>JABBOT010000080.1:45393695-45919814 GCA_016165875.1 Acanthopleura granulata | reverse complement strand
AATGTGATAACACATATGAAAGACTAAGGTGAAAACAAAATGAAGGATGTTTGCAAGCAAAATTGAATTTGTACAGATTCATATTTCTTAAATTAAAAAGAAACATGACAGCGCCAAGAGGCACAAAAAGCGGAATAGAAGACACGCTAAAAGAGCAAGTCTCTGCCTGTGGTTTTAAAAGGTTGAACGCCGTTAAAGACATGGATATGTGACATGGAATTAAGTTTATTAAATAAATTCTGAGGTCTGATTAAAACATTTGTTTTCCGCAAGAACAAACAACCTGAGGTTGAGTTAAACACGTATTTTGAGATAGATTCGCGGACAGATGCTCTGTAAAATATTTTGCTTGTTAAATATATACAATTGCAATGTGTATTGTCTTGTGTACCTGTGACTGACTGACATGGGCGTGGTTGTCTCTCCGCTGACGATCTGCCAACGAATAATACTTTAGGCAGCGGTTCGCAGTTAGCGGTTAGCTATTCAAGAGGGCCAGTCATTATTTAGATAAAGATATAATAGGCGATATCTCCATTAATACTCCACATAAAAGCTTCAAATAATAATCAAACTTCCCACGGGCTATCACCTGATGTACATAGTTCCCAATTTCAACACCAGGGGGCGCCTGTGCGAATAACTGTCTGAATAACTGTCTACACTGTATCTCCCTTAATACTAAATATACACACTTGAAATTAGTCTAGTAAACAAACTTCATACAGGCTGCCACGTGATGTACGTAGTTCCCAATTCCAACTCGGGGGACTTACGGGATATCACCTGATGCACATAGTTCTCAATTTGAAGCCTATATATTTAGCGTTAAGAAAGATACAGAGTAGACAGTTATTGACAATTATTCGCAGAGGCGCCCTCTGGTGTGGAAATTGGGAACTATGTAGGCCTACATCAGGTTATGGCCTATATAAAGTTTGTTTACGAGACTAAATTTGAAGCCCGTATGTGTAGTATAAATGAAGATAGACAGAGTGGAGTGGACAGTTATTAAGACAGTTATTCGCAAATGCTTGTACATCCCGTGCGAAGTTTTGTTTACCAAACTAAATTTGAAGCCTGTATGTGTAGTGTTAGGAGATGTACACAGTTATTCCGACAGGTATTCGCATAGGCGACCCCTGGTGTTGAAATTGGGAACTATGAACAACGGGGGATAGGCTGGGTGAAGTTTTTTTTACCAGTCTAAATTTGAAGTCTATGTGTTTAGTATTAAAGGAGATACAGAGTTGACAGTTGTTCAGACAGTTATTCGCACAGGCGCCCCCTGTTGTTGAAATTGGGAACTATGTACTTCATGTGATAGCCCGTGTGAAGTTGTTTGCTAGATCAAATTTGCAGCCTGTGTATATAGTATTAATGGAGATATTGGCTATTATATCTTTATCGAAATAAAGTCTGGTCCCTTTGAACAGCTAACAGCTAACTGCGAGCTGCTGTCCAAAGTATTGTATCTGATGTCTCAACTGACTAGTGAATGACATCCACACAAAACAACAGAAATCATATTCGTTATCTCCGACACTGACTCAGCTTGCCAGAACCAAACAGCATTTCTCTCTCGAGCCTCAACGAGAGTCAAGGGATTTTGTTTATCACGCTTGTCAGATGAAAATATCATTCGTGTTACCACCAAAGTGCACCGAAGGCAATCGTCTGTAGGCAGTTTTCTTCTCTGTATGTGTTATAATATATATAGGCCTAATAAAAAGAGAGGGTGCCTATTCACAACATACAGCATAGCCACTTAGGCAGATGCAGTCATTTCCACTCAGTTTCAGATTTTATTTATTTACTTATCTTTTCAATACTTTTTGTTTAATTCTCCATTACACAATTTTGTTGAACTTCATTTCTGTGTGCCAGTCAGTTGTGCTTTTCTTGTGAAGCTGTGGTTTAAATTCAGTTTGTCCAAATGAAGACTAATTTAGAAATGATATTTAGCAATCTATCCCTGGGGCATTTTTATCGCGATTTCCCCGTCAATCAGCTGTCTAGGCATACATGAACTACCCCTAAACACATCACTATACCTTATAGACATGTATCACAGACCACGAGGCATCTCGCCGAGCGCTGCCTTATTATTTTACAAATTCCATCATCGAATTTTAAAGGTGTACACGTGCGGAACCCATGGAGTTAGCCACTTGTCTATTATTGCGGAACGGATTATTCAAACTTTGAGTTTGTAAACGAAGTAGGGGTGTTTGTTGGTTTTCCCGCATTTTATTTCAGTTTCCATTTAAAAATAATTTACAACCATTAACATCTCATGGAGAAAAAATGTTGGCATAAAGGTTTTAGTGTATAAAAATTAATTATCGACGTATTCAAAACTATTGACGCCAACAAGAGTCGGTAGTTCCCGAGCGGAGGGGTCAGTTCCAACGTTACACATAAAGAGAATCAATATCGTGTCAGCATGTGGACCAATTTACTGTAAATGCTTTTGTGCGCTAAATGTCACTAGTTTTACAGGAATTTCCCTACTTCACAGAAGAGAACCTTTAATGTAGATCTCTGTGATTTGTGACAGCAGATCAGTTTTCACAGCTCCTGGGCTAACATCGTGTTTTACATTGTGTTTATGGTTCCATTGAGTGCCAAAGCAAGGTTGACTCCACCGTGTGACGGGCATATTGTAAAAACTTCGTATGTATTGGTGGATAAATAAAAATGAATGTTAATATATTTTAGGAATGACAGAATATGTCATACTTTAAGACACCTTCAAAATTTCCATTTTTGAATTGTAACTTTTTCCTGTCAGTCATTTATATCATCATAATGAGTTTTACCAGTTTTGAAAAAAATATACGAAACTATACGAATAGTATTATTACATATCAGAAAATAAAAGAAAGAGTTTTGATTGAGTTAAATCATGAGTCAACCAGAGTAGCGTTTGTGCTTAAGCGACTATATAACATGCTGTGAATGGACACAATCTGTTATGATTATATAGCATAACCGGCAGAGAAACACGTTGTGAGCGGCAACGGCTTCGTTTGAGAACAGCGACTTCGTTGTACGTTAGGATAAACATGAATGATATTTTCATCTGACAGGCTTGATAATCTTGCATATTTTCAAATAAAATCCCTTGACGGAGGCTGTGGCTGGAGGGAGAAATGCAATGTGACTTAGTTGTGGAAAACTTAGTCAGCCTCGGAGCCGACGAAAATTATCTCCCTTGTTTTATGTGGTTGTCGTTTACTGGCCTGTCGGAGAGAATAACTCCGCTCTCGAAGAGTCAGTTATGAAGGAGATCACTATTATAGGTTCTGAGAACTCCAAATTTACACACAAAACAATTATATTTATTGTGAAAATTAAGAAACTTAGAGCGAATACGCTTGTTGGAAGATCCTTAGCACACTAGCTTTTGTAGTAGTAATTTGTGACGAGGATTGAAATCTTACTCCTGCACACAGATCTAACAAATGTTACAAGGCCGGTATATTGATACTCAAGACATGATAATCAACGTCGTCAAAATTAACACTACATTTCTTGTCTAAAAGTGGCTTGATATGGACCCGTTGTTGTCTTTGAACAGCTATACATCTGTATATATTGGAACCCCATGTCACTAAGCTAAGGCTCAGGTTCTGTGTTAAGACTTAAGCGTTGCACAAAACAATATCGATGCAGCAATGGTTGGGTTACTAAAGAATAGGAAGACGGGTTCTTTTATCACTTGCAGGCTTTCCTGAAATAGGTCAAAAGGGGAGAAAATAAATGCCGCAGTACTTAGTTCTAGTTCCAGCTTGTCCAAAAAATGTTGTATTTACATTCCAACATTCATACTATGTCTACGGCGTAGCATGTTCTGAGAGATTCCGTTAAACAGTGGGTATTTTCTGACCTTCAGAGAAAAAAATTGCTCATCGTTGCCGTGGCCAAATATCCTAAAAATATAATATTTATTTTCAAGAAGTGTTACAGTAATAGTCTTATAGAGGAGCCAATTTCATCTAAAACACAATAAATGTACCACATGTTTGTTATTATACATGCAGTCTCTCTTGTGCTTTATATTTAGATGCTTTTTAGTCACTTTGCCAACAGGTGTTTTTATCTCAGTTTTGACATTGGGTCTCTTCGTAGGTTATGAGCACTACACGGATGTCGAAGCTGGGGGCCGTGTATTCATGGTGCAATTTTTATATCACCACTGCATGAACAGCTGCAATAAAAGTGCAACTGAGATACTTTATACCTTTTCGCGCTTTATGGCAGTGTATTGTGTATAGTACGAATGTGGAGCTTATAAAGTTAAACTTGTGGACTTCATCCTGGACACTTCTACTTCCATGTAGCCATCTCTCGTTAAGAAAATATATATTTTTACAGACTGTGATGTTAAACTTAATAATGAAACTGATGTTTGTTAATTATACTTTGGATTATGTTTTACTGGTTGAGTGCGTGAAATGTGATTTGCATAGTTCACTTAGTGCCGGTGAGTGGGTCCAGGATCATCGATCAAATCTGCGGTACTTGCTGACAGGGGCACAATTGATATTTTCCCAGTAATTGTCTGAAATTCGATCCCATCGTTATCCCATCGTTTAATGAATTGCTTTGGCCCAATGTTTCAAACTCCTTCCAGCAAAGTGGTTGTACACCGGGCCAGTATTCTACTACTAAATACAAACTGCTACAATATAGTGAATGGGCTTATTGAGCTTCGTTTTTTAATGCGCCGCGACACGTTTAAAAGACTATAATTTTTTTGGAGCGGTTGTCTAATAGAACGGCTGGGAAGATGTGCTTTTCATTTTGTCTAAGAGTCATATTTCAGTCACCTCTGTATAAAATCGATCTCCAAAATAGCTGTTATTTCCCTTAGTTCTGTATACCCGAAAAATATGATAAAGTATCTACTTATCGTCAGTGGACATCAGCCGGGGTCGGGATGCAATAATAATACTAGAGTCCATACGTTAAGTAGTCCTTAACAGAAGATATTACATAGAAACAAGGTTAAATGTATGGAAAAAAAAACGACATAAAGCTGTAAATATACAATTGCAAATGTCTTTATTGAGTTCTGCGTTTTACGCTGTCATTAATGTTTTCTAAGGAGCGAAACCATTCCCTTCTTCAGCGTCTTCTTCAGTCTGTTCTGTTGTCTCTTCTGATGTCTCTTCTCCTGTCTCCTCTGTCTCTTCTTCTGTCTCTTCTGTCTCTTCTGCCTCCTCTTCCATGGGGAAAACATAACAACCCATGGCAATACAATGATCGTTAATATATAAAGGGAAAATGCATATAAATGTGCTAAATCGTATTCAATACAGCATCCCAGGGTATGCAAAGAATTCTTTTTCGAAACACTGTAATGTTATGATCAAGTTACCGGAAGGAAAGCAGTTTGAAAAGAGAAAAACACAAAACAGATCGGTAGAGGAATTGCATCTAATGTAAAGAAAGTAAACTTGCAAGAAAGAACAGCGTTAATTGGTCCCGCATATATCTAATCTGGTCGACAAATGTTCAAATGCACGTGAACAAAATACTGAAATAAAGTACACCATAGCGGAAATGTAAACACTTTTGTGTGGGTTGTAATAATAAGGTGCATGAGGAAAACGTCTGGAAACCAAAGAGCCATGAGTGATTAAAATCGATTCCTTACCGTTTTCTCTCTTTTGGATGTTATGAGGAGCATCGTTCAGGAATGTCTCAGCCTCTCTCTTCTGCAGACGAAACTCGTCCTTCAGTTTACCGGCCTCTACGGTGACGTAGCTGACCAGGAACAGTGCGCATGCCAAGATGAGAACGACGGCCGTCTTCATGATGATGAGCTGTGAGAATATCAGACAGAAGGAAGAGTGCAAAAATTATAATGGTGTCAAAATGTACTTTCTGTTGTTCTTAAAAGCGTTTTTTAAAAATTCTTTTTGTCCTGGTGTTTTCTTTGACATTTATTGTATCATTTGGTAGAGCAAGCCTTAAAGTTTTCTTTTGGTTGGTACTAGTTCGAAGTTGGGCAGATGCAAGCACTGACACGGGGTGAAAAGGCTTGATGGTGCTCTAGTTAAAACTTTATCAGCAATGTTTGGTCGAGATGTTTACCAGTAACGTGTTAGAGATCGGTGCACACTATGCTAACGGGTCCGAATACATCCCATTGATCAGATAAAGGAACTTTGAACAGCATAGCTCAAGTAACACTGGTGAAAATTAATTGAAATGCTTAATCATGAAAACCAGGATTACAGCTGTTCTCATAGATGTGATCTGCAAACGCGCAATCTATGCTTTGAAATTAATTGATGCAACCCTACATCTTTCGTACATTACCATGAATTATGAAATCTGGCCAGCTTATTAACTTACCTACTTCGATGCTGGAGTTGTAAGCAAGACTGTTGGTATTAAACGTCCGCGAGAGGATGGAATGCTGTATGAGATGGGAATGTCTGCTTTTATACGCTGCAAACTGCGTCTCAAGTAGTTCCACTATGGCAGCTGATTTTCCCATTGGCCAAAGGAGACAAGCCTAAAAAATGGCAACAAATAGCTGAAAGGCAAAAGAAAGAAACAGCCAGTAGGCATTGTAGGTATAGCGATTGTGAGGAGACAGATGTAAATGAGCAAAAGATAGGAGAGAAAAGGTATATGCGCATTTACCTTTACTAAGGCGAAGGCAGCCGTATAAGCAGCCAGACTCAGTCACTCAGAGAGATGCGTTTGAGCTTTAACTGGTCTTGAGATAGTTTAACTCACATACATTCCCGTAAATGATTCGGGTCTATGGATTGTGGTGGTGATGGTTCCCATTTAGTCTTATAATTTGTTTGATGAGGTGTTTTTAGATAGTTTATAATGATTGAAAAATACATAGAATAGTATATACACCTAATATGCTGAAGGTCTTGAGAAAGTGCACTTGAGGTGATGCTTCGTAACATTTTGTTTTACACAGAGTTTTATCTGTAAATTTACACCATTATTTTGCATATATAAGTACATGTACTTGAAAGGAATATCTTACCTGAAATCACCACAGATTAACACTGAAATAGTTAAATAAACAATATAAATGAATAAATCAATCAATCAGTCAGTCAAGAAATATGTCAGTAAATAAACAAAAGAACAATATTTTATACTGTATAGATCATGATGGTATATGTCTTTCTTCGAAACATTCTGGTGGAAACATTAGCTGTATCCTAATCGTGAATCGCGCATATAAATGTTATGCTGCAGATTGCTGATATAAAATGCGGACATCTTTCGGTATTAGTTCCATATAAACAGTCTAAAAGTTTTGTCTGCTTCTACAATAAGTTTGTATGAATGAAGAAAATGATATCTAGGTGTCTAGTTTGTTAGCAAGTCAGTGACAGTGCTGTAGAAGCGCAACCTTATTTAATACGACGATATAACTCTTGCTGCACTATTTTGTTTGGCAAATGTGCCTGAGGGACATAAAACTTTATATGACCTGTCGCCTGATTGGAGAGCGAAGGGCTTGGGCTGGAAGTAAAGATAAATACTAGGGTCTTATCAAGCCACTGTCACACGCAAGAGAAAACTTTACTGGCAACGTCATCTTTCATTAAACACGTTGGTCCACTTTCTGGGCGCAGAGGTTTAAAAGTTTAAAGGCCATTTGCTCCCTCCAGCATGTCCGTAAAATTCGCCAGTGACTTGGCAATCATCGATGTTTTACCACCGCTCTCCAGGTTTCTCCATCGTCGTCAAACTTTACACTACATTTCTTGCCTTAAAGTGGCGTGATATGTGCCCGCCGCTGTCTGTGAACAACTACACCACTCTATCTATTGCAAGCCCAATTCACTATGCTAAGACTCAGGCATTTTGTTAAGACTGACGACATACGACCGTTTCACAAAACAATACTATCTATGCTTTACTGTCTACCGACTGGCTAAAGTTAGGGGTTACGTCGAAAGATAAAGATTTACGACTTGGACTTGTTAGTGAAATAAGGCCCGGATGTATCATTTAGACAGTCACACTACGGGTTCCATTCTCAGTCAGGTAAAAATCAGAATAATCGGCTTGAGTAGAGACTTGTATCATTCTGTATTATAGGTTGTTACGCACGTACAGCATTTGTCCTCCAACTCCTATAGGCTGCAGTTTAATAAGTGTGCTTTTCTCTGCCCGGTTTCCTCCCACCATAATGCTGACCGTTTCAAGTGTTTCTCTGCATTGAAAAAAGCCACTGCCTCTGCCTTACATGTTGGCAAATTTATTTGTAATTTATGTATTATTTCTTACATTTTCATTTTAGAACTGGTGTGTTAGGTTGTTTTGGAAAAGAGTCTTGCTATTATCGACTTTATGGCTCTTTTATGCTTTATGCGTGGTATGTACAAATGTCGTACTAGACACTTAGATTCAATACGACGACGATTTTGTAACAGTAACAATTGTAGTGTAGTGTAGGGAAGTCTGTTTCGCAAACAAAATGTTGTCTCTTCTGCTCCCCTCACATCTGCCTTGGTTATAACCTGGTAATTTAAACCTACAGGTTTTATTCGAAGACATTTCCAGTAAGCGTATGACACCATACTGCTTTTTAAAAAGCACATAATCACACAGCTCTAACACTTGGTTTTGACAATAAGTCTTTGGTTATTATGGTACAGAATGTAGAATCTCATGATCAAAGTATATATTTTTTCTCTGATATCCGTTGTATGATGTGAGGGTCACGCATTTCAGTGTTGTTAATTTATAACGTCTGGATGGGTTTCACAATTTGGGAAATATTGTTAGTGAATTAACTCTTGTCGGTTTACTTGTCTTGACAGGTATACGAGCTAAGATATATTTAAAACGCATAGTTTAACACTGAAGGAGCAATTAAATAATTCGTATAATTCTAGTCTTTTCTTGGTATTATACTGGATTCCACAACTATTACACACTGTTGATTGTTCCTCCTGTGGTTTCAGTTGTGGCTGGGTATCATCTGTTTTTATCGCAGACAAATATCAACATTTGATGACAGCTGACATTATTACTGACAATCGTAATCCAATGTCTCTAGGAATCTGATTGTGTCACCGGTTATCCGCCCGGATTGTTGACGGTCATCGACATCTACTTGGATGATTCGGTTAGTAAAGAATATCTTTGATCAATTGAAAGTTTTCCCAAAACTGCTGAAAAGGGGAGAGAATAAATGCCCCAGTATTTAGTTCTAGTTCCAGCTTGTCAAAAAATGTTGTATTTACATTCCAGCTTTAAGACATTCAAACTATGTCTATAGCTCAGCATATTCTGAGAGACTGCAAGTTATAAGGAGGGTATTTTCTGACCTTCAGAGAAAAAATTTGTCATCGTTGAGGAGGACAGATATCATAATAATGCAATCATTATTTCCAAGAATTGTTATAATCATATCCTTATAGAGGAGCAAAATTCACCTAAAAATCCATGTACTACATATATGCTATTATACATGCAGTCTTTCTTACCCTTTACCTTTTTAGTCACTTTGCAGGTGTTTTTATCTCAGTTTTGACAATGGGTCTCACGATTGTCGACTTGAAGGTCTCTTCGTCGCTTATGAGCAGCACACGGATGTCGGGGTTGGGGGCCGTGTATTCATGGTGCAGTTTTTATATTACCACTGCATGAACAGCTGCAATAAAAGTGTAACTGAGATACTTTACGCCTTTTCTCGCTTTATTGTAGGGTATTATGTATCGTACAAATGTGGAGCTTTTAAGGTTAAACTTGTTGACTTCGTGTTAGATACTTCTACTTCCAGGTAACTTTTTTCCACTAAAGATATATATGTTTAGAGACATGCTAAATTTAATAATGAAACTGGTGTTTGGAATTATACTTCGGATATCTTGTTACTGGTTGAGGGTCTGATCTGTGATTTGCGTAGTTCGCTCAGTGCAGGTGATTGGGTTCAGGATCATCGATCAAATCTGCGGTACTTGCTGACAGGGGCGCAGCACATATTTTACCAGGAATTGTCTGAAATTTCATCCCATCGTTATTTTAACGGATTGCTTTGGTCCAATGGTCCAAACTCCTTCCACGAAAGTGGTTGTACATCAGGACAGTATTCTACTACTGAGTAACACACCTCAACAATATGGTGAATGGGCTTATTCGGCTTCGTTGTTTCATACGCAGGGACACATTTAAAAGGCTTTCCATGTCTTGAACGGTTGTAAAGTCGAACCCCCAAATACCTCATCGCAACATATTCTGTGTTTGTGTGTGTGTGTGTTTTTTTTTCTCGACAAGTTATTTCCTCTGGTCCTCCAAATATGATAAAGTATCTACCTATCGTCAGTGTACATCAGCCGCGTCGAAATGTAATAATGATACTAGAGTTCAAACGTTAAGCTGGCCTCAGTAGAATATACATGTATTACATAGGAACAAAGTTAAAGGTATTAAAAAGACGACATAAAGCTGTAAATATATAACTGGACATGTCTTTATTGAGTTCTGCGTTTTACACTGTCATTAATGTTTTCTAAGCAAAGAAATCATTGAGCTGTTCAAGGTATAAGAAACAGTACTTCTAAGAATTAATCGCAAGTGGTAAACTATAGAGGCTGATGTATTCTGCGCAATGTTGTTGTTTGGGAGTAGCAGTATGGCGCCTGTCTTTATTAACGTCCGGGGTTTTGCCCATTTCGCTTATGTCACTGCTGTCTCCTCGGCTTCGAAAAAGCATAGAGTGAGAGTCACGATTGATGATTTATTGGTATTGACTGTATAGGAAACCAGCATGTATCTAAACTGGACGACAAATGTTCAAATGTATATCACGTGAACAAAATACTGAAATAAAGTACCACATGGCGGAAATGTAAACACTTTTGTATTGAGTCGAATAATAAGGTGCATGAGGAAAACATCTGAAAACCAGAGCCATGAGTGAGTAAATCCTTTCTTTACCAGCGTCTCTCTTTTCGACGTTATAAGCAGCATCGTTCAGGAATGTCTCAGCCTCTCTCTTCTGCAGACGAAACTCGTCCTTCAGTTTACCGGCCTCTACGGCGAAGTAGCTGACCATGCGCAGTACGCATGCCAAGATGAGAACAACGGCCCTCTTCATGATGATGAGCTGTTAGAATATCAGACAGAAGGAAGAACGCAATAATCATATGGTGCCAAAATGTGCTTTCTGCTATCGTTAACAGCGCTTTTTAAAACTTCTTTTTGTCCTGGTGTTTTCTTTGACATTTATTGTATCATTTGGCAGAGCAAGCCTTAAAGTTTTCCTTCGGTTGGTACTAGTTCGAAGTTGGGCGGATGCAAACACTGACACTGGGTGAAAAGGCTTGATGGTGCTGTAGCGAAAACTTTATCAACAATGTTTAGTCGAGATGTTTACCAGTAACGTGTTAGAGGTCGATGTACACTATGCTAATGGGTCGGTGTCATTTGATGGTCTTGGTGCACCCAATTGGTCAGATAAAGGAACTTTGAACGGCATAGTTTAAATAAAACTGGTGACAATTAATTGAAATGTTTAATCATGAAAACCGGGATTTCGGCTATTCCCATAGATGTGGTCTGCAGACGCGCAATCTATGCTTTGAAATTAATTGATGCAAAACTACATGTTTGGTACATTACAATGAATTATGAAATATGGCCAGCTTATTAACTTATCTATTTCCTTGCTGGAGTTGTAAGCAAGGCTGTTGGTATTAAACGTCCACGAGAGGATGTAATGATGTTTGAGGTTGCAACATCTGTTGTATAGACTGGAAACTGAGTCTCCCTTACTTCAACTATGGAAACTTATTTTTCGATTGGCCAAAGGTAACAAACATTTGGTAAGAAATAGCCGGAAGGCAGCAGAAAGTAACAATCAGTAGGCATTGTAGGTATAGCGATTGTGAGGAGACAGATGTAAATGAGTAAAACATAGTAGAGAAAAGGTATAGAGCCGTATAAGCAGTCAGTAGGTCGAACCAGCCACTCAGAGCTATGCGTTTGAGCTTTTAATTAACTTACATTTGCGTAACTGATTCTCGTATTGATGGTTAACATTTACTCTTTTAGTTATTTTGATGAGGTCTTTTTAGATAGCTTATAATGATTCAAAAATGCATGCAATACTGTATAGATGTAATATGTTGAAGATGTTGAGAATTTGCACTTGACGTCATCCCTCATACCACTTTATTTAACAAAGATTTTCATCTGTAAATTTTCACAATTAATTTATGTATATAAATTCATGCACTTCAAAATAATGCCTGACCTGAGATTACAACAGATTCACACTGAAATAGTGGAATAAACAATATAAATGAATAAATCAATAAATGAATAAATCAATCAATCCATCATTGAAGAAATATGTGAGTAAATAAACAAAAGAACAGTATTTTATACTGTATAGATCATGATGGGATATGTCTTTCTTCCCAACATTCTGGTGGAAACAATGGCATCATCCTATTCGTGAATCTCGCATATGAATGTTATGCTGCAGATTGCTGATATAACATGTGGACATATTTTGGTATTAGTTTAATATAAAAAGGTTTATCTGTTTCTATAAAATGTTTGTATAAATGAAGAAAATGATTTAATTCTTAATGGAATAAAGTAGTTGTCTGCCATCAGAAACATCGCATTCGTGTGTCCGTATATGTTTAAAGGTTTAAACGCCACTTTGCCTCCCCCAGCATATCCCTATATTATCCGTGGGAAAGTTTGTCAGTAACTTGCCAATCGTCGAAGTTTTGCCCTCTGCGCTTCGGATTCCTCAATCCATAAAACTGATGACCAGCGTATAAGTAAAAAAATTTGTTTTGGCCTTAGCAAACACTGAAATCAATCCATCAAATCGGAACGTGGCTTATCACTGTAATAAAATTATCAGCAAAGAAATTGCGAGTAATTGTTGTGCGTATAAGGCTCAAAGATTATTTAAGGTAAATATTGCCTTTATTATTTTGTTTTGAACTAGATGTTTTCTCATGAAACGACTGAGTTTATCAACTTTCATATTTACCACATAATGCACAATTGCAGATCGGACACGACATTTAGCAATCTACTGACATCTTCCAAGTACTATCTGAGCCCGACCCCCCCCCCCCATCATTCCCCGAAAGAAAATTAAGAATTCAGCACAGGATTTTCGCTCGGAAGTACACTCACGTGTACACGAACCTCTAATGTAGATCTCTGATTTGTCACAGCTAACGTTATATCTGACCTTATGCACGGACAGCTGATGTTACCACGTTTTCTGTGATGAAACAACCCAAAAAATTCAGATCTACCTCTACTGGAGGAAGATTTAGCAAAAAATAGACAAACGCTTTAACTGAGTCTAATTTTCTATCTAACGGTGAAAAATTGAATGACGTTGTACAATAATGAAGGAAAGAAATGAATTCTGACGATTTTTTGTATAGGTGTACAGTAGATTAGTTTTAACGAGTGTTTAACGAGCATTGGTGGTCTAGAAGTAAATTTGTAGGTCTTGTCTTGACAGTAAATTTTTCAAAAGAGATTAGATTCAAAACATTGAAAATTCACAAAAATACCGTTATTTAGCGACATGTCAATAGCATTGTTTGATGCATTTAAAGTTTTTATTCTGAAAGAATCTCTCTCAAACGTTAACTCATTTTCCGTTATTTATTAAAGATTAAAATCTTTTGCTCTGACGTACAAGTTACCAGTTCGAAGCGGCCGAGGGCAGGTAATTTACGGCTCCCCCTCTCACTGATAGTACGACGTGTTGACAAAGCTGGTGTTGACGTATGAGAAGTCTTAGGTTCCTTGACGACCACATTGTCTTCACCAATATCTTGTGCACACCTGTAAGTCACATCAGTTAGCAAAAGTTAGTCATTAACTTGTCAATGGCAGGTGGTTTACCCCGAGCACTCTGGGTTCTCCATCAATGAAACAAAAAAAACCAGTAAAACAGTCACATGTGTGAATGAAATATTCTCGTGTGTGGCTTCAAAATGAATACTTACTAAATATAAACCATGGTCTTGCTAAATAAACTTGCCTTTTCCCTTTTATTATTACTTGATGTTATCTGTTCCCCATTGAAATGCATTCTCTCTTAGACTGACAAATCTCCAGCAATCGAGAGAGGGGCTGTATGTATACTAACAGCCTGTGTGGTTGAAGATCTGTCAGACTTCAAGGTGAGTTAGGCTGGTTCAGTCAACACGACAGGCTTGCAATAAAGGCTGTAGTGAATTCTCATGTTATAGCATAACATCGTGTTTTACATAGTCTTCTGTTCAATTCTATCTTCAGTCTTCAGCTTTCTACCCACTTCGACTCAACGTGTTCCTATCTGAATAAGTGTATATGGTTCCATTGAGTGCCAGAGCAAGGTTGGCTCCACCGTGTCATGTGCATATTGTGAGAACTTCGTGCAAACCTCTTCACGGTGTAATAACATTATATTAGCATTAACATATTGACATTATATATTGGTGGATATATAAAGGTGAATATTGATATATTTCAGAAATGCTAGAATATGTTGTACTTTAAGATACCTTTAAAAGTTTCGATTATTGAATTGCAACTTTTTACCTTTGCAATCAAGTTGTCGCCAAAAATGTTTCGAGAGATTGCGGTACTAAAATGTTTGAAACCCATTGAAAACATATGAACGCTTCCTTTATTATTCCGTTTTTCATTTAATTTATTCCAATACATGATAAATGTCTGGAGTTGTGTTTCATGGAAAATATATACCCTTTATACGTACGAACATTTTCAGTCCTTACGCATGATGTGAAACCGAAAATCTTCGAAGTGTTTTTAATACACATACAAACTTCTTCTCCGCCCGTACGTGGCAAGTGAAATATTCTTGAGTACGACGTAAAACAGCAATCAAATAAACAAATATGCAATACACATCCATCAAGTATATGACGAAGGGAGGGCTGAACATAGCATTCCTCAGTGGTAAACACCGAATGGTGATGGGATACAATCCAGTCAGTGCGATAGAAGGTTTAATGATATGTTTAAAGGTCAATTGTCACATAACAAATTTATAACAATTGTTACAGAACAAAGTACACTTTCAGTTTAAATGATGCTGAAAGAATGTAAATTTACTAAAACACTCTGTTTATCCATTAATACCTTTTCAGTGTGCTGAAAGGATGTTACAATAATATATAGGCGAAATGGAGCTGGAATCCCTCACGATTACACCCTATAGGGTAAACATTTTTGAAAGGGATGTTGAAAAGGTGTAAATCATTCTAAAATTGGTCTTGCACGATATCGCATGTAGTCTTTCTCATAACTTTGGCTGCTTGCATTTCTTTTAAGTAGAATACGTTTAGGTGGGATTTCTTTCTTTCTCGAGCCGCTGTCATCATTTCTACATTCTCCAGCATTCACATGCGCACTCGGTATCACTGATTCAGACAATACAATGATGTGTATGTACATTTCTGGATATCTTACATGTGACAGGCTCATATTATCGAGGCTACATTCTTCTTACAGTACAAGATCTATGATATGGTAATGGCTGCCTAGCCCCTGGCAATACACTCTATTGCCATAAACGCAATTCAGGCCTCATGTAGAATCACTGTTAGCACGATTCACTATCCTGTTGACATTACATATTCAACATTATCATTCATTTCATGCATTACATCGGCTAGTCAGCCGCCCCGCCCTGATATGACTCACAACGTATTATATCGGCTCGTCAGTCACCCAGACCTGTTATCGCTCACAACGTGTTATATCGGCTCGTCAGCCACCCAGCCCTGATATGGCTCACAACGTATTATATCGGCTCGTCAGCCACCCAGACCTGTTATGGCTCACAACCTGTTATATCGGCTCGTCAGCCACCCAGCCCTGATATGGCTCACAACCTGTTATATCGGCTCGTCAGGCTCCCAGCCCTGATATGGCTCACAACGTAATATATCGGCTCGTCAGGCGCCCAGCCCTGATATGGCTCACAACGTAATATATCGGCTCGTCAGGCGCCCAGCCCTGATGTGGCTCGCGGCGAACTATCGACTGGTATTGCTACGCCACCTTGGCTGTAACCACTGATATTGCATTCCTGAACATTATTATTTACACTTTAGACTTTTGCTATAATACAGTCATTACCAAAATGTATTTTCAGTTAGAAACACACACATAAAATAATGTACACAATTGGAAAATTGGTATACATAAGGCGTTTCCTCCGGCTCTGATCACGGGCGAGATTGAAGTCGCTCGATCGCTCACTGCCTTTATACAAGCTTCCAGCTCCCAAGTCGCCTGCCAACACTTTCACCCAACCTCTCCCCACCCCACACGCTTACACTGTTTCGCTCCCGATAACTTCGTGCCGTGGAGAAATTAATTTGCCCTTATATTCGCCCTGCTCAAACAAAGGAAATTCCATAACTCCCCAGAATTCACGTGAGCGCTCCGTATATCAACCAACAATATTTCATTTGCTTGCGCCGTGTGTCACGAGAATCAACATAAGGGATTCTACATCTTTAATGTAACCGTCTTCAGCCTTTTCACTTCCAGCGCCCATGGCGTTTAAACATCCTATCTGGAATGCCACTATTAGCGCCCGCTGACCCACCTCCAGCTCTCAGGCTATGGAGGCCGAAGGGTTTCACATTTGGGACAAATGGTAGCAACGCCTCTATAAACATCTCACTCAATCGGGAATATGACAGCGGTACATCAGGCTGTCTCAGCCTATAACCCTCCTGACTTCTTACCACGCCCCTGAACACATATTCACTGGAGGTGTCTTGAATATTTGCCATAGATATATACAGCTGAATGTCCTGTACCGGGCATAAATCACTGCCCGTCCTACCTATCACTACCCATGCCCCATCTATATACATATCTGTTTGAGATTTTTCAACAAATACACTCATATACGTTTCAGAAAACACATCACATCGCCGGATCGCTTTCAACTCTGGAGATCTGAAGAACCCCGCATACTCCAGTAAACACCTATTTCTCTGATCGAGTAGGCTAGCCCCCTGCCCCCTTTCCCTTATGCGCATCATACACTTTTTTCAATAGCTCAGGGATGATTGGGTGCTTCTTTCTCTGGGGCCTCCCTAATTTCCGTTTGGCCCCTTCCAACACATTTTTAACCAGTGGATTACTAGTGGGTGTCTGCACACCCAGCATATCATGCATGTACCTAATATTATAGAATGATGTTTTAACAACACTTAAACACCGTGACTGTTGAACAATTGTTGTGAAATATAATGCACAATACAATGGCGAAATCGGCGTCTTCTATGCCAACCCGTTGCTCTCCACGCCTTACATCCACTCATGTACTTTTTACTCGTCGCGCTCGCTCTAGCCTCTGTCAATAAACTGGCCACATCAGCGACTAGCGTTTTCAGTCTGACCGGCACCTGCCCCGCTGTCACCCGAAGAGAGCCCTTTAGAGTTTCTACCAAAAATTGTATGGAATATGCAAAATCCACGTTTAGAGCGATCATGTTAAAGTAAAGATTTGTCTTTCCAAATAGGCCACCTGCAACCCAACTAGTCACATACTGTTTTCTTCTTCGTGGCAGGTACACCCATGATTTAACCTGGGGAATGAAGTTTTCCCCTGAAGACAACATAGGCCAATAGTTTGAGGAAAATCACTGTTGCAAACTAATGTTCCCCTGGTTTTGCAACGCTCCATATGTTTTATCACTCTTGCCGCCAAGTGCACAGGCGGCACTAGACAGTTCGTGTCACCACTCCATTCGAGGGTAAAAGCATCAACTCCCTCTGAACTCGGATTCCACAATCTCGAGTTAAATCTACCTATTATCTACCTATTATTATCATATGACGCAAATCTGTCGACAGCATATGGCCCCATAACTGATTTAGCCAGTCGAATACACCTGTACTGATTCACCAATCGTCATAATTCACTATTTTTCTGAAATAATCGGCTCTTTCGTTCTCTGATCGTGGAATCCACTGCACTTCCATGTAAATTTGTTGCCAGATAGCGTTAGCCAGTCCCTGCAGCTCGCTTTTCATGCTATCCTTCTCCACTAGGCGTATAACGTCCAGGTTGTCAGTATACCATTTAACCCGCTCTGACCGAAAGATGGTCGTAAAGCTACGTCACACCAACACTATTGCGTGCACCTCTCTCCATGTAAAGCTCTGCTCGACTTCAGACCCATCCCATAAACCATGGGCCATAACGCCAAGCGCCATCTACTTCTACATAATCACCACCATAACCTGTTGAACTCGCATCCGAATAAATAATTTTGGATGTGAACAATTCCCTACACAGCTGCTTGGACCTATGCAATCGAATGTTGTTACACCAGAATCTTAATTGTTCTATGCTGTAAGAGGACAGTCAAATCTTTGCATCCCACCCGATGCTTCCGCTATTTGAATACTCAACGCTCGGATCATTAGGTGACAAACACTCCCCATGACCAGCTTCATTGAGATAATCGGGTGTGCTTAGTGTCATAGATCCAGTATCTAAGCAAACTCCCAGCCACTCTGTAGATTGCCCTGGGGCCCATTCACACTTATCGACCTTCGGTACAAAACCGGGCTCTAGAGGATCCCGCTTAACCACAGCCCCCGCCTCTTCGCTTTAGCTTTTAGTGGGCCCAACAATGAAGCCATCATCGATAAAACTGACTTTATGCTCTCATCCCGCCATTGCTTCAACAGCTCAACATGGCGACAGTTTCTTTCTGTCTCGTTTCAGTAACACAAAAGATGTGTTATTTGTCACAAAAACAGCTTCAACAATAGCTATTTATAAGGTATGGTGTGATATAATACTACATTCTATTTGTTTCATACAAATTTAACAGCGTGTCAACAACAACATGGAAAAGTTTTGATGTGGAAGGCCATATCCGATGCGGTGCCACTTAAAATATTTCGCCCAATGTAAGCAGCTCGCCAATATGTTCAACAGAATGTTGCATCCATTTCCTGCTATATTGAAGGACAGTGTCAGTCTCATCTCTTCGAAATTAACCGCTGATAAAACAAGTCATCTAGGTCATAAGCCCTCCTCCAATGCATTGACTCCCAGATGACGCTGCCGAGTCTATGTAGATTCCAGCAGTACCGTCCGGTGAACTAAATATTCATTTTTTACTGTTTTTTACATTTGTTTACTTTTTTCATCAAATTTGTATGAAGATAGATTTGCCAATTTTTTTTAAAGTAGAGACACTAGAGAAAATTGTTGCTTTAGTGATCAAATAGCCTAAGTTTATTTAATCATCTATTTCAGCTTTAAGCTAGGCATTCTTGCCAGTGCTTTTTATTGTTTCCAAAAGAATGGTGGTGGAACCAACAGGGTTGTAGGGAAATAAATTCGTCATTAAGATTTTAACCAGGGTTTATGACATGCTGTGACAATGCTGAGTCTCGTACACCCTGAGCCGCATAGTTCCGCTTTGGTAAGAATTGTCTCAGTATTGCTGGAAGTGAATATAAGCCCTGAGACGAAGTCACTGCCAGGAAGCGCAAGGTGAACCTATCCACCAAACCATTTTTGTAATTATTTTATTTGAAATTTTGTTGCACCATGAAAAACTCTTAAAATACCATTAATAACCAATTCAAGCGACATTCGCGTGACTTTACGTCACACTCTTTGCCTTGCGAATTTTACTTGTTTCCATACAGTTAATTTCTATCAAGTTTTAACGGATTTTTAGAGGCTCAAATGATGTAAAACTGGTCGGAAAATATGACCTGAAAAGCTCACTTTTCGTGTTAGGAAAATTAAAAAGTATTAAAATATTAATGGACACAAATCCTCAATACTTTTCAGTAGAAAGTATGTAAACTGTAACAACTGAATCGGCGTCAGTTTGTTTAATTCCTAAGTATTGAATTGAAAAAAGATGATCTGTACCTGTTGCCTGTAATCTGTATAAAATGGACCGGTAATTCAAATGCCCGTAGAAAGAGCTATAAATCAGACTTGTCATCTTTGTAATTAACAAATCAAGCAAATTTTGAGAATGATTTTGTGACAAAGCTACGGAAATCGTATATCCAATGATTGTTTTATGAATTTCAATTTCGCCTTCAGGACGCCAGGTCACAAGTGTATATAATTGTATCAGAAGGACTTGTATCTGACTTGGGCCGTTTTGAAGCTTCAAGTCGTCAAGAATCTACACATATCGGCCAATATCGGGGACAATTCAAATGCCACACATGCAGTGTATATCCATTCAGCATCTGTGATATATATTTGGGATATAGATAGATTAGGTTACGTTAAGAAAAATATAGAAAACTCATTTGCTGCTGCTGTAGAGAATGAACATACAAACATACCACCATACCGTTCAACTAGGTCCAAATGCAATGTTAGATGCGGGCCACTTCTTCAGATGGATTTGTAATTTAACGAAGCAAACAAAGCACAAGTGGTTTGAGAAGGAATGTAAAATATCTAACACGACTGTAAAGAAATAACCTACGAAAATACAGAAAGATGAGAAATAAAAATGTAAAGCCTTATTGCAGAAAAAGAAACAGAAATACAAAAATGTATTGATTGCCTTAAAACACAGCAGACGGTATGTCATTTTCGTCCCATTCGCAACATGAAACGTGCAAAAATTATTCTGCCATTAGGCCACGATAATTGGCTCATTCATTTCACATCGTGTCTTTGTGAAAATGACGTTCAACGTGATCAAGAACAACATGTCCACATAGTTTTAACTATCGACATATCTGAAAAAGATGAGAATCACGTTAGTGATATTGAATATAAAAGTGTACAGCATAGACAGTATTACCAGAGAAGCTGCTACAGTGTGCATGATAGCTGGCGAATGGTCATACGTTACCGGAGAAATCTGGACTCTTGTCGATTTATCTCTGTTAGGGCCTTACTCTAACTGTTCATGTAAGAGTTTAAGAAGTAACAACTTAAACTCCCTCCTAGAACCATGCCTGCCATAGAATTAGGTAAAAGAATAGCAGTGATGTTAAATGCAATATACATATTCTAGATTCCCCTAGTCTACAATTCCTCTATATACAACAGCTTAAAAACAGAAAGTGCCAATACGGAGCTGACAATTGGCTTTGCGAATTTTTTAAGCACTCTACGGGAAAAATCTCTCCGTATATCTAAATCTGTTTAGTGGAGTCCTAGTTACAGGCGAGTTTTCATTGCAGTGCAGAATCGACGTTATTGTCCCTCTGTTTAAACCTGGTGACCCAAGAGAACCGGGTAATTATCGTAGCATCTGAATCAATTCACTCCCATAATAAAGACGAAGAATCAAACAATGGGCAGCAGAAAACCACATTATTGACGAAGAGCAGGCTGGGTTCCGAGCAGGTTATTCTACAATTGATCATATTTTTCTTTATATGTAGTTGTACAAAGTTTTTTATGTAAACCATAAGGTCAAGTTTTTATAGCTCTCGATGATTTCAAAACAATTTGGATAATTTCCTGGAAAAGTATTTTTCAAGATATTTGTAGAAATTAAACCTATTGTGTTGCACGGATGTGAACTGTGGGGCTTTCATATGTATGAACAAATGGAAAGAGTTCAATAGGCAGTATGTAAACTTGTGAGAACCGGCAGAATTATCTCCCAATGCCGTGAGTGAATGCGGACGTTTACCACTATTTACTAACACCGCTGTGACAGGTGTCAAATTTCAGTTGAAGTTGATAAATGTGCTCCCACAGAGATATTTATATAAAGCTTATGAAATGTTGTATTGGCTGTCTTTGAAAAGCTAGAGAACATGGGCTACACAGATAAAGCATTGCTTTGTAGTCACGATTTTGCACACGTATGGAAAACACAATGTATTGCAAGTGAAGGTTATTTTATTAGTGTTTTCGAAATTCGAGTAAGTGATATATGTATAGACAGTAACTGTTATCTAAAATAGGAGACGGTAGTCGTTATTCCGAGAACTGCAATAATAAAAGTTATATGGATACGTAAAGTATTTAGACCTGGCCGTTACTAGTTCACACGTCAGTGATTTTGCTAACACAGGAGTAGGAATTGCAGGATCGGCAATTTATCATGGCAGATTTGGAAATATTGACCAGAACTCGAGAATATTCGTCATTGTTATGTTTCTCACTAGTGCCTCGTAAAGAGAGATACACATGAACTGGATATGCTTTTGTCTGTCAAAACTTATTACGTTCCCAGTGGATTAATGGCGTTTTTGTCATCACACACTGAAATTTACATATGCTTACATTGTTGAGGAGTAGCTATACAAATAGATATCTCTGTGAATGCATTAGACTTTTGTATGAAATATACACGAATTCGGGCTGTTCGCCTTCATACAATAAACAGTATGTACATGTAAGTGGATATTGCTCTCACTATCTGTCACCATTGTTTGGGTATTGCATGTCTGGATTTGGTTTATCCAGACTGCGTTTGCCAACTGCAGGAGTGCACAATTATCAATATTACTTCAAAACTCCGCACGTGCATATGCCCTTAAGAATATGCAGAATTAACAAAACCGAAGAAAAAAGAACGAACATGGGCCAACAATACAGTGTACATACGGCCTTCATCAAGCCTGTATTCACCTCCGTCGCTCCAGCTTTTATGCTTAAGGTAGAAGAGTAAGTTATGTACCAAGCTATGTCATAATACAAAAAACTCACACGTCCAGGTTTCTTTGCGTTACAGCTGTCTGGTCTACACGGGTCGGAGGCTGCACGTTCTCCCGAGTATATAGTACATAGCCGCAAGCGAATACATATGTTATTAGTCTCCACGGTGTCATTGCTGCATGTTTTCAGGTTTTTAAATTCTGCCATACATAGGCGCACTACAGGTTACTTCACTTTTACACTAAATTTATTTTTGTTGTATTATTTCGTATTCTGGACGTCTTGACTTTACCCATTAATAAAGGCTTTCTTCAACAATTATATTTAACTCTACAGAACAGGTGACAAACCCCCTTGTGTTTCCTGTCGATTGTTAGTACAGCCTTCGTCAAATCAGTACTGATACCACGAACAGTTAAGCCATGGTGTAGCTTTAACTGTAGTTAGGTCATGTCACACTCTTAATAGCACTTGTTATTTATATTAAAAATATATACTGAATTTTATGTTAATTTCACTCTAAGATTTATTAACACTGGATGTTGTAATGGCAGTAAACAAGTCCTGTAAAATACAAAGACAATATTCAATGCTTGTTATCCAATTAGACCCACTGTTATGAAGGTAACATTTTCAAACACATACATATAGTTTTATCTGACAAGCTCAGAGTGACGGAAGTATTTTGGGAATGAATGCTAGTCGTTTTCCTCCCCCGAGTTGAGTTTTCTATAATGGTTTGGTCAGACATATAGACTTACGCCAATCGAAGATTTGATGCTATCGCCATTAACAAGACATCGCTTAACAAGAGGCTTCCAAATGGCGTTGTTTGCCTAAATGTATAAATGCTAAAGGTAGCATTTTCCAGGTTACTGAATGGAAAACCAGCACTGGACATATAGTAAAAGTGTCAAACAAACACCTTGGCCTTGATGAATATGATAGTATTTAACCTCGGTATGTCGAGAACAATTAAGTATTTGTTTTCCCAAGAAGAAATTATTGATTTAACTTCACATTTTCTTTGCTTTCATATTTCCTCTTTTTATCTCTAATTGTTGGAACTGTGCAGACCAGACAACATTTTCGGATCCCAAGCGCTATAAAGCATTCAGGTTAAAAGGTTCCCGGGGGAGAATTAACTATAGTGGAGTGGATCTTCAGGTTAGTTCGCTTCAAAACTCATGAGTCTATTGACGAGGTGTGACACGGTGCAGCCTGACGAGGTATATTTCTAATGAGCTCCCCTGACCGACCTGTTCTGTCCACCACCACCCCTCCCAGTGCAGCTACTTAGTTCACAGCCAAAATGTACTACTATATAGACGCTATAATACTACAGCTTGATATGGGTATTCATTTAGTGCATAATGTAGGCATAAAATTAACATATTTTGCAAAATTGAAAGATCTAGAAAATTATACATGTGATCAATATCCCTGTTGAGAACGAAAATTCCAAGCTGCAGTTTAACGATGTATAGAAACTGAGATGGTCTTTTTGTCATTTCATTGAATGCTGAACTCGAGGACACCAATTACATTGCTTTTTAGTAAATAAATAATACGTCAATCATCTATAACTGGTTATTCTTTTCATGGGCTGAACATTGAGAGAAATAAGAATAAAGGAAGTGGTCTTGAGTAAGGCGTGATAAATAAATAAATAAATAAATAAATGTGGTGATCGCCATTCTTTTTAAGAACAATGGTAATCTTGGATTTGGAAAAAAATAAGGGTGAGGAAAACATTACGACAACCTCCCCATATCCACCCTCTCCCAAAAAAGGCCAAAAAAAAGAAGAAAAAAAAATGTCATACATAGCTATACATTCTGCCATTTCTGAAAACAAAGGTACACGGGCACCAAGTCCTTTATTTCTGGTAGTACATTAAAACAACCGACAGGTTAATAAAATCTTGAACCAAACTTTGGTGCACGCATTTCCGGCAAAACCAGCACGAATTTAATAGGAGGGGGAGATAAACACTAAACTGAATCTGGATTTTGAGTTTCCCGAAGACGTGTTGATGATCGGGTGACTTGGGACGCTCCAGTGGGGTTTAGCCAGTAAAACTCAGGTCAACCACATCGTGCGCTCCAGATAATCGCCTCACCATATTATCGTCAACACAAAAAATGACGGTTTTTCACGGTAAAATACATGCTCTAGTGTCCGTAGGAAACTGATGACATTGAACTTTGACCTTCTGATCATATTGCCGGCAAAAATGCAGATGGTGTCGCGATAACTTCTACATCAGGGTCAAATATAAATGAATTCAGGGTTTTCCTCCTTATAAAGGACAAGTATAGTGACTAGTGGTGTTATGTGGGTTTTTGCCCTGCGCGGTAACAGACAGAGCAAGTAAACTGACTGCCATTGTGTCAATTCCAGAGTTGCAGTCTGTTCTCTGCTTCAACCGACTTCCCCCGGGGGATCTAGGGTAAATCACACTTGCTTGGTCTGGTGCATATTTTTCACAACTCATCTGTCATCAACGACTGTATAACGCACACATACATACTTTTCAAGCTCTTCAATAGTGTAACACATACACATACTCCCTTCAAAACATACCGACAGTATAACACACATATGACCCTCTCTCTCCAAGTAGACCGACAATATAACACACACATACACCTCCCTCTCCAAAACATAACGACAGTATAACACACACATAACCCTCCCTCTCCAAAACACACTGGCAATATAACACAAACATACCTCTGCCTCTCCAAAACACACTGACAGTAGAACACATACATACTCCTCCCTCTAGAAAACACACTGAGAGTATAACATACACATACCCCTCCCTCTCCAAAACACACTGACAGTATAACACACACATACCCGTCCCTCTCCAAAACACAATGACAGTATAACACACACATACCCCTGCTTGTCCAAAACACACTGGTAGTTTAATATACACATACAACTCTCTCTCCAAAACATACCGACAGTATAACAGTAACACAAACACATACCCCTCCTTCTACAAAACATACCGACAGTATAACATATGCATACACCTACCTCTCTAAAACATACCGACAGTATAACACACTTATACCTCTCCCTCTTCAAAACACACCGACAGTATAACACAAACATACCCCTCCCTCTCCAAAACAAACTGACAGAACAACACACACATACCCCTCCCTCCCCAAAAAATACCGACAGTATAACACACAATACCCCTCTGTGCCCAAAACATCTCGACAGTATAAAACACCCATACCCGTCCCTCTACAAAACATTCCGACAGTATAGAACACCCATACCCGCCCCTTTCCAAAAAATCCCGATTGTATAACACACACATACCCCTCCCTCTCCAAAACATCCCGACAGTATAACACAGACATACCCCTCCCTCTCCAAGACATACCGACAATATAACACACACATACCCTCCTTCTCTAAAACATATCGACAGTATAAAACACTCATACCCCTCCTTCTACAAAACATACCGACAGTATAACACACACACATAGCATATCTCACACACGTACCCTATCTCCAAACACACTGTACATTATAACACACACACCCCTCCCACCTTCAAAACACACCGACAGTACAACACAGACATATCCCTTCTCTCCAAGTACACCGACATACACACACATACCCCTCCCTCTCCAAAACGCACCGACAGTATACCACACACATACCTCCCCACCCAACCCCACCTTCCGAAACACGCCAACAGTATAACACACACAAATCCCTCTCTTTCCAAAACACACGGACAGTATAACACGTACACACACCTCCCTCGCCGAACACACAGCTAACATAACACACACACACACACCTTTCTCTCCAAACACATCGATAGCGTAACACACATACCCCCCCCCCCATACTGATACATTTTAGGTATCTCCCCCCTTCACAACCGTCCTCTTTACTCTTCTTGGAGTTTTCAGCAATGTTGATAGACTCTGTGTATCTGTAACAGTATACAAAATACTCAATGCGAAGACTAGCACAATGTGCGAATGCTAGAGTACAAGGCTATTGGTTGATCGTGTGAAAACTGGTCTGGTTTTTTTTGTTTGTTTGTTTTTATCACTGACACAAGATGATGAAATGCCCACTACCCTTCACTGGTGAAGAGGAGAGAGGGGTGAAAAGTACATACAGTAGGAAATATGGAGGGGCTTTACGGTAGAAGATCTATGTGGTAGAGTTAACCTAACGGTATCTGCTTCACATCACTAGTTCATCCACCTTCCGCTCTGGATCCCACGGTCATAATCAGATATAGAGCGGAACGGAAGAAGGGGAGCCTGTGCGCTGTGTACGGGCATATTTCTTATACCATCCTACCGTGTCCCCTCCCTACCTCCTCTCAAGCTTGTGTACTCCCTCCCTATCTATCCCCCTCCCACCTCACGTGTCTCAATCTTGTCACGGATAAGATAACATATGTGAATGTCTATACCCTTCTTTTAATAAGCTACCATTCTAATTAACACCATGGGACCCTCACAATGTATATATTTGTACATGTTGTTCTTTAAACTTAACACATGTGAGATCATAAAATCAAATCAAATGAAGAAAAGCATCCATCATTCCATAATCGATCATCAATTAGCAAATGGAGGAATGATTTATAAACACATTTATGAATTCAGGAACCATACGTTTGTGAACAGCACTACACCATGTATGTCACTAATTAGCAAGCAATAGAAAGCAGTTTTGGTGAACTGCACTATGTCAATGTGCAGTGAATTATTTCAGTTATTATAATTTATTTAAGTCGCTTGGTCACGGAAAACAACAATATGACATAAACAGCTGTAACGATAGATTCTGTAAAATTTTAGAGAGAGGAATGCATGCGTGTAAAACACCATACATAAAACCCTGTTCTTTAAAGCTTTGGGTTCCTAAGATAAAAATATATCAGTTACACATCAGTCCAGCCAAAACTCATACATTGACACTTGGAACCTGATTAGATAGCAAAGGATTGGCATAAAAATTGAACCGGCATTTACACAACAATGTATGAACGCCGGCTGTGCACGAATTATATTTATAATGATATCTTCGAAGTTAAAACTTGATTTTATATTTAAGAATGACTGAAGACGTTCTTTGGTGGAACTGTTGAGAAAAATGATTTTGTAAGCGCCTAGATGGACACGTGTGTATGAAGGTCCCTCTAAGATGCGTATAGCACCTATCAACAACCCATTCACACTTACCTGTATGTCCTATCGTAGACCTATCTAATATCTGCCTGCGCATTTGAAACGCGGGATAAACCCAGCTCAGTAGCTGGAATATTTGGTATCAGTTGTCACAATTAACCGGACTTCTTTCATAATCGATTGGCAAGAAGTAAAATTTCAGGAGCTTTAAAATTATATTAGAGTTTTCATGCTTTTATGTCTTACTTGGGATCGGAAGATTATTTAGCGATTCACTGACTAAAACGACAGCAATGTAGCAGACACATATAACTCTATCATTCATAGAACGACTTCATGATTATGACTTGACGAGACCGTGGCAATATTTGAGCCAGGTAACACTGAAGAAGCTTGCCTAATAAAAACAATATTTCATCGTGCTTCTGAATGAATTTCAAAGCACTTTACGGAAAAAGGCCATGGGCCTACCAACAGCCCTCGAAAATAGCGGCGGCATTCGGAAATGACGTGTAAATGCTGGCCTTGGCGTCGGTGGCGGGGGCAATTTTTTGTCGTCACACCAGGACCAGATATCCCTTCACTGTATCAGTGTTAGGTTTCGCAAAAGTACTCTCTATTTTCACCAAAACGAGAAGCCTTTTATAGGAGCTAAATCTTCAAAACAAATGTGCATAAAAAGAGGAATGCCCCGGCAGTCGGTAAAACTGACTTCGGCTATGTTTAAGTGGTGGTTAACATCGCGAGTTGGTAATTGGGTATCTCGAACACTGGACCCTACGCTACCTGCTAGAGCCTGTATCTGCCTATACAGACAGTCTGCAACAACATCGACAGACAGAAGATCCTCTCATAGACGGACAGGACAAGGCTAGTGTATTTTAACCCAGAAAAATGCCGCCAACGGCAGCGGCGTGCGTTGCGGTTGGAACACAAATTAAACACTGCTGCTCAATGATGTTTTTAGCTCTGTGCCCAGCTGGTTGTCGCCGGACAACCACTGTGACTGGCAACAGAGGTTTAAACGCTATACAGCAGCCAACCACATGCAATGGGCAAACGTGGAAATAATGCGACCGCCTGAGGGTTAATCTATGAATTACTGCCTCAGACAATTTATCTGATTGCCTGACCATTGTCTATGATTGCGCCTTGACTTGTGTCTTCACTTTATTTTGAAAGAACATGGCCTTTAATGCTTTTATGGTTATATCTGCTCTTCCTCGACACCTATATGTTGTTTTTTCCCCCGCGATCGCTAATGGGAGCATGACCAGGGGCTGAACTATCATACAACTCAGCAGTCTGCAGGCCTAGTTCACAGTGCAAGGCCTTGATGAGAATTCATAAAGCTGTGTAAGTGGTGCAGGGATTTGTAGAGTTTGAAACTGTTAGTGAAAAAAATAGCGTCAGTTACATGAGCGCATAGATTAGTTTGGTTCAGTGAGAGACTTAGGCCTAATTATGTTGAGTTCGGGAACTTATCAGTGGGTTTCTAGAACTTCAGTCCTGAATGGACTGGGCAACAGTGGACATTCAGAGGGACAGGATACAGAGTTTTTTGTAGTTTTATTTCCATTAACGACGCCACTATGAATACACGTACGGAGGGACAGTCGTTCTTCATTGTGTTCCGATCTACTTTACACTAATGTTTGTATACAATTTTAATTTTTACAGTCCTTTGATTTAATGAAATATGAAATAAAAAAATAAATCTGCATTGATGTGGTGGAGTTTATGGCAAATGACCAATGAACCCAAATTTTCATTGCATGAAAAGACAGCAATAAATAGGCCCTCAAAAAGTGTTGCCTAAAAATTTCTGTTTTCATGTAGGTCAGTTTCAGTAAGACCTTATTACATGTATATATATATTCTGGTAATCTCTATAAAGAAAACATAGTAGCTTGGGTTAAAAAATTACCCTAGTTTATTAGATGTCTATTGCATATCTAAAAATGCCGTCGCATTGCCGTCATGATCCGATTTGGCCAGGGCACATCATTGCCGCTGCAAATTTTTTGCTAATTTCAAGGGCTGTACCAATTACCCCTTATTTATTTATTATTTGCTTGTTTGTTTGTTTTTTGTTTGTTTGTTTGCTTGTTTATTTATTTATTTATTTCTTTATTTCTTTCATTCATTCATTCATTCATTCATTCATTCTCCACGGCGCTAGCGCAGCGCAGTAATCCGAAGCCTCCCACCAGTGCGGTCGCTGTTCGTTCGTAAATTATTTATTTATTTATTCACTTATTTATTTATTTATTTACACCTGTGTAGAGGCCTACATGTATATCCCAGTGTATCAATATTAATTCCAACGAAGGAAAGTCTACTTAAAAGTGACTCCACAGGGCGTACATAAGAAGTGTGCTTTCGGTTCCTCCGAAACGCAACGTTTGCTTATATACATGCATTCATGAAAGTCACAATAACCAGTAAGCTGATTTAACCGGAGTAGCTGATCAAATCGTATACCTTCTGAACCAGGTAAGGAAATTGTTACGAAATGTAGCCTATACCACAGAAACAATGCATTCAAAACATGATTACCACTTAGCTAGAAGAATCCGTGAATACAGGAATTCTCGCCAGACTGCCAAACGCTACTGCAGGAGGAAGACCTCCACAGGTATGTTAGTTTTATCCGCCCCATATGCAGTCGAAGCACATTGTACTTCACGGCCCGGAAGGATGAGGGAGAGAGAGAGAGAGGGTCGCCTCGGCAGGAGAGGGTGGGGAGTGGGGAGTGAAATATTTGACTAAGTATCGTCAGCTGTATGAAATGTTTGTAAAAATCAGGAAATATAACATGGAAGAAATAATTTAGAACCAAAGAAAAGTAAATATTTGTTGCACATATTAGTTTTTCAGCCCTTTAATTGTTTTGGTTTCGTGTGGGCGCTGTAATGTTATATTCGGCAGCTTCATTGGCTAACCTGGTTCGAGCTTTGTCAACGGTTGCGTAGCGTTATAAAGGGGAATATAGCGCGCATGCTTTTTGCTTTGTGTTATTTCCAGTCTTTTCAAGATGATAGATAACAGCGTCAAACAAAGTCCCCTTTCTACACCTCACTTAAGAATGACAAGAATGCAAAGTTTAGTTATTTGTAGTTTAGTTATCATTCTGCAAACCTCATGCGTGTCGTTTTCCCAGCGCTTCGCTATCTGTTCTGAACCTGTCATTGTGTAGGCATATACAGTGTACGTGTACTTGTATACATGTTCCTTGAAAACGTGTTCATTGGGCAACAGTTTTGACGAATTGTTTGAAAGTTCAGATGAAGAATCTCATGGACAAATAAGAACACGGACAATATAACAAAGTTTATAAGGCGAAAGCACACAAGTTTACGTTAGTATCCAAAAGGATAATCAAATTAACAGTTAGGGAGGGGAAGGGAAAGTGAGAGGAGGAAGGGGATGGGGGTAACATATTAAAGTGGTTTCAGGTGTCTTGCTCGCACACGAGGCACATTGGGTCCGGGGTCAACTTCTGACAAGGAAGTTCTAGAATCCTCCGCTGTCTTGGTTTCTGGAACCTTGTTGTAAATTTAAGGTCACTAGCAATAATTATATTATAAATAAATTCATTTACTAAATAAATAATCAATTCAATAAAGATACGTAATAGATAAATCTTTAAATTTCTAGCTTTGTGAATTAAGTTTTCTTGAAAGGAAATCACTGAATATATCAGTATGATTCCAATTAAGAACATTGTGCATACCAATATCCATGGTTTACGAAATTAACAAATCTTCATACTTCTATTCTTTTTCTCCTATAAAACATTATTATACAGTCCGTCTGCACTAGATCGCGGTAAGGATGAAAATCACATACAAATGTAATTGCATATACACCTTTTTAAATAGCTTTGTGTCCTACTAAACGGTGTAGTGTGATACACTAACAAAACAAAGGATATTATATTGTTGTCGTTACGAAAGAACATCTGCGCCTTACTTACCAAGTAATAATGAATATATACATATATGTATGTTAGAGGCATTATATGAATGAGCTGTAGCTAGCTGTATTATCGTTTTTTGGTTGTACACTGTATGGATACCATAAGTGAAAGACTTGCTGGATAGTAATTTTCCAGAGGGAGCCTCCGTGGCCGAGTTTTGGCGTTATGATCCCGTGCCTCTCACCAATGCGCTGTGTGTTCAAGTCCACTTCCTCTCAGGTCGTACGTGTGAAGGTCCGCCAGCACCCTGCTGATGGTCGTGGGTTTCCCCCGGGTTCTGTCCGGTTTCCTCTCACCATAATGCTGGCCGCAGTGGTATAAGTCAAATTTATAAATTATATGGCAGACTTTCTGGCTGCAGGATGACATGCTCTGTATGTGTTATCAATAGTCGTCAAGTTGAGACAAGTTTTCGGGCACAACCACTCGTCCTCTCATTTAATAGGAAGAGTCCGTTACCTGCGCATGAGCCTAAGATCTGTAGATAAGGAGTTTGCTACTAATTCTCGTAAATATTATACCTTTGGGATTTCTTTGCTATTGTTATTCCAAATGTAGACAACAAACATCGTGTCAGTGAATGTCTAACTTCGGCATTTTAACCATGCTGAATCTTGTTTGTTGTAGCAAACTATGGACTTGTCAAGACGTTTCAATAACTTAAATGATACGGAAATCTGATGCTTCCGCTGGCCTACATTCTGGTTTAAGCTACATATACATGTACCTATAACTGAATCGCTACTTTTGAACGTGTTCATTACTTTTGGACATGAGCTCTGAGTTTCGCTATTTGCAGAATATATCCTATGCTAATGACTGGAGCCCAGCGAAAATGCCATATCGGCAGTTGATTTATTTGGTTGTTGTTTAAGGTCAAAAAATTTTCACATACAAGAGGCGGGCAGTTTTGAAATTGAACTGAGGCAAACCACGGGGTGCTCGACTTATATAAATAACAGAATTTTGACCAGTTACCGACGAGCTTTTCAGTGTGTGACGTACGGACATGCAAAGTATAGTTGCGGACGACAAGCGGTATGCAGTGACAGGTTAAGTGTTCAAATGGTCATAAGAGCCTCGGCGATCGCCTATTGTCATAATGTCGAGCAAACATGCAGTGACAGCGCCAGGATCTATATAGACTCTGACCAAGACCGGGTTTTGGGAGCCAATACTGTCAGATTCCTAATACTTAAAAAAAAATGTAGAAAACGCATTACGGGCCTTGTTGATTTCAAAATGAATGTCGAGTTAGTAGTTGATTCACACCTTCATATCCCTCACCCAAGCCTCAGCCTCGGACACACCAGCAATCTTTCTGTCCAAGACGGCTGTCATTCATTTAACATCAACAGTTTTTAGAATTTAGACTATATAGAGACACGATTTACTTGTTGGAGGCCAGGTGAGTTAGCTACCAACAAAAGGCGTGTCCCGGAAGCCTGACCCAATTATCTCTAGTCAACTGTAAAGCAGGCTAATAGCCTACCAGGATTAATCACTCCAACTCAGCGCCATTGAGGGAGGGGTTTATTAACATATTCCAGCATGTTTTGCTCAGAACTATCAAAGAGCATCAGATCTAAAATTTAAGATAAGAATGGGTTGAAATATTCACATTTTAACAGGAGTCGAGATAGTTCTTGATTAAATTTAATTTGCAAATGAATTAATGACGAATTTTGTCTCGCATAATGATCATCCAAAGATTTTGGTGCTTTTCTCCCGTGCTATTTTAGGACGGTTGTGTGGAGAAATACTTTTATTTTTCAAAGGTTGAAACTTTGCACACAAAATAGCAAGCTAATAAACGGTCCCACAAGTTTTTGACATCTTTTCTAGTTTTAAAGATATTAAGAAAAGAATATAAAATGTTTCAAAAACTTTTAAAATCTTTGACAATTTTAAATGATGACTCAGAAACAATCCAAAATAAATATTGCAAATTTTATCTAGTTTATTCAGTAAGCTATCCACCCTGGGCAAGAAAAATTTGAAAATTGGCGAAAACAGAGCATTTTGAAAAGACTTTTTTCAAGCCATTTTTGAAATCAGCAATCGTGTAGCTTTTAGGAATATATAGACATATGGCCATTCTTGATCAATATTTTGGGCTACTCAAGGCAAAATGTCAAATTTTGCATACGAAGGTTGTAGTATTCTTATATTTGTTTGACTGGTGCTTTACGTCGTACTCAAGGATATTTCTCTTTCACGATGGCGACCTACATTATGGTGGGGGAGTATCCTGATAAGCATTTGGTACTACTGCGTTGTTAAATACTATTGTACTCTTGTCTACATGTGGACAAACTGATTTCACAAGAATTCAACAACAAGAATTTCACAAGAAAAGCATAACTCACTGACACACTTAGAAATAAAGTGCAACAAAATTATGTGAAACATAATTACACAAACTTTTGAAAAAAAGCCTTAAATGGTTATTTTATGTCCTGTGAATACACACCATATGTTATGATTATATATATTATAGTCACATTGAAAAGATATATATATAAACGAGTTGTGATATTTCGTTGGACAGGTGTGAAAACCTGATATTTAATGAATAAAACCCTTTGCCGATGTTTGTGACTCGGGAGAGAAATTGTATATGGGTTAGTTCTATCAAAGTGAGCCCGTGTCGAAATTAACGAAAATCATCTTAGTTTTGTTTAGCTTAGTTAAGTTTATTCAACTGTTCTCATGTAGACAGCAAGGTGCCTGTACAGAGACGATAACAAATGCGATAACACATATGAAAGACTAAGGTGAAAACAAAACTGACGGATTTTTGCAAGCAAAATTGAATTTGTACAGACTCATATTTCTTAAATTAAAAAGATACATGACAGCGCCAAGAGGCACAAAAGCCTGTATAGAAGACACGCTAAAAGCGCAAGTCTCTGCCTGTGGTATTAAAACGTTGTACGCCGTTAAAGACATGGATATGTGACATGGAATTAAGTTTATTAAATAAATTCTGAGGTCTGATTAAAACATTTGTTTTCCGCAACAACAAACAAGCTGAGGTTGAGTTAAGCACGAATTTTGAGGTAGATTCGCGGACAGGTGCTCTGTAAAATATTTTGCTTGTTAAATATATACCATTACAATGTATATTGTCTTGTGTACCTGTGACTGACTGACATGGGCGTGGTTGTCTCTCCGCTGACGATCTGTCAACGAATAATACTTTAGACAGCGGTTCGCAGTTAGCGGTTAGCTCTTCAAGACGGCCAGTCGTTATTTAGATAAAGATATAATAGGCGATATCTCCATTAATACTCCACATAAAGGCTTCAAATTTAACAAATTCATCAAACTTCGCACGGGCTATCACCTGATGTACATAGTTCTCAATTTCAACACCAGGGGGCGCCTGTTCGAATAACTGTCTAAATAACTGTCAACTCGGTACCTCCCTAAATACTAAACATTTAGACTTGAAATTTAGTGAAGTAAACAAACTTCATGCAGGCTATCACCTGATGTACATAGTTCCCAATTCCAACTATTTACGGGCTATCACCTGATGCACATAGTGCTCAGTTTGAAGCCTGTATGTTTAGTGTTAAGAAAGATACAGAGTAGACAGTTATTCAGAGAGTTATTCGCCGAGGTGCCCTCTGGTGTGGAAATTGGGAACTATGTACATCAGGTGATCGCTTATATAAAGTTTGTTTACTAGACTAAATTTGAAGCCTGTATGTGTAGTGTTAGGAGAGGTACAGAGTAGACAGTTATTCCGACAGGTATTCTGATAGGCACCCTCTGGTGTTGAAATTGGGAACTGTGTACAGCATGTGATAGCCCGTGTGAGGTTGTTTACTACACTAAATTTGAGGCCTCTGTGTATAGTATTAATGGAGATATTGGCTTTTATATCTTTATCGAAATAAAGTCTGGTCCCTTTGAATAGCTAACAGTTAACTGCGAGCTGCTGTCTAAAGTATTGTATGTGATCTCTCAATTAACTAGTGAATGACATCCACATAAAACAACAGAAATCATATTCGTTATCTCCGACACTGACTCAGCTTGCCAGAACCAAACAGCATTTCTCTCTCGAGCGTCAACGAGAGTCAAGGGATTTTGTTTATCACGTTTGTCAGATGAAAATATCATTCGTGTTACCACCAAAGTGCACCGAAGGCAATCGTCTGTAGGCAGTTTTCTTCTCTGTATGTGTTATAATATATATAGGCCTAATGAAATACAGAGGGTGCCTATTCACAACATACAGTATAGCCACTTAGGCAGATGCAGTCATTTCCACTCAGTTTCAGATTTTATTTATTTACTTATCTTTTCAATACTTTTTGTTTAATTCTCTATTCCACAATTTTGTTGATCTTCATTTCTGTGTGCCAGTCAGTTGTGCTTTTCTTGTGAAGCTGTAGTTTAAATTTAGTTTGTCCAAATGAAGACTAACTTAGAAATGGTATTTAACAATCTATCTCTGGGGCATTTTTATCGCGATTTCCCCGTCAATCAGTTGTCTAGGCATACATGAACTACCCCTAAACACATCACTATACCTTATAGACATGTATCACAGACCACGAGGCATCTCGCCGAGCGCTGCCTTATTATTTTACAAATTCCATCATCGAATTTTAAAGGTGTACACGTGTGGACCCCATGGAGTTAGCCACTTGTCTATTATTGCGGTCCGGATTATTCAAACTTTGCGTTTGTAAACGAAGTATGTGTGTGTGTTGGTTTTCCCGCATTTTATTTCAGTTTCCATTTAGATTGCGCTGTGTCTCGTGAAATATGCGGGCCTATAGGGCCAAAAAATAGGGCCTTATTCGTAGTTATAGCTGGTTTCACTTTCACTAAAGCACATCAAATTCTAAACACAACGTGAGAATTGCCAACAAAATTACTGGAATTACTTCACTTTAAATTTAGAAAAGGACTACAACAGTGCCTTGTTTATTCTACCTTGTAGGCTTATTCAATACACGCAACAAGTTAAAAAGGTATACATTTACTTTGATGTCAGAACGTCCCTCAGATTTCTGTGTGCTAGTTGGTAGATATAATGATCTTTGTAGGGGCTGAGCTATGGTTAATGTGTCAACCAACCTGCTGTGGACATACATCGGAAACTCGATGGCGGAGCATGGTCGTTGAAAGCCATATGTAGACATGTCTTAATTCACAAGTGGTAATCAGGGATATATCTCGTTGGAAAGGTAGGGAAGTAAAATTGGTTGAAAATGAAAACACTGATGGCATTCTGGTATTATATTTGATCGCTGATGACTATTTGCTTTTGAAGGCTTGTCGTAATGCAGCCTTCTTGTTGAGCATTTGAACAATACCGATTCGAACAGCACTTTTATGTATAACAAAAAGGCAGGTTTGCATACTATCCACTGGTTCGTGGCATGTACTGGAGCAAAATGAGTTTGTGTCGTAAAATTTTAACATTTCAAGAGGGTTATGAAATTCTACATTATATATTCTATTTGTATGTTGCATTAAAACACATCTTAAACGGTATAACCGATATTTTTTGTACACTTAAGTTCTTAAATACAAAAGGGCATACTGTTACTAAGTTGACATTTGACTGACATAATAAAACATTCCAGTACTTCTGATTTCCAAGCAATGAAATGCTTGCATGGACATACCCCTATGCGGCGGGTAACGCTCCATTCACAATGACAAACCTCGGTACCTCCGTCCGCCATTAATTTGTAAAATGTAGTAAGACAACAAATATTACTATGTATCGAATACAAATATATTTCTATCCGTTGTTCAAATAAAAAATCATGCTTAAATCGTTACAGGGCGTCATACTACAGATGTGTGGATAAAATACGCTGACATTGTCGGCTACCCCTAATAAAGCATATGTAGGTGTATTTCCTCTATTTAGTTTCATTAGAGTTCGGGAAATTTTTGGTATGATACCTCGTATGAGCCTTTTTATTGGATGCCTGACATAACAGGGTTTAGCTCTGCACCATGGTCACATGGCGAACCAATTTTTGACCAACGTGCTTATATTGCCTTCATACCCAGGAAACCTGGGTGGTTCTAATGTTCTTCGTAATTTTATGGTACAGAGTTTAAACAGCCTCGTTCCTGAATGTGACGTGTTACATGATAATGCAAACATTCCACCCAATGCATATTCATCATCCCCTACCGCGTCTCTACATTTAACCAACTGCATTCTCCGATGCAGCTAGTGTGGCGCTTATTCTCCATGCAGATTTTCTATTGTTGAGGAAGTTTGATCTTTGAACCTAAAGGTGAGAATCGTTCTGTAGACTTTACTACTTTTTTGTGAACAAGGAATAGGTTGAGAAGACATTTAGAGTGTTGAGCAATATTCCTGCTGATTTTGAATATCTTATTGTCTATTTTTTTCGTATGTGACAAACTTCCGTCAAATCCCGTGTCTATATACTGTCTAAAGCAACGGCAAAACTATACATAGCAAGTTATACATTCACTTGATTTACCAAAAGTTTCAAACTAGTTACGCTTCAAAATTTGTTTTTGTTTAGAGCAAAGAATACAACGGCAATTTATACACTGTTAAAGTTTAACTTATAAGTGCTTTTTGCATCCGATAGTAAACACTTGGAGAGCATAGCATTATAGCAGATGCCTATATACATGTTTTAGACACTTACGTTTAATGCTTAAATATATGTACATATTTACTATGGGTGTTCACTAAACACGTTTGTTTGAAATTTAATCACCCATTAAACGTGTTGGTTGGTGGTCAGTTTACAGTGTACAGAGATTTCAGGTATCTTGAAAGTGCTTCTCTTGAAAGTTTCGCGCAAATGTGTTTGATTACTCTGAGAAGAATAAAGCAAAGTTTCTATTGGCGTTTATTGATTTTTGTCGTTATCTCCGTTATTCCAAAACGAAAAGTTTTCAAACAGTTTGTGAGAAGCATCCTTTTTTTTGCACTTTATTTGCTTTATTTTACTTTTGAAGAAAGAAATAAGCTATCGCCAAAAGTTGTAGCAATAAAATTAGAAGTGGGTATATATACATAACAGTATGGGACCAAGGCTTGATTTATCTAAGGTACTGAGGAAATGAAACGGATATCGTGGTCAGGGGCTAAAATGACAACGTTCACAAAACAAGAAACTGATAGCCATAAGATCCCGGTCAATCTTTCGTCCAAATGACGGTTTCTTCTAAAGAGAAAAAAAAAGTCATGATGATAAGGATAGCTTTATACCCGAACGGTGAAAAATTACACGGATTATTTGTATGTTTTAATAAATTTTAATGACGAAAACATGAAGTTTCATATCAGTGAATACAGCTGAACCATAATTGGTGGTTTGCAAAATCCAGAGGACACTGTAACAAACTACTTTTACTGAATCCAGTTCCAGACACACTAGCTTCCTTTGATTCGGAATTGTTTAGCGAGACAAAGGGACAATATCGATACATGGGTAACATAAAGCTGAAGAGATTCCACCCAAAAGCAGATACCTTAAGATCCACGTCCAAACATCTTTGTCACCTATGGACGATCAGTTGTTACAATTACTTTTTGTCTGTATGATGTGTAATAAACGGTTGTTACATTACTTTAATAAGTTAAAAGTCCTTTGAATGTACCAGTATTTGCCATACATTTCAGAACATTTCAATCTGACAAAGTGAAAAGTGATGACAGATCGATAACCAGTCAAATGGTGTAATCGCACATTTGTCTAGCCATCGCTGGCTAGGCTGGCCTTGTGATGTTTTCTTTCTTCTGGTACATGGCGATTTGCAGACATTGGCTTTATCCAGGTCTTTTCCCCAGTGTAGCCATAGATCCGTCCGAGATCAGAATATATTGTTTCATTTGGGGCAAAAAAGAGTTACGCAAGCTAATGGATTCGTCGTTGTTTACTGATAGTTAGCGTTAGCTGTTCTTGTCTGAATTGTAGAATAAGTTCACAGGACTCCACCATGCGGTTTGGGAGTAGCCAGGCCAGCGGAACAGCCATGAACCCTTCTTCGGAAAAAGGCGACTCAAGTGGGGAAAAGAAGAAAGATGACAAGCCCCCGGAGAAGAAAGATGACAAGCCCCCGGAACCTCAAGGGGAAGACAATCCGACGCGGCGCAGGCAAAACATGTGATGTGGCGTCTTGGCAGATTAAAAGAAATTTGATGCTGTTTGGCGACATTTCCGTGCATTGTTAATGCTATTATTGCTGAGCAGTGACTCGCTCGCTGTGCCTGTTGTTGTGTTGTTTATATATCTGATTATTTCCACTAACGATACGTTAATCCATCTAGGATATATTTTCGACGCATTTTGCACCAATTTCGAAGGTTCGAGTCTCTGCAAATATATTAGACGTAATTGTTTCAACAGACCAAGCCTTGTTTTCACTATTTATGTATTATTTACGTTATGTTCTTTTTTATTTGTGCTTTACAATCCACCTGATCTAGCTTTACGTTGTGAAAATAAAAAAGCATATCAAATCCTCGGACATAATGTTTCTTACAACCTGCAATGAATTCTTTCTTCTGTTATCAGTAAAAGTATTTTTATAAATTTTGCTGTTAAACATTATTTCAGTGTTGTTTAGGAAGGCTCTTGTTGCACGAAAACCAAGGCAAAAGGCATTTCCGTTGATAATGGTCGCTAAAAGGCGATTACTAGGCTGCAATTTTGTCATTTGTCATGTCTCTAACTCTTTGTGTGATTTGCCCGGATGATTTTTAATAGTAGTTGAGTTGTTCATACTTGTCAGTTGTGGAAGCATTGTTATGTGTACCAGGCAGTTTGCCAAGTCTCTGATGTGTTGTTTGCCAGAATTTATGTAACAAAATATTTGCTGTTATGGTGTATATTATATTGTAATGAAATACGGTGTATTTTGAAACAAGACACAAGACAAAACATCCGGTTGAATGCTTTCATTGTTAGGGTTATTTCTGTAGGGTAATGCTTCAGGTTATGGCCACACCACGAGATATATGAGCATGTTTCAAACTAGTGGCAATGTTTCTTCGACACTTAAAGGTTACAGGCGATACTGATTGTGACACATTCGAGGGTAAAACAAATATTCGTTAGCATCAATCCGGATTTCTTACCAGTTTACCAAATAATATTAACTTGTTAAACGTGTTCAGTATTCTCTACTTGTGTGAGAAGTTAGCCCTGTCTAAAATTTGAAACCGAAACCAGATGCAACTTCTCCTCCACTTAGTGTAAGTTATCTACATTTATCTTGCAATTTGATGATGAAGCCTGATGTCAATGTTCACTGTTTTCTCTCTAACTGTTATACCTGGTGTTATCTAGATTTCTCTAGTACCACAATGCAGTTTGTGTTCCCATCAACCTAGAAATTAAAGCTTGGATGTTTCATACCATGGCAGTTTTATTCCTCATTGCTCAAGATAAGCTGATGTACATCCTTTGTGCTTGTGTCTATGGTCGGATTGATTAAATGACTGCATGACTGTTGTTGTGTAACGTCATGAACTTTTTACTCTGCAATGGGTGAAATGTCAACATTATTGAATGGCAAGAGGTCTTCAACAAACGTAGAACTGCGAAGACGATCACATACACATCCTCGACCGCTTCTTGTCATGAAGCTCAAACAATCAGGAACTGTTTTTGCTTGGGGATTTTAAAACTAATCTGGAAATCAACTTCAGTTCTCTCGCTAGTTTGAACGCAGCATCCGCTTGCTCAACTGAGGCCTTAAGTTAGCAGACTTTTGACATGTTTTCCTCTCTACACAGTATGGTCCTTTTGAGTTTATTCCAGCAGAAGTTACGAAGAGCTGGGGAACTTTTGAAGTTAACGTTTTCAGCCGTCAGTAACAAACCTGTTCACGACATCTCAAATAACCACTCATTATAAGGGTGATAATGGATATAAGACTTCATTCAGTTGGTGCGCTTTATTTATGGGTGTAGTATAGATGTTTCTTCTGAAATTTTATTAAACTGCACTAGTGAGATTTGATCACACAGGTAGATCAGTTTTTTGCCGAGTAGCTCATATCTGTGTTTGTGATGTTCTTCAGTAGAACTAGGCTTCAAAATAACCTATGCTGAATTGGCAGAAATACGGCCGAGGTAGCTCTGCTGGGCACCCAAATATGCCTGACACGATGAATAAATAGTTGCTCGTCGCTGTTGTGGAGACTAGTCCGTCCCTGTGGGAGAACTGGCCCAGAATCCTCCCACCAATGCGGTAGCTGTTCGTTCAAGTCCAGCTCATGCTGGCTTCCCCTCCGGCCGTAAGTGGGAATACCTGCCCGCAACCTGCGGATGTTCGTGGGTTTTCACCGGGCTCTGCCAGGTTTCCTCCTACCATAATGCTGGCCGCCGTCGTGTGAGTGAAATATTCTTGAGTATGGCGTAAAACACTAATCAATTAATCAAATAAATCATATGTGTTTGTGATGTACTGTAGTAGTACTAGGCTTCAAAATAACCTATGTTGAAATGGCAGAAATACGGCCGAGGTAGCTCTGCTGGGGAACTAAACATGTCTGACACGATGAATAAACAGTTGCTCGTTGCTGTTGTGGAGGCTGGTCCGTCTTGGTTAGAGAATTGAGGGAAAACTGGAGGGTCGACTTATTATGTATTATGTATTTTTGTACGCTGATAAATGAGCATTTAAAAAGTGGACAGAAAAGAATATGGTGCGAGAGTCGAAATTACTGGGTCAAAAGTCACTGTTATATACATATTTTGAACATTTTAGGGCCAAAAATGTACGGTAGTTGTTGAAGATTGACATATGGTGAGAGGTGTGATGACAGATGTAACATGTTGCAGGAGATTGTTTTATGCAGTTTAAAGGTACACTGTACCTGGTGCAGTGGGTTATTAGTGCCATGGAATTTCATTTGAACTATATACATGTACTTACTAGTTAGGCGACTTATCAAGCTGTTTATAAGTAAAGGTGTTTATCAGAAAAATTTCCACCCTAGCGTGAATGATCTTGCTCCGCGGTAGAAATGATTGTCACAATCACTGACACCGCGGTGGAAATTATTTTCACCACGGGGCAAATATTTCAACCTCGGTGCAAATATTTTTCATGTGAAAAAATGATTTCCGACGTAAAAATATAATTTCCTCATAAAAATTTCCTATGTGAATAAAATGACACGAAAATGAAAGTTGTATATGAATTATATCAATGAGTAATGAAATAGTATATATAAAAATCCGCCCAAAAATGCAAATATTGGGTGGCACTAATAAACCACAGGTCGTCCGAATGATATTGTTAGGAGAGATTTCTGTCAATTTGGGGATGTGTTCAGTCAATGCATGTTTGTCTACATTGCCCGGCAAATCTGCTGGCTGCACCCTAACTGACTTGGCTGTAATTTGAAACCACGTCCAAACACCCAGAATGATCTAGAACAAAACGATTATGCCTAAGGTAACATGAACATAAAATTGCTCCTACATTCACCAGGATTGGCTTACGTCCGATAATAAGCCACAAATCACAGTGTTACCTGTACATTTGGCTCAGTTACTGTGAGTTGACAACATGTTTGTACAAGTCAGACTAGCACAAAGTACATGTATAGATACCAACAAAAAAGGTTGTGTGGGTGCAAGTTTTTTTCTTCGAAATGTACACATGCCTTCCGTCTAGCAGTAAACCAATTTTTGATAAGTATTTTAAGGATCTACAAGAAAAAATTTTCACTGGTGGTCGATTTCTGGGTGGGGGAAATTGGATCGTATACCTAGAGTAAACCATTGAATTTACCCAAATAACAAACCTCCTGACAAAAGGACACAGATAAACCAGCGAGGGCTGGAATCGCCAGGGCGGTGCGCACACCATGTAGTGATAAGAAATCTATTTAATTCTACACTCTGCTTCGTATATATAAATGTTACATGCAGATTCTAAACTGCAACACTCTGGTATTGTATTAACGATAAATAAACAGTGAACATTCATGAGTATTGCATGCTGACACAGCTGTTAAAACAATAGGCTGACCAGATGCGAGATCAAGAGGACTTCTTTACAGAGCATTTCAATATTCCTTTCAGTCCCAAGCGAAGGCGACGCGAGGTTTAGTACAGACTCAATCCAGATTTGGTTATAGAACGTGACATCTTTCTTGATTTCGAAGAGTCCACTAAGTGGCGGGCTAATCTCGTCCGAATGTCACGCTGTTTTCCGAATCTCGTCCTTATCTCGCGCTGTCGTCCGAATGCCGTTCTTCCAGAACTGAGCGACAAGCTTAGGCCGAGAATTGGGTCGAGAATCAAGAAGTTGTGCGAGATCTGATCGAGGTTCAAACGAGATTTGGTTGAGACATGAACATAGTATCGACATTCGAACGTGGGCGCGAGATTTAGTCCCCAGCGCGAGATTCTGAGACAGACGTGTGATTTGCGCGAAATTCTGAACTGAACAACAGTTTCTTTGGAATGTCGAAAGTATTCCGCATGATTGTTCCTATCTCGAATGAATCTCGATTAAATCTACCAGTGTCGTTCAAATATTATCTCAATGGTTTCGCGTAAGCATGCGAACGAGAGCCAAGCAGCATCTTACTTCCATACGGCTAACAGAACCACAGAATTTGATTGTGTGAACTACATGTATCATCTGAGTATCATCAGAGCATGTTTCTCGACGAGGTACACTTTTGCATTTACATGCATTTAAGTATATATAGTACGGAGCCGTAAAAGGGACATGCTGCAAAGGAGAAATATTAACAAAATAAAAACAAAACACACCCGCACACAATTAAAAACAGTTAAATTTTTCCTTTGTGTGTGTTTTTAATAATTCGTGCGCACGACATCTTCGCTAAGTCATGCTCTCGAGATAGTTGACCAGTGAAAACGCTCAATTATCACATAGTAAAGATCTCGTGAACGCGACATAATAAACGTGTCGGGGGCACGAGATAACTGTTGTGCGAACGACTCAGCAGAGATGTCGTGCGCACGAATTAGCAATTATCTCGTGCACTTGACATCGTTATTATGTTGTGCGCACGAGATCTTCACTAAGTCGTGCTCATGAGATAAAACTCTAGCGGTACATGTATAGATTCTTCCATAATGCTGTCAAGCCTGGAACCGAGATTCCAGACTTTTTACCTCCATCGTGCAACGCCACACGCTGTATACTGTAAATTGTCCACATGTGTACACAATAATTTGTTGCATTTTACGTTTAAACGTAAATCTGCAAAAAAATTACTGCCAAAAAAAAAAACAAAACCACCTGCTCTAAAAATACAGTAACTGACGTATCATCTCATCCCGTACAACCTATTTATTTATTATATTTGATTGGTGCTTTATGTACACAAGAATATTTCGACGACGGCGGCCAACATTGTTGTGGGAGGAAACCGGGCAGAGCCCTCGGGAAACCCACGACAATCAGCAGGTTGTTGATGACCTTCTCACAAAGCGAAAGCCACAAGGAACTGGACTTTAGCTGTAACTTTACATCACGAGTGTTTAGTCGATTGGCGTTTGCACGTTGCAATGTATGTTTGGTAAATGTTACCTACATGCCCTGTCATTTTAACTTGTAATGTGGCGGCCAGATTTTAACTTCGTGGAAACCTATAATTATTTAAATGAAAAAATTAATGAGATAATAAAGTAGTCGAACTACTTGTGGCTGGATTCCTAGAATGACCCGATTGAGTATCGCGGGGAAAACGCCGTTTTGCATGAACTTCTTGGGCCGACAGAGCCAGTGTAAAGAAAACTCACAGAAGTGAGAAAGGCTTGCAGCAAAATTTATTAACGTCCACATCTACTGCAAATTATATCAATATATGAAAATAAGGTTTTACAAAATTATATTAAAGTTAAAGACAACAAAAGTTTTTTTTAAAAACTCCAAGGCTGCAGAAAACGATGTGTATAAATCAGCGAACGTGAGCTTCTTACATCATGCACTTTAAACAATTCAGTTTTCTCAACTAATCATACAGATAACATACACATACGAGAACTTGGAAAGATATGGTGATACAAAATGTGACATATAGTCCCCAGAACACCAATTTCTAAAATGAGAATGAGGAAAATAGCCGTGATAATCCCGCGAGCAGTTTAGATGTTGGTAACAACACCCCAACACAAGGACAACCAGTGATGAGAAGTGACATGGTAGTTATTAACGTGAATCGCTCACCAGCAGAGACGCTACTCCCAACAGATGAAAGTACTAAATGTTCTCATGATATGAAATACAACATTAAAAGTAAAACATTATATCAGGTTTACAAGAATCAGGATACAAAACAGTATATGTATTTACAGTTCAGCAGATTATGTCATTGCGTAGTGAACATGAAGTCGTGCAAAAGCTAAATACTGGGGAATGAAGAATATATTCGGTGTCCAAAGACAATGGCCTGTATCAAACTTTGCAGGAAACCTGGTCATTAATCTTAACAATGCGGTAGTGTGTATATATCATTAGATATAACCAACAGAAAATCACAGACTTGAACAACAGTCATGGTTATGCTTAATAAACAATTTGAACATATAAACAAATTTCCAACACTTCCCCACGGCCTATAGTAACTACATAGAACAAGGGTATATTGGAGACACCAATGCAAGTGTTGATAAATCAATCAGGCAGTGGAAATCTTGCACGTTCCTAGTTGTTGTTGTCCCGCGTCCTTTCTGACCACACTTGTCATCTACTGAACAAGTGTTATGTTGATATCGCTATTGTTACTATTGCAGAAGCAGGAGATCCTTGAGACAGCCAGTAGAAGTTAATCATATGGAACCGGTCCAATCAAAATGGCGACATCACGGGATGGATAGGTCTAGCATTGAGCGCCAGTGATTCTTACGAAGTTGGAATGCGCGTCACGCGTGAAGTCCATGGCAACAGAAGATCAAAAGATATGTGACTATGGTAATTGCACTTGGTGTAGCGCTACGACAGCTTTGTAACACTGACACTGACCTAAGAACCATTTAACAAACAAGGTGTGGGTTATGTCAAACGTATTTGCCATGACGACACATATACTGTCGAGATACGTCCCAAATAATAATCACGTTTGACGAAACGTTACACACTCTTAGTAAAACGGGCCCTATGCGCATGTCTTACGAAGCAGTCGCAACAAGCGCCTGGCGTAATTACCATGCTAACATACAGTGAAGCCATATTCAAAATTGGCTAATGGCAAATGCACATGATTAAGTGTTGCCATGTACGCCTTGACCTACTGGTGACAACTTCATATTAGACTCAACACGCACACACGAACACAGAACATGTGCACGCAATTTAAATTACTGAAGAAATGCCTGGATGAATCGAAGTGGTGTGAACCAGGAAGAGGCGAAGTAGTTACATGACATTATGTATATCCCAGAAATAGTAATCCAAGGTCGTGCTTTTGTTACCGTTCCCTTTAAAAGTAGACAGACGTAAGCTCCTCTACATCTATGTCATTCATTTCCATGAATTTAAACACGAAAATAAAGTACAAGAAAGGAATAAAACACAACATGACATAAAAAAATCCATCCAACAATCAATATTGTAAGTTTGCAAATGCTTAACTTGAAAATAATATGACAAGAGAACAATAACATAGCATGCAAAGGTATCTGTTAAATGAACCTGTACTTGTAAACGGATAAACATAATAAACAACCGATACAATATAAGGTCGGCGTGAAATTTGTGAGACATTTTTAGAAACACATTAGAAAATATCCTTCATGAAAAGAGCACTTAAGAAATAAACAAAATAAAATATTCGAGACTTTGCTCTCAGGAACTTAATTAAATAAAATTGATAATAAAATAAAACTGGCATCGATGCAGTTTAGGTACAAAATTATCCAGTTTGAGGGTATTCTGACGTTTTTGTCATAGGTGAAATATCTTAACTCTTTGTGACAATATAAGCAAACACATTAAAGCATGGCTCTGATGGCACTTTACAGAAACCATGTCCATCTTGGCTACATTAGCTAGCAAAAGCTAGTATCAGTATTTTCTCCTTTTATCAGTTTAGCCTTTGCAGATTTTGATTTTACAAACGCTTTGTATAAATCTCAATTTAAAACTTGTTCATATTAAAGTTAATCTACAAGTATATACTAATTCCACATATCACCATGCACACCTAGTATGCACAGTAACAGATCAACTGTACAGATATATACCTTGTATAAGCTGGTAGACTTCTACACTGCACATTTACAATACAATATAAAAATATATAGGTTCTTGTGTATGGTTGGATATATAAATGTATATGTATATTACCTGCTTGGTTACATTAATACCCATCATAATTTGCTCCCTTTTACACAATCATTGTTATTAAAGCTCAAAGCATAAATTTACTTGTAATAAGCTTGTTGGAATGCCCACTTCAAGTGTCTCTGAAACTTAAAAAGCATTAATCTCACTGCTTATAAACTCATTTTCAAAACTACTGGTCCCTTTAGCTGAATAAAAATCCAAATATTCCTAAAATATTTTATCTCATTATTATTATGTATCATAATCCACAATGCGATGGATTGTTCCCATACAAGTTTTCCATGTCAGGCTTCCACTAGGACTGCACTTATCTTCACTGTGCTGAGTCTGATATGTGTATTTGTGGGACTGTAAAACGTTCTCCTTACTTCATGCATGCCATTTTGCGATCCATGTTTGAATTATTTTCTTTTTCTTTCCTTTCTGAGATCCCTGGTTATTTCTCTTGACACTGGTTGGTGTAGACTTGTAATGACTTGTAAGACCTCCTCAGAGACAGTCTGTCATGACAAGACTTTGGATGGTTCCCAAAACAGGAGTGCATTATTATACTTTAACAGCTTAATGAATAATGTAACAGATATTGAATAACATTATTTATATCACTAGACCATTACAACAACAACAACAGCATTATTGATAACCTTGTCACTAAACAATGAACATGAAGATCACAAAGTATTGAGTTAAGATTGTTTACAAACTGGTTGTCAGCTACAATAAACCTGTCACAACTTGAACGCTAGGACAGGGTAGGACAAATATATACCCCCCCCCCCTCACTTTTATGACAACTTGAGACGATGACAAGATAATGGAGGCTTTGTGTTTACAACAAACCAGAGTCACCTGCAGCTAGTATCTTTGATACATGAACACTATTTGTCTTTCAATCCCAAAAAAAACAAACAAATACTCCCTTATACAGACACCACTTACAGTACATGTAATACAGCAGATTTCTGCGACATGGAAATCAGTATCTATCAGGTTTTGCAGTGAAATTTTTCCCTGACAACTGATTACATCTGCTCTCATTGTGGTTTTAAACAATGTATGTACTTAGGGCAGCAAGTAACGAAAAATTCACCATTTGAGACAGCACAACCTACATAAATGTCTCCCCTGGAAGTTTCCAGATCAATCATTTACAGAACAACTCCTATACCTTGTGTTTATATCTGGAAAAACATGTGAAATCTACAACCTTGGGCCAACCACATGTAACAAAGTGGCATATGACATAATTTTGCAAATAAATTGCATGTGCATGTATCACTCTATAAACTCTTTTTGTGAAATTTTATGAACATATTTTAATATTAAAAGTATATATTATTTCACTTTGATCTGTCATACAAGCCTGGAGGAGTGATTCCTAAGAGGAGACAAGTCTGTTGAATCCTTCATAAACAGGAGATAATGAATCGGGTAACTGACGTCAAACAGACTACAAACTTCGTTGTTTCAGGAACAGTTGGGATCTGGTATCAAAACTTGAACACAATAATATTTCAGCACCAAAGTCCGGAAATGTCTTCTTGTAGGAAGATCCATGATGTGGCAGCAGACAGTTAAAAGTTTAAAGATGAAATGGCCTGAAATTCATTTTAAATTCTGCAAACCTGGAAGCAGAATGAGCAGATAGTCTGCTCACTAGTGTTGAGCTAAACATTTCTTACGTTTTGAACATCAGTTTTGGTGGCTTCAGAATTTTGGACAAAACTGGGTCAAACCTTCTCTAATGTTCTCCGTGCTCTTCTATTTGGCTTTTGTACAATCCATTCAGCTGATCTTTCCAGTCACAGAAAAATCCTTGGAAGCCACAAGGAGTCGATATCGAAGGCGTAAATTACGCGCTCGGACATGAGAACTGAGGATTTCCTCGACGTAAGACTTGGGGAACCACCCTCGTTCCCCGTCACGTATCCTCTCTCCTTCATACCAACCTGAAACATGACATCATTGCAATCAGGGAAATTGTTAGTAAACTTAAAAGACCTGGGAAGTATTGGGCAGTTTGTGATGAAAGAGTATGGTTTGAAGATTTAACTAGAACCCAAAGGCTGTCTATTACTGGGTCTATTGATCTTCTGACTTTAGCCTTCTTGTGACTAATTACTAGTTGTTTTCCAGTACAATTCGTTGTTCTTTTCCACACAAAAAGTGCCTATTCCTTAATGTGTCTGTAGTGGTTTACCCCGGCAGCAGTACTTTGCAGCATTTTATGTCGATCTTTTCTTCAAGAGTTCATGACATTTATTTAAAGAGAAAACATTGCACTAGAATGTCATATTGTGATATGCTGTAAGACTGTAGACATTTTCCCTGACAATTTTTCACAACTAAGTCCTTACCATTTCTATTTGTTCAATAAGCATGACCACAAACTAAGTTCAAAATATCTTCATTATTTGTACCAGTGCTGTATGTGGCCATAGGTCAAGCCAACACATCATAATTCAATACATGCTTATTATAAATTTCTGTCATACTTGTATTGAGGAAAATTTTCAGCCTGATGCTACCTTGAGGCTTTGGACCATTCGAATATACCACCACTGCTTGTAATTGGTGAGGGGCATCAGCTAATTGTAGTTTGACAATTCAAAACTGGCACCATTTGACTGTGGTTTGAAAATTGTCAGTTGACTTGAAGCCTTGCACAGAAGCACTGAAGTGCTAACACCAATGTTAAAATTTGTTGTTATGCACAAAATCCCATAGAAAACAAATCATCAACACATGTAGTACTGTCACAGGAAGAAATTATTTTCACATGAAAGGAAATAATATTTTGAAAAAAGTTTTCAGATTCATCATTCAACATCAAGAGCTAAGAGTTATTTTATGTGTTAATATTGCAAATGTTTCAGGATATTTGTTTAATAATAAGCTCATTAAAATTCTGCAATAGCAAACAAATGCTTGCAGGCGCTTATATGCACAGAACCACTATTTAAGTTACCCTGAAACAGAAGGCAATGGGATAGAAAGGCCAACAATTACATGTTAGCCTTTTGCTACTAAACCATGAAAGCATACAGTAACCTATGTACTTTTTGTAACATTTATAAAATAAATTTAAATATGTTCTTATCCTCTTATCCCATTAATTCAGCTTATGAAGCTTATTTTTTATGTGAATGCTAACATACGAAAGTTTATATACATGTTAAACAGTTGCAGTGACTTCAGTTTTAAAAACACTAAGCTGGTTCAGAAACAAACAAATAATTTTTACCCTACATCATTCAATTGCAAAACATAAGTGAATGTGCAAAGAAATAAAGAATTGTGTAAAAATATCCAACCGATAACAAGGTATTCAAAAATGGCTACAAGAAATATCAAGAGCATCAGATGATTTATTTGAAACAAACAAAAAAATATGGCTCTATGACGCTAGTGCCAAAAAAATCAAATGAAGAGAATCCAGATTTTGGCTCAGCTAATAAATGAAAGAAATAAAGAGAAGCATGTAAGTTAGAAGGATTAGTTTGGGGGAAAAAACATGTCCTTCTCTGGTCTGTCCAAATTTATTTTCACTTTCTCTTTTAACAGTTGTTTATCTCCTTGTTTGTGCTATTAGGTCTGGTCACGGACCTCAAACAAAATGGTTCCTCAGGGGTGAGCACTTGCGGTTGCAATTTTCACATGTGCACTGCAGGATATGCAGATGAAAAAAAAACTAAATTGTGATATGTTATACATTTCTAGAGAGCGTGAAATGTGCTCTCTCCGAAACGGGTTTATGTATTAATGTCCACGCAGTATTTTCGGTGTTATGGTTATTTATGTGCAATTGATACTCCATCTGAAATTCTGACATTTTCTGACATCCATCACAACCCTGAGTCCATCACCCATACTAAAAAAAAATCGCTGTAAATCTTTGAACTCAAAGTTGATGGACGTAAGTGGCATTCCAACTCACATTTCTTGGTCATTTCTATGTCATTTTCCAGTTGAATCTCAAATCCATCTTCTTAATTCACTACCTTTACATATGAAACTGATTTACTGGCAGTGCTGTGGTCACATTAGCTGTGAAAACTTCACATGTACCAAACAGCACACAGTTCGCTGGCATTTTGAAAAGTCTTCTAACCTACTCTTGTTCCTAAAATTCTTGTTCTGGTGTGCAAAACATCTTGAAAACTAAGACGTTTTCATTGCCATTTGCAGGTTGCAATACAAAGCTTCATAATACAAATGGGAAGGGCATACAAATTTTCGTTGTCACTTTTTGAACACAGGTAAGTTTGCGTGATGCGAGTGCGGAACTCATTAAAAGCAGTTCCGTAGATTTAGAGTTCAGAGATCTGAGGCGATTTTCAGGGTTGCGATGAATGTCAGAATTTTAAAATAACACCTTAAGTTGGCGATTCTCACCAATAGAGCCATAAAAACGACCATCAAATTTTTCTTTGAATTATTTAGATACCAGGCAAGAAATTTTAACGTATATAAGATTTAAGATATGACACACACTCGATCTCGAATAACAAATACCTCCTTATTAAAGGGTATGTAACCATGAAAATAATCTTGATCACTGAGAACACAGGATCATGTAAAGTCTGATAACAGCGCATGACATGAATCGGGCCCTTAAATTATTGCCATTCCCCCTTTTGAATGTACATAACGCTAATCATACACGGATGCGAATGAGAGTTTACTGCTGCCTCTTGTTTGGTCAGTGCACCATCAAGAACAAAGAGCTTGTAGGATGCCACAGTGTGCCGATTCTGGCGGCACAAACAGCACATCAAATACAGAGGGGAAGGGGCCCGGCTTGACATTTCACTGCCGGAGATCGAACATGCCCGCCAATTAAGCAGAATCAGGCCAGTAAAATGTCTACGTCTTCCGAAAGCTACGTGAGCTTACAGCAATGAAGTATGTGTTCTTTACGGAACTTCTAAGCGATTATCAGATGGTGTTTTTTAAATGTTCAAACCTTACTCTTTTCACTACAATATACTTCCCGTATTCTCCTTTAACACACACACTGAATCACTGAGCGGCAATACAGAAATTAAATCCAACCTCAGTACTGGATCAAGAACAAGTGATTTCCTGTAAGTTATTTTCAGTCGAACAGCAAGCTGCACACCTAGTTGGTCCTGTGCCAAGAAGCATGTTTCCAGGAGACCAGGTATTGTAAAAAAGTTCAATTCACATGTAGGCATTGTGCTGTAGAATAACATTTATGACAGTGGCTCTCAAGTGGATTCATAGAATGAACTTCCTAAGTTTGAAAAAAATCCTTTGAATGCAGATGGAACAGATACAAAGTCAAAGAAAAACAGCATTTCTGAGTCCCTCTTCCACTTCAGTGCCAGGGTGACAAACAATAGAACTGAATTTTTCACACTGCCAGATCTGGAGTTAAATTATCAGGCAAAAATGGAACAGGATTGACAGTGCTGTAAATACACATATGTTTTTGGTATAAAGAGTTCAAACTGTCTAATGTAAACCTACATAATTGTGACTACTGCTTAGGTTCATTTGTGTGTGAATGCGAATTCCTTGCAGTGTACATATGTGCATTTATGTCCTTACCGTCGGCCATTTTGCGGAAGACATTGACCACATCTGCTTCCTCCAAGTCAAGCTCATCAGGCTGTGTGGCAATGTACCTGTGAACAGCTTGAACCTGAGGGCAATCTGAAACAACACAGAAAGCAGCACACTGTCACCATGCAGCCAACCACAATAATTTATGCTTCTGTTATACAGCTACACAATCAGTTATGGTGTATATTGTGCCTGTGCTGCCATTTACAGTACATTTTTTAATCCACTCATTTATTCTAATTACTGATTATCCTAATTATTATTCTTATTAAGTTTTCACATCACACAGACAGTTGTCTTGCATTTAATAGGATGAATGTTAGGTTTCTGTGTGTCCATAAGTGAGCCGAGAGCAGAGGAATTCATTGCACCTCACTTATATGTAATCTACGGTTATCCACACATGACATACTGCTCCTCCGGATGAAATGTAAAACCACTGCCAGTTGGATTGGAATTCATGACTTCCTCAGTTTAGTGTAAGTGAACTGAGGAGGTCTTGAACTCTGATGTAGTATTAAGCTACAACCCTAGTGCTGTATATCATTTCAATAAAAGCCTTTATTTCATATCACGGGTTAAGAGTTTCACACCAACTACTTGTCAATAATCCCTAATTTGTTTCTGGTAAGGTTTCACCCAGAAGCATAGTCACAAATCATTTCACTTGCATCTCTAACGTCCAACAGCAGGAAGAGTGTTCTTATGATGACATTCAGGCCTATCTGTCTCAACTCACCCCACTCCTCATAGATGCGCTCATTCTCAGACACATGGGCTTTGGGGGTTACAGCCTCCATCCAGCGTGTGCGGTCACTCCTGAACACCATAATCAGAAACACGGTAAAATACAACAGTGACACGGGGAGATGTCAGAGAAACAAACAAAATGACATATTTATTTATTTATTTGATCAATGCTTTTACCAGCCAGGAAGCCAGCATGAGCTGGAAATGAACTCACAGCGATCACACTGGTTTGAGGCTTCTGGGTCATTGAGCTGCGCTAGGGCGCTAACCACCTGAGCCACGGAGACCCCCAAAATGACATAAAATTCCAGTTTAAGACGCAAATGTGGAAAAATTGTCATAAATATCAAAAGCATACTGAAATCTCTAAGTGCATTTGATCATCTAATTATACACATTTCAGATTTTAAAGTTTGTTATACATTCCATGCTTTACTGATTGAGGTTAAATGCCGCAATGTCGTTCACCTTAGAACTGCAGACAAGGACAACCCTTTGAGAATCTGTGTGAACGTTTCACCATGTACATGTACTCACGGCGAATTGCATGACAGAACAAGTTCCACTTGCTTTCCCTCGTGGTTCTCCAGCATTGCCATCAGAAACAGGTTCTTGCAGCCACTGGGAGCTCCATACGGCAACAGTGGGAAATTGTCCGGGTTCTCTATCAGTTCACAATGGACTGAATTACGCTTGGTACAGTCTATCACAGAAAACAGGTTGTCCCTGCAAAACAAGAGACAAACTGTCACTTAGCAACAAAATAAGATATAATAGGTGATGAAGTCCTGCCTAGATTATTTACATTCTGATAGATGAATATTTGAACGGCAGCAATGTTCAACAAGAGATATGAAAATCTGGACAGCTTCCTCGCAAGTGCTTCATTCTAAATTGCAAACTAATAAGATTACCAGACAGCTGAGCTTAACAAAAAGCCCTAGCCATGCCCTGACACTGAGACCGAATATGTCTTTCCCCACACCCCCGATACACCTTACTTTGTAAATGGGTGATTTAAAATGTCAATTCATTTGTCTTTGCTTAATTCAGGCTAATGGATGAATTCCAACTGATTTACTTATTTGATAAATTGATGTTTTTGACCAAACATGAAACAACCAATGCTCTTCCAAGTACAGCATACATAATTTCTATGCGTTTACATGCAATTAACTAAGACAGATCTTGTTAAAATGAGGGGAATATACACCGAAGGGAGGTAACTCTTACCCCTTGCGTTTGGTCACCAGCAGCAAATCATTTAACAGGAACAGATATACGGACTGCTTGCTGGGCTTGTTTTTACCAAATGGTCGCTTGCTACTGGAGTCTGTAATGATTCTGGTTAGCTCCCCTTCTTTCACTAAATGTCGAGATGCTGAGACAATGGGAACTTTCTGCACAAAAGCCAGAACAAGTTATAACTGTAAATACTCCAGGGACAACAGAAACATTTTAAAAAAGCATACAACAAAAAAGTAAATAAAAAATAATGACTACCAGACGCTGAAAAATTCTACATATCTTCTATAACAATTCATGGGAAAAAACGTCATACTGTAAAATTTTTTTCATGTTTGGTTGGTGAGTTCTTCATAATGTCTGTCAGAAGGAAGAATGTTCTAATCTCAGTCAGTAAAATTAATCTTACCTTGATCTTGAAATCAAGCTGTTTTTCTATCATGCACAACTGTTCTGTTTGTTCCATCCTCTTAGCACCTTCATTACATTTCTTCACCAGCTGCAAAAAAAAAACAAGAGGGTCACATCTAAAACACTAGAGTCTTTCCATTTATTTGAGGCATGATAACAATGTGAATGGCCTAAAATTCGCCTGCGACTAAGAGGCACAATTTGCCAGATGGAGTTCCATCCCTGTGAAAATGGTGTTTTCAAAACAATATTCTGCCACAACAAAGTAAATTCCAGCACAAAAGTAGTATTTTATTACATTCATTTACCTCTCACGTGAAATTTTTGGGGGCAATTCTTTAGATCAATGCCTATACAGGTATAACATCTACTTAATCATAAAAAATCCTGCAAGGAATGAGCACAAAAGTTCACAAAATTTGTTTCTCCACACAAAAGTTTTATATTGTCCTTGGACCAAGTGAGAGCTTTTAACATGAAAGGCATTATTTAGTCATTTAATGGGTTTAACGCCTTGTTCAAGAATATTCCACTTATACGACGACGGCAAGCATTATGTTGGGAGGGAAAGGTACTATGAAAGAGATTGTACAACATGAGGAACGAGGCACTGAGTATGACACTAACTGTTACCTTATTGAGAGCATCCTGAGCCTGAATGGCCAGCTTGTGGTTCTTGTGCTCTGGATCTCTATGGCGACAGACTCCGTCCATCAGCAGCGGGAGGCGGGTGATCCTCTGCATGGGCAGCAGGAAGAAGGAGGCCATGGGCAGGCCCTGGACCTCTGGAAGCGCCTGTAGCCGGATCAAGGCCTCCTTAAACCAAGGGTTGTTCTTCCTGAAACACCAAACATTTATTTATCTATTTGAATGAAATTTAATGCCTTGTTCAAGACTTTCTCAATTACATGATGGTAGTCAGTTCTGTAGGTGGCAGAGGTTATGCACAAGGTTTGCCACGCATGACGCACGTTACTTCACACAAGGCTCTACACATGACCCTACCAATGCCAAATGTACAGTTATTGTCAGCAAACAATACCAGGAATGAGAGAGCAATGCGAGGAACTAGACAATCTAGAAATCACCTGTCCACAGAAGCACAACGAACGATTAACTTGATGATTACATTATACAGAAACTCAATTTTACAAGAGTGATCCCTTTACAAGAGTGATCCCCAATTTGCTCCCTTGATTCTCCTGATGAAGTGCTCTCTTTCATCAAATCGTCTTGACTAATTTGATGGCTTTATTGTTCTAACTGAAGAATTTTTAAATTATGCAAATGAGGTAAAGCAAATCATCCTTATATGCATGAGCATAATGAAGTGTAACTGTACACTAATCTACAATCAGGAAACTTGTTAACATACAAGCACAAATAGTTTCAAAAGTAATATCACACTTTCGCACCTTTGCTACAGGGTTACTTCACTTGAAATAATATATATATATATGTAATTATAAAATCTCCTCAGGAATGAACAGCACAAAGTTTAGTTTGGGCCTGTATCTTCCGTGTGTACTCACAAGAGATCTGAGTACGTCCTGTCCTGGTATGTCTTGTTTGAACAATACTTGACGTAGCAGTCAAAGTTTTCATTGGCGTGTTTGATGATGATGTCACTGATGTCAGATATCAGAACATTTTCATTCCATTTAGCTTCCAGATCAGCCAAAAACCTGCAGAAGAGTCATGAGAACACAGTGAAAACAGAATAGTCATCAACAGAGCTCATGGTGGTACAGTGAAAACAGAATAGTCATCAACAGAGTTCATAGGGACACAGTGAAAACAGAATGGTCATCAACAGAGTTCATAGGGACACAGTGAAAACAGAACAGTCATCAAAAGAGATCATGAGAACACAGTGAAAACAGAATAGGCATCAGCACAGCTCATGGTGGTACAGTGAAAACAGAATAGTCATCAACAGAGTTCATAGGCGCACACTGAAAACAGAAGACATACCAGCTGAGCGTGTGGAGGAACAGTGAAAATAGAATAGTCATCAACACAGTTCATGGTGGCACAGTGAAAACAGAACAGACACCAGCAGAGTTCATAGGGACAGTGAAAACAGAATAGTCATCAACGGAGTTCATGAGGGCAAAGTGAAAACAGAATAAACATCAGCAGAGTTCATGGGGTACAGTGAAAACAGAATAGTCATAAACAGAGTTCATGGGTGCACAATGACATCAGGATAAACCTCATTAGAGTTCATGGAGGGCACAGTGAAAACAGAACAGTCAAGAACACAGTTCATGGGGCCATAGTGAAAACAGAACAGTCAAGAACAGAGTTCATGGATGCACAGTGAAAACAGAATAGTCATCAACAGAGTTCGTGGTGGCACAGTGAAAACAGAATAGTTATCAATAGAGTTCGTGGGAGTGCTGCTCGCCATTATATGACTGAAAAAATATTAAGTATGTCATACTTAACCTAAGTATAAATACATGTACATACATATGCACATATTCTCTTAAAATGTTGTCTGTTGTTTCAAAATCATTGGTGCGTGCAGAGTAACATGTTCCTTAGTTTTGAATTTGTGGTCATACAGTCAAGAGAAAAGAATTCTTTACACATGTGTACTATATTCTAGATTTATAAAGTTTATATGGTTTATAAAGTGGCAGATAACACAGGTAAAAGACAAGGCATCCCTGTTAACCAATGTGGATCTCTGGCCCTTCAGGAACGAAACCAAATGGGCACTACTGTTGTAGGAGTTGCACGATCTGTTTCTCTTCATAACAACTTAACGGTAATGAATCTTTTCTTTTCCCAGGTAATGGTGACTCCCAATCCGAATTCACCAGGTGGCGTGTATCACATGAGTACTATTTTTACAGTTTGCCCACAAACTGTCACCACTAACGAAGGGATGAACAACAGGCTACACAGTTTGGGCCGGAGCTACTTCAGACAGGACGGGTTCCCCATTACTATCTGTTTGTTCACAGCACATGGTACTCACTTTTCGCTGGCATCTCGGACGGCTCCTATATTAGAGAATAGTAGATGTTTCTGTTGTTTGGTGAGGACGGCCTTTTCAGAGATTTCTCCACAGAGTTCCGGCGACATGACAAACGTGTTGATGAGCACGTTCAAACTCTTGAAATAGGATGCTTCAGAGGTGATGATTTCAAACATGGCCTGTGGAAAAAACAGAAAAATACAGGTAAGTCTGCGTGTATTCTTACTTTCTGTGTCTTTACCCTTTTCTGGACCTAAAAGAGGTATATGTTTCAATTAATAACGTTATATTTCCTTTTGCATGCATAAACATACATTCCATGTGTACAGTTCAGAGGACTTTTATCCAGAACTTAACATAACAAGTTGTATAACAGGTCAAGTGATGTCACTGGTAAATATATATCAGCCAGGTCAATTCACCATATATTTAACTGCATTTAATTCAGGGCAAAGAAATCTAATAAAACATATGGTGTATTTCAGTGGTGATACTGATGTTTTACTCATGTACTTTATTTTGCTGTTCCTCTTCCTTTACAGCTGCAGCTGAAAAATGGGATCGCAACAACCTAATCTGTTAAGGGACTGACCCGTCCAAGTGAATCGCTTGTTGACACACCATAAATCTGATTATGGGTTCAAAATACAGATGATCATTTGTTTGAATAAAGGATCCTTCACAACACATTTGCATTACTACACAACACAAACAAACCTCTTGTTCTTTCTTCTGATCCTGAGTGAGAGTTTCTGCCACACCACTGCTGACCACCTGGACAACAGACAAAACCAGGTTATAAGTGTGAGGTAGCGTGTACGTATGACGGGCAGTGAGATACAAAAACAGGCAACAACACAAGAGTGGAGAGACACCTGAACCCTGAGGAAGTAGCAGAACAGTGGACAGGCAACAGAACTTTAGAAACAGAACACAACTGTTAAGGCATGGCAGAACTGTGACATAAATCTGGAGAGATAAGTAAACAGAGCTGCAGAGACAACAGAAAAGCCTAATGGCAAAAGAACTGCAGACAGGAAACAGAACCAAACCGCGACTACAGAACTGTGAAGAGAGGACAGAATCGTGAAAGAACAGGACTGTGGGGAGATAACAGAGCAGGGGATGTGATGGAACTGTGCAGAGAACCACGGAGAGGCAACAGAGCTGTGGAGACATGACAGAACCACGAAGACTCAACAGGGTCGTGGAAAAGCAACAGAACTGTGGGGAGATAACAGAGCAGCGGATGTGATGGAACTGTGCAGAGAACCACGGAGAGGCAACAGAGCTGTGGAGACATGACAGAACCACGAAGACTCAACAGGGTCGAGGAGAAGCAACAGAACTGTGGGGAGATAACAGAGCAGCGGATGTGATGGAACTGTGCAGAGAACCACGGAGAGGCAACAGAGCTGTGGAGACATGACAGAACCACGAAGAGTCAACAGGGTCGAGGAGAAGCAACAGAACTGTGGGGAGATAACAGAGCAGCGGATGTGATGGAACTGTGCAGAGAACCACGGAGAGGCAAAAGAGCTGTGGAGACATGACAGAACCACGCAGACTCAACAGGGTCGTGGAGAAGCAACAGAACTGTGGGGAGATAACAGAGCAGCGGATGTGATGGAACTGTGCAGAGAACCACGGAGAGGCAACAGAGCTGTGGAGACATGACAGAACCACGAAGACTCAACAGGGTCGTGGAGAAGCAACAGAACTGTGGGGAGATAACAGAGCAGCGGATGTGATGGAACTGTGCAGAGAACCACGGAGAGGCAACAGAGCTGTGGAGACATGACAGAACCACGAAGACTCAACAGGGTCGTGGAGAAGCAACAGAACTGTGGGGAGATAACAGAGCTGCTGAGAGACGAGAGTCTGTGGCTAAAGCAGCAACAACTCCACCGAATAGTTCATGTAATGAATACCACTGTTTTCACTATAAAACCATAGTACTGCGATCAAACCTACTTGTATGGATAATTGTATCTTTTTCCCCCCAATAAGAAATTACTCAGAATTTTAGCCAATATTACATGTATTTACAACACTGCTGCAAAATATCAGAAACTGTTCTAATATTTAAATGTGCATTGACTTTCATCACCTTGTTCAAGGTGTCTGTCATAGTGCCAAGTACAATAACTGTTTTTTGTATTCGTATCACTAGTTACATTACACCTTGGGTACTAAGCAATATTTTACTAAAAAAACAAAAAGTCCTTGCCTCAGGCACTTGGCTCCACAGAGATCGGTGGACTGTTCCACTAGGGCTTAGGGTGGATAGGAGATTAGCACCTGTTAGGGAAGGGAGGCTACTCTCTTGGTTTTCAACTGATACGGTTATTGTAACTTCAGGATTAATGTACTCATGGGTAGGTTTTTCTGAAAAGAAAATATGAAATTATAAGTACAAACCACAACACTCTCTGCATGTGCTTGGGTCAGTTCATTATCATAATTTTCATCCATATTCCATAATTTCATAAACTCAAGCAATTTGTCTCACTGTGTCCTATATAGTATTAATGTAATTTTTCCATATGGCAAACAAAATTTTACCTAGATTTTTAAGTGTAAGCATGCATTCACTTTGTTTAACATTCATGTAATAAGGGCCAATAAAGTCAATGGGACAGTCTGGCTGTGTAACGATTTCAAGCAGGTATCAGCACAATCAAATATGTCACCTGAGAGACATCAATACAACCTTCATTCCAACAAAACTTTTATAAACACTGTTTTAGTTAAAAAAAAACAAAACATCCCTTACCTGTGCCTTTTCCTGGAGCAGGGCTGCTGGGGTCTTCACTGAGCGTTCTCTGCCAGGATTGTCGCTTGATGTAGTCTTTGTTGTAATACTGGTACAGGGGCTCACGCTCAAACCGGGATTTGTACCGGCTCCGACTAACAGACACTTCCAGTTCAAAGTCCTGAAATAAATAGACAGATTGCTGGTTGATTAACTGCCTCAAAAAAGTATGTACATGTGGTGATCCCCTAAGGGAGGATGAAGCACAACATCAGATGAAAACATTAAGTAACACACCATGGAACTAGCCTTTCTGCTAACAGAATGGTCTGAATTTGCTCTCCCACTCTGGCAAAATTTCGATCGGCCATAGCTTGGGCCATACTATGGCCGATCAAAATTTTGCCAAGCAAAAACTGGACTACATGACTACACTGTAAAAGGTGTGATCTGAGGTGGCATCTGGATATGATAATGACACCCATGTACATGTAAAGTTACTGTGCTACATGCAGTTTCAATGTTCACAGCAATACAGAATGTCAGTCTATCTTTCTCTCATATTTGTCCACCTTAATGTCCCATTATTTATGGCCATAAAGGGCAACATCACAAGACAGTAATATATACTGTAAATGACGTATTTTTTTGCACAAAAATTTTAGAGGCAAATAAATGCTGAAAAATACTACTTTTGGTGCTGAAATTCACATTTTTCCTGAAGGAAATCATCCTACCTTCCAAACAAATATACTAGTATATACAGGTTCTTACAATATCCACCTGAGCAGAGTCAGGTCGCCTGTCCTTGTTCTTCCTCTTGAAATCCATCACATTTTCAAATGGGGCAGGGACACCGGCGCTCGCAGTGGCTCCAGCAGAACTATCAGACAGACATACATGTTACATACTACATGTGGAAAATGACAACAGAACTAATGGATGATATCAAATGTCAACATCGACAGAATTTTCCTAAAAGCAAAAAACACAATGTTTTACATTTTACAACGTCTGGATATCGGACTATAGAGTACATCACATTTGACTTTCATTAGAATGCACAACCAGAAGAAAGGTTTTGTCATGAGATGGGCCTTGCTTGTTTCTTTGCTCGCAGTTTAACACTGCTTTGTGTTTGGCCATTATTTCTGTCACATCACTGGGGTGTCTCATAGTGTGTGTAGCAGGGCAGCCTAACTGGAACGTCACATGTACAATAATTATGTAGTCCTACTTGCAAGAAAATTAACATTTCATACTCAAGCTTACATAAACATGGGGTGGGAGGAGGCGTGATGTTGCAGAGAATTATGGGGTGGGGCGAGACATCACCACCAAACACCAAACCTTACCCAGACTCTGTGCTGCCCTCTCCCTGTTCCATATCCAGGTAACCTTGACCCAAGGTCAAACCTCCTGCCGCAACAGTCTCCTTCTCCAAGACTGAGTCTGAAAACCAGGAACATTTCATGACAAATATAGGTGTTTACTAAGCTTATTTCATCTCACGTCTTTAAACTGTACTGCTATTTACACTAGAACATGTCTTTCTTATGGATATACAACTTCTTATGGATATACAACTTCTTGGTTTACTATAAACAAGTTGTACTGCTATTTGTCTTTTTCTGAATACTTTTGGTTTTGGTTTGAACTCAGTGGTTAAAATGCAGTTCATGGATCCCTTGTTATCTATTTACATAACGGCTGAATTAGTCAGGTGTGTGAAGGATTTGATAATCTGCTACATACCTGGCAGGCTGGGTATATGTAGAGGTGGGGGAACCCTTCCTAACAGTAAACTGTCACGCTTCACGCTGCCTTTCTTAGTAGGACTTTCTGATGGAAATTTGTCTGCTAATTTTGGCTGTTTCAGGTAACTCTCTCCCAGTGAGCTACAGAACAAACGTAAGTAAACCATCAGGAGGAGGGGAAACAATTGGGTCAGTTTAATATTGAAAGGTATTTTATGCCATTCTCAAGAAGACAGAACAGCAACGAGTAAACAGGGGAAATGGTGATAAAAATAAAAAGCTGTCATGGTAGGTAATGAAACAGTAAACACAACCAAAGAAAAGAATACAAAAAATAAATAAAACAAATCTCTTGCATGTCCACAGATGATCATATGCAATCACCACAGTTATACATGTAGGTAATGGTAACAAATAGTAACATGTTGTTACATATACGTCATGGTAACAAATGGTAACATGGTGCCATATGTAGATCACGGTAACAAATAGTAACACGGTGCTACATGTAGATCATGGTAACAAATAGTAACATCACATCCTTGCATTATATATATATATATATATATACTGTACGTACACGTTTGCAAGTCAAAAACACCACTTCTCTAACCCCCCTCCCCCATGTTATGGGTGGTACACCATGCACAGCCTCCTAACCTCAGTGTCATACTTACATGTACTACCCCATACTTACTCCATGTAGATCTGTACTCTAAGGCTTGTATACATATATCCATAAGACTATAATTTATCACTGGAATGTTCAAGAGCCAACAAAACAAACACCGGGCTTTTACAGATTAGGGGACAGAAACCTGGGCCATATACATGTACATGCGGACCTACAAATAGGGTTAGCTGAGTGCAAGGACATGGCTGTTTGCACACATGCCAGAAATTCATGAGCTCAAAACTGGCAGGTTCAAAAAAATGTACACATGTATATGTACCTAGACAGGGAAAATAAGGTATTTGGGTGACTCACCTGCCTGAACTCTGCGGGGGCACCCGAACATCCAAATTACCCAGGGACAACCGCCCATTCCGTGGGGGCAGAGGTGGGGCCACTTCCAAGTCACCAGACACCAGCTGTGGCCCTGGTAAAGAAGCTCGCTTAGTGTTCAGCCTGGGTTTGCTAGGGGGAGTTAACTCTGACAATTTGGGAGGTAAGGTAGGAGGTAAATCAGGTGGTAAATCGTGCATCACTTTGGGTCCCAGCTCAGAGTACTTTTCATACACAGAGCCTGTGTGTGTCCTTGGTGGGAGATTCGGGGCAGAATCCACTGATTCCTTCCCCACAGGGGGAGAGATGGGGATTTTCTCTGGGGAAGCTGACACCCTCAGGTTAACATTCACAATGGGTATAACTTCATCCTGTATTCCACCAATAGTCTGATATATTCCTTCGTTAGAATCGTACCGAAGATCTTCAGATGACGACGCTCCAAAGTCATCTGTGAAATCATCATCCTCCTCAACTGGGTTTATCTCTAAGCGACCTGTTTTCTTGGTCTTTTTCTTCTTCATTCTCTCTCGCAGTTTTTGCTTTACATTGGCTGGTAACTGGCTCAGTGACAAGTTTTCCAGCTTCATTTGCAAGCCCGGAATATCTAAGAGGTCTTGACTACGTCGATAAAACTCTTTCCACTTTTTCTTCCATTTTGTACTGGACTCGGCCTGCCGTTTCTTGAGTTTCCTAGCTTGTTTGTCAGAAAGTTCTATGACTGTATGAGGCCGCATGTTGATGGTGTTTGAGACGCTGTCAGAAGATGTGGACTCTGATCCGGCCACGGAGACACGACTTGAACCTGTGTCCCAGTCTGGGATCGGCAGGTCTGCTTCTTCTGGAGACTGCAGCAAACAATTTTCTATGTGAAAGTACTACATATAACCTAAATGTAGATATTACTTATTATGAGATCAGATAAGCCAATATCATTTTAAGGCACAAAAGCTTCAGAGGATGTTTTATTTAACCAGACAGAGATACTTTAAACAGCATAGGCAAACTGTGAGTATATAACATAAATATACTGATAATATGTTCAACATTAACAATCTCCTGAAACGTCCCCTACCTACATGTCCAAGTATTAGCATGCAAATTAGGCCAGTATGTCTATGCTCGCTTTTCCGATCTACAGCTATTAGTCAGCAATTGCAGCCTGACGTTAGGAAACACAATATGTCTTAAATCTTGATGATGTCTATCCTTCATACTCTCTAATACTTACATTATATATGTTTTCCTCCTCCTTTGATTGGAGAGATAGGGACACCAAAGGGGGAGCACTCTGTCTCCTGGCATCTTTGTCAATCTTTTCTGCCCTTTTGAGCTTGAGGCTAAACATTTCAGTAATCAAAAGAGTTAACACATGACTTACTTATTACATACACATGCAGATGCAAACATTGTGGAGAAAAGACACCATTGTCACAAATATATGTCTAACCTGTTTAAAGTGCCACTCTGGTCAAAATTCCTATGGAGAAGGCCTAACATCACGTTTCAAAAGGATTTTAATGAATAACACTATTTAACTCATATAACCGAAGATTCCTTGAAAAACAAAATCTTCCGCTGTGTCCGTAAAATTTTCCTGATATGAAGAGATAAAATTCCCTGTATGACATCGAATTAGGCAGATGTGACACTGAGTAAGTCATTTATGCTTGGATGACATCAAGAGTGTTTGAACGGGCAGCATCATATGTGTATAGACGTGAGTGACTGATGATGTCATCTGTTCATGGCTGATGTCACACCAGGCAAAGTGGACGCGACAGAAATATTTTGTTTCCCTCTACTCTGATGAAACGTACAATATCGGCTTTAATTCGCAGCAATATTTTCACAATTTAAGAAAGCAATTCAGACTATCCCAGTCTTACACATTGCTTTTAAGACACAGATGTTTTGACACCAAAGTAGCTTTTTAAGCTCAGAGCACAGATGTTTTGACACCAAAGTAGCTCTTTAAGCTCAGAGCACAGATGTTTTGACACCAAAGTAGCTCTTTAAGCTCAGAGCACAGATGTTTTGACACCAAAGTAGCTCTTTAAGCTCAGAGCACTTACATGCTCATGAACATTACTTTCGAAAATCGGATGCTATGAAAACCATAGCAACTTCCTGCTTCTGTGAAAAACTCTTCGGTAAGCTTCTCATTATGTGTACAGGTGTACAGTGTGTGTAGTTACCACCATGCATATTCTTAATTGACATGTACTTACTCTCTAAAAGCAAATCTTCTTTTCTTCTTCTCTGTAAACAAGTGTTTTTGAAAAGATTTCACTTCTTTACCAAATACAGGACAGGAGAAGTTTGAAGACATTTATAACACTGGATATACACTGATTTCTTATGTAGAATATCATTACCATATGATACCAAACATGTTATATTCCAGTACAAATTGTTATTAAAATTAACAATAAATGTTTATAATTTACTTCTCTAATATGAAGCAACCACCAATTTCATTTCTTTCATTACCAATTACATACTTACAAGTGCATTTAAGGAAGGTTATATAATTTGAGAACAAAGCGTTGGTGCAGAAATTTACATGCAGAAAATAATAGCAGACTGGCAATATTATCGAATTAAAGCAACATCCACATCTACCTGTACTTGTACATCATGCATGCAGAGATAGAGCAGCAGATGAGGAGTAAGCTCAACTAGCACCTGCACATTGTACATGTACGACAAAATAAAGCCTTCAGGTAAGTCTTTCTAACGGTGATCGGGTACGTGTATCAGTGAAAGCAGGTCAACTCTGAACAGAGTATAGCAGAAGGGCAAAGAAAGTCAACAACAAGAGCAGAGCTGAAGACAAGTTCATCATTAACATTGTGTTCATTTGACATTACCCAACAAATCCAACTGCAATTTCTTTTTTTTTTGCTTTTAACTTTTTTTTCATTTTCTTTCAATATGAATTTCTCTAAAATGCAAGTCCTTTTGCAAGTGTTTTCCAACTTGAGTAGAGCCAGAGTTCAAATTTATTATAACGTACAGTATGTTAATGGTTTTGAAGACTGGAAGATGGACATGGTTAGGAAAGGCGACTGGTCATGGACAAAATTTTAGGTCATTTAGGGTGCTCTGTATTCTTAGTCCTGCTAGTTGTTTTCCACTGGGATGTTACCCTGTTGTCAAAATGATGCAGACTGAAAACTGTGCATTCTTTAGTGCACATATTCATGTATACCAATAAGTTTTTATGGGTTTTTTTGGCCCTGTTACAAAGGGAAGCAAATCTTTCAGTTCATAAAGCAGCAGTAGCCTGTACCATCAGCAGTAACAAGGCCAGCTATGATCACATGTACCTGTAGCGATTTGAATTAAAACACTACTTAAATCACTAATAATGTTATTTATGTAGGCAGATGGTATTGCTGTTTTAGGACTTGCAATATGTGCTTCCTTTCATTGAAACCTCAAAAAACATCATTACATGCACGTTAACTCACAGTATTAGTAAACCCCAAGATCCTGGCTCAGTATAAGCAGTTAGTGAAAGGCAGTACTGTGTTAGTTTGTGACTTTAAATACCTCCTATGTTAAACCCCTCTTTGTTCCAGTCCACTGGGCTCGCTAGCTCATAATCCATGTTTTGGGCTGGAGAATCGTGAGCTGGTCCCAGCGGTTTTACCCAATCATAGGCATGCAATGGAATAGGATCATGCTCCTCCTTATCTGACATGGACGACACATCACCACTGTCACCACAGGCACCAAATCTAGCAAACCAGCTACGCTGAAGTGTGCCAGTTTCTTTGGTAATATCTAGTATACCTTCTTCTGCCAAACACTCAATAACGGTAGCCACATCATCATAGCTGTTGTCTTCGTCTGAGTCGCCAGATTCCTCACTACTCATGTCATCCACTAGTCCTTCTAGAACAGCCAACTTCTCAAGCAGAGCTTCGGGAAATTCCAGTTTTCCATCTGGAACATCCATTTTGCTGTCCTGTCGTTCGTCTCTTGTTTCACACTGCTTGATCAACCTCTGTACAAAGTCTCCCCTAGGACTGACCTTTGCTGGGCTTTCTCCTTTCAGTGCTTTGTCGTGTTTCACACTTTTCTGTTTACCTCTAACTTGTTTATCCTCCTTGAACTTTGGTTTCTTCTCATCAGAGCGTTTATCTGTTACGTTTTTAGAGATGCCATTAATTTCAGGTTTTTCCTTTTTAACAGTCTTTTTAATATCTGATTCTTTTGTTATGTTTGTAACTTTCGCTTCCCGTTGAACAGGGGCAGTCTGTGTACGCTGGATCGCACTTGACCTACGCGAGTTATCTTTTTCACTCACAGATAATCTAGGGGCTCCAGGTTCAGCAGATTTTGAGATAACCAGAGATTCCTCCTTTTTGGAAATCACTGTTTTGTTCACAGATTTCAACTGGACTTTCCACGGAGGGTCATTCCCTTTCTTCTCAGCATTCAGTTCTGATGTGAACTTCTTTACGTTGGTACTGTCTAGTTTAATCTCACCTGTGATTGGATCATAAGAACTTGAAGGATTCTTTCGGGAATTTAAAGACTGGTAAAATGGGGTACGTGAAAAGTCTGATGGTGCATCAGATGAAGATGAACCACTTCCATTTTTATCATTAGATTTTGCTTTTTCCTTGGAAGCACTTCTTTCTTTGGAAAGTGTATATCCTCCAATTCTGATCTCATTAATTTTTCTTTGGCCAACTCCTTGCGTAGTTTTACCTCTGTGAGAAGTTTTAGTTGAAGGCGAGCTGGATGCAGCACTCGAGCTCCCTTTCTCCAACCTCGAGGAGACTTTCTTTTGACCAGGGACTTCATCTTTTCCAAAAACACTCTTCAGCTTTTCCACCTCTGACAAACTCTTCTCCGAGTCTCGGTGTTCCTTGGATGTGGTAATGACAGAGTTGGCTCCCCTGTCAAGGGTGAGGTTTTTGCCCACTGGTTTCAGAGAAACCCCAAAAGGGTTAGGTTTCTCAGCATCTGCCCCAGTGGTAGATTTTGGTGCCGAGTTCTTGCTCTTAGACATGACTGCCTCTTCAATAAGAAACTCTGTTCATACTCTGACAATGACTTCCAATCTTCCATTCCCTAGGGAACAGTCCATCTCTTTACACACTACACATCCCCAGAGTGTAATCCCATAATGACAACAGGTTCCTTACTGTCTAATAGCCACTGAAATAATCTGTTCATAGTTCATAACTAAACCACGATCTTGATCTGAAACATATCATTTCCTCTGAGAGACAACAATGTTGGTGCTAGCTTTGACCTTCTAAGAAGGAAACAGTAACCGTGGTAACCATGGATGTGACACTAGCTGACTTGGTTACAACAGCTGATGTGTTGGTCTTCTCAATCTTATCCAAGCTGCCACTCTGCAAAATAAAAACACAGGTGTGAATGAATAAATGAATGAAACCTTTATTTAAATAGGTTAACTCTCAAACTGCTCAACCTGCTCTAAGTGTAAAACTCGCACACAGTGAATCAAATATTTCATTTTTCGTTGTAAACCTGCAGAAGGTCTTGGGCTTTTCCTCCCACCATAATCCTGGCCACCTTTGTACAAGTGAAATATTCTTAAGAATTGCATCATAAAGTACCAATAAAACAGACAAATTTATTTGTTTGATTGATATTAGTTGTAAATGCAGTAGTCAGTAATTTTTCACAGACATGCCAGTCCCTTAATGGGTTTGAGTGAAAGAAACAGGAGTGCCTCATCGACTTAGTTTACAAAGAGAAGGCTTTGATCTTAGCACATCATAGGTCCACATTATAGCCAGGTGAGCCAGTATGCGTAAGGTTTTCATATATATATGCAGATTAACCATAAAATAGTTTTTTCTTATAAATTCTGCTGGTTATTACAGCTCTGTTTAATGAGGTAAAGCACAATACTTATACATGTAACTATAATACAATAATGATATGGGTTCCTTAACATTTAACCCTATATGCAGCACTATGTTTGCTAGTGACTGAAAGGCCATCACCTCAACCCCTTGGCCATGGCCGCTGGAATAACAAATACACACTGTACAGAAACATGCACACATGTACATGTTCATGACCACCTATAATCTCTCCTATCATAATGTACAAGCATACCTGTATTTGTACATTAAATTCTACATGTTTCACTCACACTGTATAGCAATGTTGACGGCTAAATTCTGAATTTCTGTATGAATGTACCTTTATATTAAATACAAACAACTGTGTAACTGCATGTGTATAACATATATGTACGGTAAAAGTTTAGACTTAAGCCAATAAATATTTACCTGTTATCTAGGACTACTCCACCAAGGCAGCCTGACCTAGTTCTGACAGACACGACAGTGTTAAATGTCTCATCCCACAATGTACACCTACAAACACTCGCTATGTCAAAATGTCCCCATACATGTACAGGTACAGTAGTTCAGGAAATATCTGGTTTGGGAAATCTACATGTACATCGCAGGTGAATATAAACAGATATACATGTATTCTTCACAGACAGAGGTCAACAGATGCAATGTTACAAGTATACATGTAGAACCTATCTCAACTTTTAAATGTTAATCTAATATGCATCATCATCATCATCTTCAGCCTCAGTCAAGCGTGACCTGCTCTGCACATAAACAGGACACCGTGTTAAAGCCTTACACGGTGACAGGTCTACATGCACAGTCTGTGTGCGTCTGCCCAATATTTCACTACCAAATATTCACGTTTCTGTAAAATACAGGCATTTCCATGTACCAATAGCCAGCTCATCCAGGGGCTATGAGAGTGTGCGTGTAAAGCAAATCTCGATATACATGCCCATGTGTACTTCTCACAAACACCTATCACCAAGGCCATAAAAGTCGGGTAATGCCTTGAGCACAACTAAATGCTAGTGGATAAAACCATGCTGTTGATTGTGCTTTCATTGGTGGGAGAATTATCATTCTACAGACTACATATATACCATAACCACTTAACGAGCTACCTCGGGCAAAATATCAATGGACAATTTTGTACTTGCCAGTTCAGAAATTTGGAAGAAAATTTTCGTGTCAGACTATCTCTCCAGCACAGTGGCCAACGCACACATGACTACATGTACATGTCCATCTAACTTTGCTGCGTGTAAACAGAAATGCCACTTCCATGAGTAAAAAATACATAAAATACATGTACATTTATTTCATTAGTGTTTTTATCTTCCGCAACAAGAGCTTGCTTTAAATGTACATATACAGCAATGTCATTAATTCAATAAGGGCACAGAGTTTAAGTGTGTGCAATTTATAATAAAGAGACACTGCGCATACAGGTATACACAGAGCTAATGATAGTAATGACCTCACTGACCTCCTATCACACACTGAGAATGTCAATGACTAACACAAATCTGAAAATAAATCCAACCTGTTGTGAAAAGTGTTTGACAGCTGAGACACTTAAGCTTGCTCCAGTGTCTGAAGCGTACCTTAATATGTGTCAGTTCAGAACAAGTTTCTGCATAATTATCACAGATTACCTGCATATACACTATGTATCTATGTAGGGACATCAACAGGTAAGTAATATATTTAGGTACACATGCACCATACAAACACATATGAATTCAGGCAGATATTACTTAACCATGGTTCAATGAGTATGTGTTGCTGGTTCAAAAGCTACACATCCATAGTCAAAAAGCTACATGTCCCTGGTTAAACAGCTACATGTCCCTGAATAAACAGCTACATGTCCCTGGTTAAAATGCTACATGTCCCTGGTTAAACAGCTACATGTCCCTGGTTAAAATGCTATATGTCTGTGGTGACAAAGCTACATGTCCCAGGTTAAACAGCTACATGCCCCTGGTTAAACAGCTACATGTCCCTGGTTAAAATGCTACATGTCCCTGGTTAAACAGCTACATGTCCCTGGTTAAAATGCTATATGTCTGTGGTGACAAAGCCACATGTCCCCGGTTAAAAAGCTACATGTCCCTGGTTAAACAGCTACATGTCCCTGGTTAAAAAGCTACATATCCCTGGTTAAAAAGTTACATGTCCCTGGTTGAAAACCTACATATCTCTAGTTAAAAAGCTACAGTATGTACAATTACAGTATACTGCCACTAAGTGTACAGTATTTTGCCCTCAGAATATTATTTATCATTTTGCCAAAATAAAGCCATGCATTTGTCTGCAGGGAAAATATTAATGAATCATGGCTTTGATTCAAAAGATACTGCTTTAAAGTAGACTGTCGTTTAATGTTCGTGACTCATTACCTTCCACATGTCTTTTTAAATTTTTTCTTAGGTCAATAAATTAAGCATGTAAAGGTTAATTATTTTATTCTTATTTGCAACACAACTGCTTTAAATATTCATATAAATTTCAGATAAAAACATAACAAAGAGGTAACAAATTGACAGTAATTATGAAACCCCAAGAGGCAATTCCCCTTGTGAACATTTTTTTCTTTGGAAATTTCCCCTTAATACATAAAATGTTATACAAGTTATTTGACGAAAAAGCACATGTATATTTATTGTTTATTATACAATTTAGAGGATTTAATGTCACTTCAACAATATTGGGTTTTACCACACTATTTCTCTAATTAATCCATGAAATTATGCATTGTTATACAATTGGTAATCCTTATTCCATTGTTTTAATTCTACTGTGATTGAAATCAATGGAGACACAAATTTCTACCAGGCCACATAATAAAATCATGCTTCCTCACCCACGCATGGTCACTTCTGTTTATAGTAACGCTGAGTTATTCAGCCACAACATTACAATATTACATATAAAATTATTCTGCCAAACTGTCATGAATTTTATGGTTTTGTGCAAAAAATGTCATGTATGGGATAGCTGGGAAAGTTTGTCTGATGCTTGCAAAATGTCTGTGGTTTTCTCTGGGTAGTATGGCTCCACTGACCCATACCAATAACTGGATTTGTGTAATTCTTCTGTAGGGTGTTGAATCACCAGTAAAATGAGGTAAGATAAATACACAAAATCAACCACAAGGCAGTGAGGTGTAAGCCACAAGGCGATGTCATCTACAGCCTACAAGGGATGGTCTGTCCCTGAGGTGTACATCATTTATACCATTAACATTGTTAAGCTAGGCCCTGGAGTTGTGGTTTGAGGTAATATGTTCAGTAATGTACATGTAGGTATCGATTTCAAGTCACCAGCCTAACACAAATGTCCATGTCAGTTTAACAAGAAATCTACCCAATATCATATCATCAAGGTATTTATACCTACTTGTGGCGTGGGCAGATATGTAAGCTTCTTGTTTGATTTATAAACCATAAAGAGGGCCTCCGTGGCTCAGTTGGTTAGCGCGCTGTGGCAGCACAGTGACCCGAAGCCAAAGCCCCCAAAACCAATGCGGTCACTGTGAGTTCAAGTCCAGCTCATGCTGGCTTCCTCTCCGGCCGTAAGTGGGAAGGTCTGCCAGCAACCTGTGGATGGTGGTGGGTTTCCCCCGGACTCTGCCCCCTTACCTCACACCATAATGCTGGCCGCCGTCATATAAGTGAAATATTCTTGAGTACGGCGTAAAACACCAATCAAATAAATAAATAAATATAAACCATAAAGAATTCTATCTGACACACCTGCAGACTGACATGTAAAACTATCACATTACTATTCCATGTAATATAGTTTCAGTTATCTGATTATTGATTAACATCACACTGAAGAATTTTTCCTCTATGGTATATGCTGGAGGTTGGTTTTTATGATTGTGGGAAGCTGGAATGCCCGGCTAAACCACTTCAGGACCACCTGCAAGTTATTGACAAACTTTCCCACGCAGGACATACAGCCATACACATCATGTTCATTGGTTGCAAACTTCAATGAACCAAAATAGTGCAAAAGGACAAACAAGCTTTGTTGACCATTTTTTGTCAATCAGGATTGATTTATATATCGCGCAGCAGACAAAATCCTCTGCTTTTGAGTGGACAGTAATAGCCACGTGGGCCATGCTGCAGATGCTATATGCATCTGATTCAGCAGTAGGGAGAACGCCATGACAAAACAGTTACGATGTCACACAACAATGACACCAACGACACAACATCACAAAAGAATGTTAACACAGCATTGTCAATAACGTTCTGATGTCATAATTCCCAGCTCACTATTTGGTAATTCAAAGCTCCTTGACGAGACAGGAAATACTGCTGGATCTTCTTTTGTTTTCAAGAAACAAATTTCAGTGTAGTTTTTAGGGTTTTTCGAGATAAATTTGTTCCATGGTTACTCAGTGAAAGATACGAAGCTATATGGGGTCAATAAACCTATATGGCTGAGCTAATGCATCGCGTAATGTGAGACTTATAGACCCTATATAGTTTTGCATCCTTTCACTCAGTAACCATGTAACTAATATTATTTGATTAGTGATTTTACACTGTCCTCAAGAATATTTCACTCATACAATGGCAACCATCATTATGATAGGAGGAAATTGGTCATAGCCTGTGGCAAACCCTCGACTATCCGCATGGTGCTGGCGGACCTTCCACGTATGGCCAGGACTGAACCAGCACCTTGTGTCTCTAGTAGACATCAAGCAATATATTTCAGTCAGACTCTGAACATACCCTAGGCTAAGAAATGTACATACATGTACATATATACATGTATCTACAGGGTATATATATTAGAGATTTTTGAAAATATGGGGCTTTATGTCACCTGAGATAATGCACTAATTAGATCAGTGATAAGTTATGGCACGCTCAACCTAACCAAGATCAGGCCATTTCTTAATCATGTTAATGAAGTGTAAAAAGCCATGGACAATCATATTAGCTACATGTACATAAACAGGAGATCATACATCTGACAAGACTAGGAAGACGTTTGGACAGATTAGGAGAAGATGTGTGCAGTCAAACACTTATATCTCTTCTGCAGACTAATAATGTAAATGTGCTGGCCTTTATTCACTTATTTCTTTCATTGGTGTACTCAAGAATATTTCACTTACACGATGACGTCCAGCATTATGGCTGACAGAGCCCAAAGGAAACCTGCGACCATGCGCAAGTGGCTGGCAGACCTTTCCACGGTGCTGAACATTAGATTAATTACTACTTCACTTATCACATGCATCTAAAATATCATACACATTCATGCACAATTGATTTGTATGTAGTGACCCTCTAACATCTCCTCCACAAAGCACTGAGGAAGGTGTTTCTTTGCAAAGAACTTAATACAATTCTACAAGTCAACTTTTTAGTACACAGTGATAGTGATGTATACTGTATAGAAACAGTACAAAGATGGCTTCCAGCATTACAAACAGATAACAAAATTGGTGTTAAATACATGTCCTATATAATCTACTCCTACACACACATACAACTCACCAGACATTCTGAACAAGAAATACATTGAACACAGCAACTAATTATAGATGTATGAAAAATTAAGAACCTTTTGACTTCACGTATACACTGAAATGTAGTAGGGTTGATTACCAATATGCAGAATATCCCTTTACCTATTAAATAATTATACGTATAAGGGAATTTTGTATATGTAGCCTTACAGACCTTCCCAGAACTTATGAGAAACAAAAGCTATGATGGAGACTGATAAATTATCACTGAGTCCAAGGCATGAATGTTCATTTACATTTGATACTGATGCAAATGAACTAGGATAATTGACAGAGTCCACAACGTTATAATTGTGGGATAACATCAAAATATCTCAACCTATGGTAATATGGTAAATGCATTTTTTCTCTCAATATTCTGTTATACGTATGATACAATACAAGTAAATGTAGTATGAGTAAAATAGTTTCACTATTTTAAGACTTCAGAAAATGTATGAATTGGGGTTACATAGTGATTTAAAGCGAACCATTGGTTGATATAAATATGGTCATCTACATGTACATTTCAACTGCAGGAAGTACAGTTCTGGTATTTTATATACAGAGACTCCGGTTGTCTGCTGGGTGCTATTCTTGTTTTCTACTGGTACCTGGGCATGTCTTCCTCTTAATTATTAAGCTTTACAAAGAACTAGCTGTGGGTACATGTACACCTAAATATTTGTGACCAATCCATGCACATATAACAAGGATGTGTCTTATACAAAGATAATAATGTAGACAGTGTCATTAAACGTATAAACACCTACATGTACATACTGTGATGCATGTGTGTAAAGGTATAACATATGTACAGTACACAGTATCCTGTATCACGGTATTGTGTACACATTATATCCTCTATCACAGAATCATGTCCACAGTATATCCTATACACAATATCATGTACACAGTATTACCCTGTAACAAAGTATTATCCTGTATCATGTACACAAGTATCATTTAACCCTAGCTTACACCTGATATCAGACACAAGGCAATCCTGAATCCACAAGCATGCATAACACAGCACAGGTGACTAAAAGTACATGTGCACCTACCAGTACACAAACACATCAGAATGAATGAATGAATGATTATTGTTTAACGCCCTACTCAAGCAAACACATCAGAAGCTTACATGTATATTTACTGATTTAAATGTATTTGATTTCTAGTTATTCCACGCCTTAATCAATAAGCTTTCATACAGTCAGTTTTTCAGTAAATAATCTTTGATATCGGTGAAGAAAAGTTTGCTTTAATACTGGCCAGTATATACATGTATATACAGTGGACTCTCTCAACACCGACACCTTAATTAATTGACATCTTGTCAAAACCGACAACATAACTTCTGCGGAGATCAGAGTTTATTTACTCTGTGAGTGAAAGACGAGTCCGACACTGAGTAGCTCAGTGACTGAATAAAAATGCCTCAAACAACAGTTGCAATCATAATTTCCCCTGCTATTGCTCTGACAACATCTGCCCATGGTCACTAGACCAGCGTAGCGTCGCCATGAACATGAGTGACAACATTCAAATTATCCAAGCTTACGAAACATTCCCTAAGCCCACACACACTGAATTATCTCACAAGTTTTCAGTTGGACAATCAACTGTGAGTGACGTCCTAAAAAGTAAAGTTTTATTTGGCGAGCACGACATCACAACGGAGGACGTCACAGACATCCACCAGACAACCGACATCCAGGCTACTTTTGGGCCAGAGTGCAAGGCTGAATTGCTGACGGGTGCAACGGATGATACGGCACAGGAAGATTACCTTGGATCGATTTTTTTGTAAAGTAATTCTGCATATGTACTAAAGTACATATCAGCTTCTTTCCACAGTTTGTTGCTATGCGTCACTACGCTCTTTAACAAGTTTGATTAAACGTATATGTATGTACAATACACATGTTGTTGTTGTTATTGAAGGCCACTTGCCCATGTTTCATACACATACATCTTGTCTAAACCGAACTTTTTGTTAGGTCCCTCACAGGGTCGGTTTACAGAGAGTTTACTGTATATGTGTGACCAAGGGCATCTCTGTCTAGGGTCGACATGTATTTATAGATTAGATCTGTCTGAATGTCCTCTATCATATAACTTTAACTTTGCCCCAGTACATATTGAAGCACTTTACTGTCAACTTAATACAGATGTGCCATCCAAGCTGTATTTCTACCACTAAAGTGCCCTGGACAATTAACATACACTGTATGTGCAGTTAAACAATTAAATATATTAGTAATTCAGTATTCTTTACTCATGTTTATGAAAGAGAGATGTATTTTAATTAAAATGTAAGCTTATGCTAAATCTGATGATGATTCTGTTTGTTAACAATTCTAATGTCCTTCAATTAATTTTAGAGCAAATCAATGGCTATATACTGGCTAAAATACATGTACATGTATAATGTCTGGCCTGAATGAGCTCAGGACAAGTTATCACGTGTACATGTAGAATGTCTGGCCTGAATGAGCTCAGGACAAGTTATCACGTGTACATGTAGAATGTCTGGCCTGAATGAGCTCAGGACAAGTTATCACGTGTACATGTAGAATGTCTAACCTGAATGAGTTCAGTACAAGTTATCACGTGTACATGTAGAATGTCTGGCCTGAATGAGCTCAGGACAAGTTATCACGTGTACATGTAGAATGTCTAACCTGAATGAGCTCAGGAAAAGTTATCATGTGTACATGTGTAATCTCTGGCCTGAATGAGCTCAGGACAAGTTATCACGTGTACATGTATAATCTCTGGCCTGAATGAGGTCAGGACAAGTTATCACGTGTACATGTAGAATGTCTGGCCTGAATGAGGTCAGGACAAGTTATCACGTGTACATGTATAATCTCTGGCCTGAATGAGCTCAGTACAAGTTATCACGTGTACATGTAGAATGTCTGGCCTGAATGAGCTCAGGACAAGTTATCACGTGTACATGTAGAATGTCTAACCTGAATGAGCTCAGGAAAAGTTATCATGTGTACATGTGTAATCTCTGGCCTGAATGAGCTCAGGACAAGTTATCACGTGTACATGTATAATCTCTGGCCTGAATGAGCTCAGGACAAGTTATCATGTGTACATGTAGAATATCTGGCCTGAATAAAGCTCAGGACAAGTTATCACGTGTACATGTAGAATGTCTAACCTGAATGAGCTCAGGACAAGTTATCATGTGTACATGTAGAATATCTGGCGTGAATGAGCTCAGGACAAGTTATCACGTATACATGTATAATCTCTGGCCTGAATGAGCTCAGGACAAGTTATCACGTGTACATGTATAATCTCTGGCCTGAATGAGCTCAGGACAAGTTATCACGTGTACATGTAGAATGTCTGGCCTGAATGAGCTCAGGACAAGTTATCACATGTACATGTATAATCTCTGGCCTGAATGAGCTCAGGACAAGTTATTGCGTGTACATGTAGAAGACATGCACCTTGCACACATCTGTTCACGGAACATTAATTTCTCAACACCTTTTTTCTGGCTACATGTGCATACAAGTAGGACTGTGTACAAACACCTACATGTATTAAAACTGTTCAGAATCGTGGTACTACATTCATGACACTGTCACTGTAAGTGTACAGCACATATGCACACTACAGTATCTGATGTCTACTTTATATTATATGTAACACGTACATGTAGCTACAGGCCCACACATAATACAACAATCTTCATACAGTATATGAAATACTACATGAAGGTATGAGGCTCAAACCCTCACAATTGAGGGATATGCACTATCAGGTAACTTAATGCTGGTGAAAAAAAAGCACACATGAATGTTACACAGAGCATATATACAATGTACACGTGCATAATTCAATGAAAATAACACCTTCAATACTTGTACGTCAACTCAGTCAATAATGTAAAGTTATAATGTGTATGTATGTCGTCCACATTCAAGTTTCCTTAAACCTTTTTTCATGTTAGCAGCAAAAACTGGGTCATCAGAAAGCCATTGTAATTTAATTGGACAAGCAACTTAAGGAAATATTAACTGTATTTACTACATAAGTGTGAATAAAATATAGGGATCTGTAGATGTAAAACCTGTTAGCTTACTGTTTCTGGACAGGAAGTTTACAGATTCTGAGGGTATTAAGGCCCCGTGTTTGCACATTTGACTTCCTGACTGCAAACTCCAGCATTTAATGGTATATCACTTGTCAAAAAGTTTTTTATCAAATTTACCAGCACAATGATCAAAATATAATATTAAAACATTTTTATAAATTTAAATTGCTAAAACCAATTAGAACACTTTTAGAGTCTTGGCTACATTGGCATCAGATTTCATATACTTATTATGGACATTGGTTATTTATCGACAGTTTCTATGCCTGGTGTTGATTACAATTAATTTATGGTAATTTTTGGTAATTTACTTGAGAATATCTCACTTACATGCACACGTACAGGATGGAGATCAGAGTAATGGCGTTAAAAATACACACATGAATATGCAGTAATATGTACAGTGTTCTTCAAACCCTTGATCCAAACTGGAACGCACTAGATCTAGAGAAACGGTGGAGCCATGTACTTCCATACCATGTTACATGTTGCTGGTGGATGTGTGCTGATGACCCTGAAGAGCATGGGCAGGATTGTCAAAAAAATCTCATCAACCTAATAAACCATTGAAGAAAGCACTTTGGGCCTTATAACCTTGCCAATAAACTTCTATATACATATCAACCAGTTGCAAGAACAGCAGAGGGCTGCACTGGCCTGTGTATTTATGCTGCGGTGTTATGCACTTTTAAAAAACATAACAGCCTTCTAAACGGAACTATTCCAAAGACAACCCTAGATTGAAAAGTGTGCCCATATACTATTTATTTATTTATTTGATTGGTGTCAGAATTTTTTCACTCATACGACGACAACCAGCATTACTGCCGGAGGAAACCGGACAGAGCCCGGGGGAAACCCATGACCATCCAGAGGTTTCTGGCAGACCTTCCCACGTACAGCTGGCCAATACACTAGTTGTTGTATGTACAACATAAGCCCCACCAATCCTCCTCAACACCCACGCCTATATGTATTGTGTATGTGTTGCAGGTAATGATTTGTTTATATATTTATTTGATTGGTGTTTTTCACAGTACCTAAAAATATTTCACTTCTATGATGGTGGCTAGCAATATAGTGAGAAGAAACCGGGCAAAGCCCGCAGGAAACCCACAACCATCTACAGGTTGTTAGCAGACCTTCCCAAGTATTACTGGGGACTAAGCCAGCATCGGCTGGACTTGAACTCACAGAGACTGCATTGGTAAATGGCTCTTTTGTGAATGGTTCAAAGGGTCAATACACAGCACTAACACCCTAACCACCCTGGCTACAGAAGCCTTTTCCACGTAAAGGGTTACACAGTGTACATAATGTACAGTATGTCTCAGTATAAAGCATTGAGAGTACACAAACTGAACAGCACAGTCCGAGCTCAGCTGACTTGCATACATTTTCCTGTAGAGGATGTACAAGGTTCACTCAGGATGAATGTCCACTGAGTGAGTGTTTTGTGGGATCACAACAGTGCTACTTGACACACATTTATTCTTAACCTGCAATCCTTATCAAGTGGCTTAGTTCATGAATATACATGGATCCAGACTGAAGAAACTGTGAATAAGATTCCATAAAATCTCTGCTAACTCAGCCAATGCCCTCAGGGAGAAGCTTAGCCTCTTTATTAGAGACAGCATAACCATCAATATGCTGTTCAACCAAGAAAATGTTGATTATCATCTTCATATAGAACATGAATAAAAGGTACAGTGGATATATCGAGCTGGCTTCTCCGTGAGTCTGACAAACTACATCGCATTTCAGGCAATAGGATGACATGAAGAAAGTTAAACTTCAGATTTACATTTATTTCATTTCTTATTCTGATTGGGGTTTTACGCCAAAAGAATTATCCTGTTGATGGCTGTTGGGATTATGGTTGGACTGGAGGGAACTGGGCAGACCATAGCATACATGTAAATAACTGCCCTTCACCAGGTAACTGACAAACCCCTAGACAGACTTCAGCGTGAGCCAAATTAGCTGCCCTAAACTAAATTTGAGCACGCTATTAGCTGTGGTAAAACACATTAGTTAGGCGAGCCTGTTGGGATCCCCATTTACATGCAAACAGTACTTTCTGCATTATCTTCAAAACGGCAGATTCCTTACTTCCTTTAGCCTAGTAACCCTGGTCAACATGACTTGAATTAAGTTACTACACATACGTTAAAGTGTTTACTATGCTTAATAACAATAATTTTTCTTCCAAAATAAAAAAAAATATAAATATGAAAGTTCGCATGAAATGCTTTGTGACCCTGAACAGTTTTATTCTTAATAAATAAATAAATAAGACAGTCTGCTTTAAAAGCTCTAGTTCTAAACCAAAACAGCTCTCAGAACCAGATTTCCTGTACACAACAAACAGTGTTCACAGTCTGGTGTGGCTGTACTTCATAACACTACACTAAAACACTAACAGGATTAAATACCTGTACATCCTATCCCTTTCCTTGTAGTTATCTACTGCAGCAGATGTCAAGCCACTTGTCTGCAGATTTCTGAGGAGCTTCAACAGGAGGTCAGGCTTACACTAAATGCAGGCAACCTGTCCTTACCTTACCATTAAGGCTGCGAAATATATGCTTATGTAACAACATGAACCAATGTCTAACAGAAATTGCTCACATGGTCTGGTCTGTTTAGGGTCAAATACAGGGCTACTGACCATTTTTCCTGAACAGCCAGATCCAGGAAGAAGGAAGGAATGAATGATTATGGCCTTATGCCACATCGGCAATTTTTCAGCCATACTGTGGCAATGAAGTGGAAAGTATATTTCCAGAAGTAAAGGTACTACACAATAGGTCATACTTGCTTAGAACTAAACTTGTGACTGTGTGTTCTTGTATGCCAGGTGAAATTTGGACCAATGGTGAACTGAACATTTCAATGCACAGCTGACTGTAATGTTATACTTCATGTACACCACTATATGGACAGGTCTACTTAATTAAGAAATATATGTGATACAAAAGTTACTGTCACTTGGATCTGCGTGAATACAGCCATCTCACTTTTCCAAAATCTGATAAAATATAAGTGCATTTCTTCTACGTGATGTAGGAAGTGAATGGAACATACACTGATGGTATCAATTATCTGCATAGATATATATTAATTTTTATCGGCTAGCTTAATTTCACGAACTGGTTTTAGACAATAGACCTGATATGGTTTGCCAGTTGAGTATGTTCATCATTCCGATTCCTTCTGTCTGCAGCTCTATCCTTTTGGGTCCCCTTTGTGGCAATACATCCCATCAACCATACAATTAAATCAATATGTACCTGTACATCACAAGTGGGTCGGGGTACTGGGGTAGAAATCATATATTACCATGTGAGAGTAATATGTCACATGTAGAAAAAGTTATCTCTGCAATCCTCTGGTCATCTCTGATATAGGCTGGTCCTTCAGAAAGCTGAAGGACACGTAATCCAACTGTTACATGATTTAGTATCATCCACATTTAAATGTATAGCACCCAAAAGAATTCAGGTGTTAATACATGTAAATGTACAGAAGTCAACTTAGTTAATTGTTGTTATTGAATCACAGGTCTGTCAAACCAGAACAAGTTTCAATTTAACTGCCCTGACCTAACTTCTATTGGCCACTATAAGAATGTTAATTTCAAGCCTTGCACGATGTATGTATGTATGACAAAAACATTAAACTTTTACAGAAATTAAATTTTTCGCAATACATACTTAAGCTCGCTCTCACGTGCCAGCTGACGACAACTCAAGCTGAAACATCATTGCAAATCAAACACACGCGTCAAATATCTATCTGACAATAATTTCAGGCTAGTTCTAATTAGCAGGTTCGTATTCTCTATTAGAATAATGATCAAATGACTTGACACCAGTCATGCCTATCACATGATAACTATATACACGTACACTTATGTATCAAGAAAACAATCTAATGCCTAGATGATTAACTCTTCTATACGTCTACATGCCATAGATATAATGACCACACATAAAACAACTGCATGTAATTAAAGCACAAGACAAGACAATCATGAGGACAAAAAAGACACGATAAATTCACAAGGCAAACAGCAGCTCAGTAAACTGGTAAATTCAAACCAACTACAGTAACAATCTCTCCTGACTATGCAATGTTGACAGACTATACATAAACCTTCCTAATGCCATTCTTTGGTAAACAATGCTTGAATGCTAAACGGACAGTCCGAAGAATTGCCTATCTCACATATTATTAGGCAGCAATTAGCTGCAAGCACTTTCTACTGTTTCCCACTATATGTATATAATATATATACAAGAGTTTTAATCCTGGCACTGATTTGGCCACACTGTTTTGATCATTTGGTGGTTATACATACACCTCACTGTCACACGAAAATCCTTCAGGCACACATATATATATATATGTTACAACCCAACAAAGCCAAGCTGATGTATCATTAACCTTTCTCTTACATCATATTTACTTCTATTAACCCTGGAAGTTTAAATCTCTTCCCATATTGCAGAATTAGGAATTTATTAGCACTTTTAACAGCAAGACGATCGCCTTGTCGACGCTTCCATGCGCGACTACGACGGTCACTGGCAGTAACGCGCAATAATAAGAACATCGCTTGTTCGATGTTGCCACTGTCATATATCATGTGCATATAGCCAAGGCTCTCATGGAAGTAGAAAGTCGTCAGTCTAGTTCTGAATTACGATGACAGCCGCATAAACGATGTGATACTGAGATAACCAAGTGGCACTGCATACATTCAGTGACATGCTAAATATAATTGGGTCATCATATCGATTCAACATTTCAACAACAACGTTCCAACAACGAATTCTAATTAGAAAATAAGAAAAAAAGTTAATGGCTGACGTAAGAGGAATATCTCACCATCTCAGTGTTGGTGTAAATCCACTGCCACCTGTAAGGCCTAGCATCAGTATAACAAACACTCAACTTGTTTCAGTACGACTGTACAAGGTGGGGAGTACATTCGTGGTTCCGTCTAGGTGGCGCTTTTCCATTATAACAGGTGCCGTAGTCTCCATGCATTCGGTATTTTTCGGAACACAAAGGAATCTTAACAGATTAAAAGGAGTGCACAGACCACAACATTTGACCTCTCTCGATGACGAGGAGAACTTGACAAGGATGATTCAGCAGGTTAAAGGTCAGTCGTGACGTCATGCGCGAGACAATCCCGGTGACTGAGGTTACAATGTACAACTGTCTACAGTTGTCGCCCAGAGCACAAGGGAGTTAGGTACGTTATTTTTGACTTAGTCAGCAAAGTCACGGCTTATGGCAAACTTAGACCACTGAACGTATGACGGTTACAACTCAAAACATGGGCAGTCAAAAGACAAAGGTCGACGTACACTCTAAAAAGTGTTGACAAATAGCGCGAACAATCTACATATAAACGTGTAAGCCTAGACGCACATGTACATGTAGCTTAGAAATCATTTAGGCTATTTAATACCTTCAGCCACAAGTCCATTGATGGGTTTAACATGATGGTGATTATGATACTGGGCGTTACAGGTATTAGTTATACCTGACATGTATACATATTTGTGTATATATACATGCGCAGATCTACTGATTGTATTAATTATACATAGGCCTCAATAAGCCCCATTTATGATTCTGTTTCTGGCCCGTTCGCTTCTGCCGCGGTCCCGGCCTTACCATACAGGCCTATACGCCTGTACATCACAGGGTCGGGTCTAACCCCAGTGGCCATACGCCATTCTAGGTAACAAAAAAAAAAAAAAAAGAAAGTCTCGCTATATTTATTCATATTTTTGATTTGGCATCTTTTGGCATTTTTTCTTATACGAATGCATGCGGAAATCATATTAGGGTGGGAGTTAGGAAACCGGGCATGTCCCACCCCCACCCCCATCTGCAGGATGCTGACAGACCTTCCCACGTATACGGTAGTCTCTCTATAGGCATATATAGCCGATGCTGTGCGATGCGTATGGTCTTCTCATCCAGGCCTTAATTCTTTCACTCACGTAGGCCTATATACTGGCTGTTACGTAACGCTTATAGCTTCAACTGCCTTAGTGATACATATGTCTCTGAATGGAGACACAAATTTGAATTACCATGTCAATGACATGGAAATGAAAATGTCTTCATCGCCGTCTTCAAGTCAAACAATATATATATATATATATATATATATATGTGTATATATATATATATATATATATATATATATATATATATATATATATATATACTCAAGAATATACTCAAGAAGACGGCGGCCAGCATTATTGTGGGAGGAAACCGGGCAGAGCCCGGGGGAAACCCACGACCATCCGCAGGTTGCTGGCAGACCTTCCCACATACGGCCGGAGAATAAGTAAAAAAATAAATATACAAAGAGGTTTAATTTGCATTAAGTTAATTGTTTGCCTTATAAGTATATGGTGGGGGACACTTCCGTTGACACATAGGCTTGCGATTATGTTCACAATAAGCCCTCTTTGACAGAATCACTTACAGGTATACATGTGTATAGGTCAATATTGAAACAAGCCTTACTTTATCATGCTAACAGCTTAGTATGCCTACATGGCGGAAGCTCAGGTACTCCTTTGGCTGACTCAAACCCTAATTATAGTTAAAAAAAACGATGGCGGCCATCATTACAATAGAGGGAAGAAACCCATCAATACGTTAAAATGATGTAGTACTGAGAAATGCGCCTTGCGGAACATCGGAAGTTACCTTATGGTCTGTGACAGTTTCCGTCAAAGTGAACTGTGACTGAACTTACTCAGATATGTTTTCGAACTGCAGAGCAATACGAGACCGAAATTCATAATGTTTAAGATTTTGTTCACGCAATTTTCTGATTAACTGTGTCAAAAGCTCCTGACAAAACAAGGAAAGGCATTCATTCGGGATTGAACTCCGAATCTATCATTCATAAGGCTGACGTTTTATTCACTCTACACCACCATGTATAGTTGGTCAGTCTAAATAATTTTACCTGAGAAAACCTCATGTAAACTGAAACCCTGCCTGGCTGCTGTCTCATCTGGGTATCGGCCTGTGTGTATTTTTCTCCGTCGCCTTGCCTCTTTTTCATATGCACATATGCGAATGTTTCAGCTCGCCGTTACTTTTATGAAGGGAATATTTAGTCAGTGGATACGGCCTGGCGGATAACAGTGAACGCTTCGTACAGACGTCACCCGTGCAAATGTTGTCAGCAATTTGCCAAACAAAAAACAATGAACCCCCCTGAATAATTCACCGGCTAACATACAGCTTTCTCTAGCTTGGCTGCGGTATTCAGTCACGGAATTTGTCAAGTACTTATCGAGAGGCGGTGGTTTTCCCCGGGTTTTGGCCACCCATAAAGCTGATTGCCGTCGTAATTAAACCCCTTGGGCCTTGGAAATATCCTAAACATTTCGTAGTCCTACAATCATTTTATATGTACTGTACTGCGCCATGTCATTATTATATGGGATCAAATCCGTGGCTCCTCGCACTTTCCCAATGTCACCAGTTCTCTTTCCTTTCACTGAACTCGAATTACCTATTAAAGTTGCCATAAAGTCAGCCCGGAAAAGATAAACGGTTGACCTTTTTTATAATTACAGGTGGTTCACTGTCAATGCAACAAATACATGCTCGATAGGCATGGATTATGTGAGTACCTGTCTGCTGATTGTTTTACCAAAGATCATGATTCTTGGCTTTAAGCCCAGACGACAAACTCTGCTTATTTTCACTGGGTTTTATTTTTGTGACAAATCAGTGGAAATGTGTTCAGCTTTCATGTTCTGTGAGATTTCTACAAGCCGATCGAGGCGTTCATTATCTAAATATGAAATAATGCGAATATAAGAATTATCTGTGCATTGAAGCATTTAACCCAGAAATTATTTGCCTGTAATAATTTTGAACTAGTGTTAGAATGCCAAATGAATAGTTATGGCTTAAAAGAAAAGACACAAAAAGTATTACCAAAGTTATTCCTGAAGAAGGGTCCGTACAGACCTAAACGGGCGTAGGTGTATCTTTATGACGTCTTTGATCACTCTATAAATCACCTTTTAATCTGGAATTCTTACGAGGACATGGGATACGTCATTTTAAAGAAACCGGAAAGACGATGTCGCGTCATCCGTACCCAGTGCTTTTCACTATTAGGACCCAGACTATGGCAAGCCGTTTTACCTGTTATTCCAGTTTTCGTGATATCCTAAAATAAATCAAAATTTGTCCAGATAAATTCATGCTATCTTTAAATAATTTAAGATATCTTAAAACCATCCCAGATATCATAATTTCATTCACGATAGGATAAATTCATTTGTGATACCTTCAGTTCAATTACTGATATGTTGGTGTCTTTTTGAGATATCATGAAATACTATAGAGATATCAGAAAAATAATGAAAAATATCAATAATAGAATCAAAGATATCAGCAAATACTATCGATTTCTTGATATCTTCAAATCATTTCCAGATATCTCGAATTCACTTCGAGAAATATATTCGTGATATCACAAATTCATTTTGTGATATCACGAATTCATTTCAAGATATCATTAAAATGGTGAGCAGAAGACCAAAACTGATCGATGTGATTCCTTGCTGCCGGAGTTGCGGTTTGCAAGTCCGCCATTTTGGTTAGAACACACGCAGTCAATTCTGAGATAAATATCATGAATTGAATTCAAGATATCAAGAACTTAATATGTTTAATTAAATTCAAGACATCAAGAAATGGTCAATCTTTCAGATGTCATTAACTGAATTGATGATACCTTAAATTCAATGCGCCATATCATGAATCCATTTCTTGACATTATTAAATAACTTCACCATGGCTATCTGTACGAAGTATGGTTCTTTGTATCACTATAATCGAAGGCCACGCGTAACGGCCTACTGGTTTCAGGTTGAAAATGACTTCAAAGTGTGTCAGATTTGTCTCGCAATCACAACTAATACAGCTGATTTAACACAACTTCTATATGACACAACTTCTAAACGGTGAACTAGAAATAGTCCTTGATTGGTTAAAACTGAGGACATGGCCGCCCTTCGACTTTCCCTACGTAGATGTTTTTGATCATTTTGCTCTGTGACGTGTGTTATTCTACATCACAGAAATAAAAATGTGACGTTGCTTGAACTATGAATAGGATTCTTTGTCGATGCATATATACATTTGGTCTAGTGTTGTCTTTTCTTTTAATGCCATTGGCAGCCAAATCCTAGCGAGCATTTATCTGCCTATATATACTACGGAAGAAGTCGTCTTAAAATTAAGGGTAAAAAAGCATGTATCTTATTGAGGCAATACCATAGATGTACATGTATAACACCTTGCATTAACAAGGATACATAGGTTAGCGTTAATGGGCCCCATAATGTTCACTTCGATCCTCGCATGTCTGCCAATCCTCCGGAACGTCAATATCCCTCTGTAACAAAAGGATTTTCAACATTATCCCTCTGTAACACAAGGACATTTATTGTTAACCCTCTGTAACACAAGGACATTTATTGTGATCCCTCTGTAACACAAGGACATTTATTGTTATCCCTCTGTAACACAAGGACATTTATCTGTATCCCTCTGTAACATAAGGACATTTATCTGTATTCCTCTGTAACACACGGACATTTGTCTGGAGAAATGGAATCTTAAGAATCACCAACAGTGCGATGATTGGTGATGAGGATTTTCTCCAGCATTAATTGAGTTTTGGGCTTAAACTACAAATGCTATTAATTTATACATTCTATACTGAAGAATTATTCTGCTATCAGATTCTCGTTACTGCGTCACAGAAGAGAGTAATTGGCATGCACATATGTGCATAAAATGTATGTAATGAGTCGCAAGCCGTAATTCGGGATCAGAGCTTGGAAGTGTGAATGAACATACTTCCTCGACAGAGCGTTTCCGTTGTTAGAGACAGTTGTAAATGTGATCCAACCAACTGCGAAGTCTATTTTCCAGGTTATCAGTTCTTCACTAGTGATATCCACAGGGGCCAGGTATTCACTTCGACTGAAATCGGTAAAATTCAGCAGTTCTGGAAGACTGGAAAGAGAAAATATCTAAACGGTCATTTTAGAAACATGCAGAGCGGGAGACAATCAAACAACTGGAAGGTAAATATGAACACGTTATGTGCCTCTATGGTCGTTCAGCATTCTGAGTTCTGACTTTTCACAGCTGGCTTATGTCTAATATCTCATGGTGGTTCAGTTAACCATTTAACAGGAAATCTAATAAAGTTAACTCAACTGGGCTTCTGCAAAATGTACTCTGGTTGAAATATGTGATTTAGTTTATGTCATTTAACGATTCCAAAGTACTGATTCGATTATTTTCATGTAATGGCGAGGTGATCGAGTTCCTTACAAATTATCAAAACTTTGTCTGAAGGCATTAAGTACTGTCTGAATTAATATGCGCATTAGTACACAGTGCAGTAGAGAAACAGCAATTGTGTTACGAGGTACAGATCAGTCTTGTTGAGATATTGTAGTGTCTTAATTCCATTTATTTATTTATTTATTTGTTTATTTATTTATTTCCTTCGCGTCGTACTACAGAGCAAACCACATATGACATGGGTGAAAGTAAAGAGACTGATCCCGGGACGATATGTGCGACCGCTTAACTAAAGTGGCAAGATTCGAACTCTCGACCTGAAAGACGAGCGGTCGTCAGCGAGAACAGGACTCGAAAAAGCGGACAAGGTTCATGGTAAATTAAGTACTCTGCTGGCTGTTAAGCACTAGCCACAAAATGGCCTTCCTCTCCAATGATTGCTGGACGTTTAGGAGGCAGAAGCTTCACTTATTAGTGGTGGGAATCGCTCTGTCGGGTGTAAACCACCAACCTTGGGCAGATTAGTGACCGAGTTGATGAGCCATGGGAACATCGTAACTTGGTAACATGTGCATACTGTCTTCAATGTTTGGATATTTTACTCTGTGTCAGCACAGTAAACCAATCAGTTTACTGTCTTGAGAGCTAATCAGTGTTGTCTACCCACCATCATGTAGCCTGGTAATGTTTAACCATTCAGAGCTGCTGCCGTCTAGTACAAGGCAGCCAAAAATGAAATAAGGTTTGTCAGAAAACAGTTTTGTGCATTTTTAAATAAACTTTTAAACAGGCCAAATAATTCAATTTTGGGGATGGGTTTTATGGACTTTTTAGCCGGTATTCATGTACTCTGTAGCGTCACAAGTATTTTTTTCACCACATAAAGCAACCACGAGTAAACATCACCACGTTCTGGTGATGGGCTCATCACGACTTTTTTGGTCATGGACTTATCAGCACTCTTTGGTGATACTTACTACCATTTTTGTCGCTTTGTATTACATCTGTTACGGGGAACCTCCCAGGCCCAGTTGGTTAGCGCGAAAGCGCAGCGCAATGACCCTGAAGCCTCCCATCAATGCGGGTAAGTTTAAGTCCACCTCATGCTGGCTTCCTTGTTGTCGTGGGAAGGTCTGCCAGCAACCCGCGGATGGTCGTGGGTTTCTTCCTGCCTGGTTTCCTCCCACCATAATGCTGGCCGCCGTCGTATAAGTGACATATTCTTGAGCATGGCGTGAAACGCCGATGAAATAAATAAATAGACAAATTACACCTGTTACGCTCTCTATATTGGTGAAAGACAAGACTTCAACGCACAAACGGCCGTGGCATCGTGACTTGTCAGTTGCTGTTTCTAAGACAGTAAGAATTGGTGAATCTACAAATTTCCTGGACAAAGCTGGGTTTTGCCCTTCACCTAATGTGTCCTGGCGATCGGCAGACAAGTGTCAGCCATTTGGCCATAATCCGCTCCTTGTTTGTATAGTCATAACTATATTTATTGCTGTCTTGTAAAGGTATATATGTTTTGTATATCCATGCAAATGTGGGTAGATATAATTTGAACTTAAGTAAATGACATTTGTAGGTAGACGGGAAGAGGGCTCACGCTGTTTACCAGTAAACACCAGTAAATAGCTACGGTAACTTACGTGGAATGACGCGAACTCTTTAAATACTGTGAAAATTAATGAATAAAGACACCGAAAATTGTATCCTCCCACCAGATCTATAGTTGGATTTTGAACAGATTTGGCATCATGAATTAATTGTATTATGATTATATGACAAAAATATAGAAATCTACTGTCTGACCTTCAGTGACTATTACCATTCACCAAGGGTTAAGAATGCGCAGCACTTATGGAGTTCGCAGACTGACATTAAAATTAGTCTGTTGATCACCTGAGAATAGATGTCTGCTCTAGTATACGTCTCTGTATAGGGCAATACATACGTACCTTTTCTGGTGGTACCGTTGATTCCTCCGCATAGGTAGCCAAGGAGGGCTACTGCCCCAAACGCAAGCATATCTCTAAGGGCACACTGGTGAAAAGGAAGAAAATGAGATGTACATATGGCTTAACCGTCCACAATTTCCGAGGATATGGCATAAGTAATGACCACCGAAATTTGCCACGGATATGACATAAATAATGACCACCGAAAACTGCCAAGAATATGGCATAAGTAATGACCAACGAAAGTTGCCAAGAGCAGGTACTTTGGTATTGTTTTCCTTCGAGTCTTGGTCGGTAAAGTCCACCGACTGGAGGACCTTCAGAACGATGACCTAGTAGTCAACATGGCCTGTCCTGCGCGAATGACTTTCCAAATGACTCCTCGTCGAGAGGTTTTGTACCCGTGTGCATGTACTAGAGGCCGTGCGACGGGACAACACGGGACAACCAACGGCTCAGACATGTGGGTATATCAGACTGAGAGGACAACACGGTATGTTGGCAAAATACGGCCGCAATGAGTAGTCAGGATCTAGGGCTTAGCCTTTATAGATAATATGAGGACGAAGTGAGCACTTTTTGACAACGCGTGTTCTTGTTGTAGACGTGAGAAAGTATACTTGAGATAGTAGACGATACATAGTTGTCTGCCCATTTTGACATCCATAGGATGTGAAAATGTTTTGACGTCTCGTGCAAGCGTTCGAGTTTCCTCCTTCCAGCACTGGAGTTCCGGCCCGCCATCCATCTTGCATTTAGTGCAATCTAGGAGATTCCATTTACAAAGTCAATTCATTCTGCTCAATAATAACACCTCATCAAAAGTCTGCTCACGAAAACATCCTGCATCCAGCCACACTTTCACCTGTACACAAGCTAAACAACATTTCAAACAAGTTACATTCCAACCCTCGCTTGACTCGGGAATACCCATTGCTTCTGGCGTTGTCGGGGTGACACCCGGCCGGAAGCGCCCGGGGAGTTCAGAAAGCGCTTTGCGTCTCTGAACTTTGAAAACTTTCCAAGAAAATATACTTTCCTTCAAAAAATACCCAACTACAGCTCGGTTGCACATGTCAGCGGTGAAAAAAATCTCCCAAAGTCTTGAAACGAAAGCGTGCATTATTCTCGAGATGTTCTCTCATACCACCATTAATCATTGTCATTTTGGATATATAGTCTCGTAACACAACACACTATCGGTTTCCTTCCTCAGCCAATCACGTAACGCACACAAATTCCTCATGCACTTTGGTACCTGAAAGCACGTCCGTGGGCCACATCGCTAGGCTACGATATTAAAACAAGTTTAGAACAGTTGCAAACAAATTCATGAGAGCTTCACTTGCGTCCTGTGCGTGTTGGAAGTGGTGAAGCGTATTTTTGCTTGTGATACTTTTCACGCAAGAATACATTGCGTAATTTATTTAATTACATATTGCTTTTGGTCACTTTGACTGAGTTGGGTGCCGAACGCAAAATATATGTGCAACAGCAACAAATATGATTCTGTCCCTGCGCGACTTGTTTCTGTGTTAAAGCAGACATATCATACATCATAATTTTCATTTTGTAATGTAAAACATATATCTACCGACATTTTGGATCCACACACTAAATTAATAAAGTAAATGAGACACACAACAGTTTAAACGCCAACCAAATCAGCCGAATTAAAAAACAGTAGGACTGGCAACTACAAACATTGAACAAATGCTTTGGGTATGCTGCCATTTGACCTAAAATATCTGAGCAGCAAAACAAAATGTTAAGTCAAAAAGTTTAAAATTGAGAGAAAATCACTAATACTGTATTATTGCAGAAAGGTTAAATGTTTCCATTTTTCTCTGCATGGAGCTACATAAAACTATACAAGGATCTGAAATACTGTGTTGATTTCAATCTTATGAAATTTGTCCAGTATCAAAGAAAACAATAATTCATGCTGGATCAGTCGATGGGTAAATGAATAATTTCTGACATTTTCTTATCTCAGAAAAAAACAATTTTTTGCAATTCACAAAATCTAGGCCATTGTGATGTTAAGCTGTACAAAAAGGTAAACCCTAACTTTGCACTTTTTTTTTTATAAGTATATACTACTTAAATTTATCGTTCTTTGATCTCCACTGAAGGAAGATGTGTTGTCTTGATTAAGAAATTTAAAGAAAAATCAAATGTATGCTAATAAAAATGTTTTAACTGCGAATGGAACACATGAATGTAAGAGAAATCAAAATTTCAGCCTTCTATCAAACAATTACCCCCCCCCCTTTCCAAAGTCGTAATAATTTAAAGAAATAGCAAGAGAACAAAAATGTCAGTGAGATATGATCTTAGTTTTCTAACCAGAAGCATAATCAAAAGTCAACACACTTTTGGTAATTAAAATTTAGCACAGATTGGAATAACCCACAAAACTGATTTGTTTGCCAATTCATTCGCTTCTGCAGCAGATTTTTCGGATGGTAACTCTCCCACTGATGTACATGTTGGTTGTGAATCTGGTTGTGTCATCAAATCAGTAAGTTGGCTGGGAGTGTGTCATGGATGAGTGATTTCAATTTCTAGGACACAGGAGGTGGGTGCTCAATACCAGCATTAAACATGGACCTTGGTGGTAATATTAAAGTCGTCAACACATGCGGTCTAATGTTTGTTGAAGACCACTAGTTTTACACCAATACTGTGTGCATATTTGTACACATCACCCATTGGAATCAACCTAGGGTCTTCTGATGTCCAATATTTGCAAATTTATATTCAACCATACTGTTATACCAAACATAGCACAGCAATGAAAGGCTAAAAATAATCCATCATCAAACACAAATATACGCAATATATATAACATTATTAGTAATTGAGAGGGACTTAATCATGTCCTATGTTAATTACCTGCATCACATGGGAAAAGGCATGCAGAGCATTTTGCATACATGTATAAATTATCATCTACAGCAATCTTCATGTTTCCATCTAGGGCACGGTACATGCATTTTTGGAAAATATTGTTTATACCACTGAACAGCTCAAGCCAAGTAACTGACATAAACAATAATCTTTAAGCGATTCATTTGATTCAGCTGTTGTCAGGTATTCCTACAAATGTGCGCAGTCTAAGTGTACAATAGAAGGATATACAAGGGTTTGTTTCTTAAGTTGAGGCGTTAAGTGAAAAATTACAAATGTCCTGTCTGTTCCACACAATGTGATTGTCCGTAGCTTGCCAAATGTACACCAGTATTGGCTAAAAAATCCCGACCTCATGTCCCAAAAATTAGACGAAATAAGGTGCTATCAGAAAATGATAAAAATGTTTGGATGGTAATCTGGAGGCTTGCTTTTAGACGCATTCTGAGACAGTATGAGTAGGAAATGTAATGCGTTGTGCATGTTTTGGCGTACAACACTGCTTTACATCAAAAATTATGTGTATAAGACAGTATTTAATTAGTGTTTGAACAAAGATACAGTCATGCACAAAATGTCAGATTTCCGACAAATGTAATCAAGATAACCCATTTTGTTCGCATCTAAACTTTGCCTATTTCATATTAAATCTGTGGGTAAGCCAGAGCTAAGCTCCAGCTAGGCCCATCATACCCAGTAGGGGTGTTTCGAGTTCGAACTCTTTTTTCATTAAAGGTAAAAAGATTCCTGCCGCATCATGTGACTTGTCAACAATGTTAGGCATGTTTTGATGACTTTACTGATCAACTATTTCACCATGTTCAGGAAGTAGAAATGACATTTCTTTCCTTCAGGACCTTTTTTATGTTCACAAACCTCCATCTCTTCAATTTTCACTATAGTTCGTCCAGTCTGAATAAATTTTTGTGACGATTTTTTAGATACTCATGTTATTGTAAGTGTAATCAGAAATAGTTGCGTAGCATTTCTGTTGAGTCACGTGGTACAGTAGGGCTTTTCTTACCTATAGCGATAAAAGAGTTCGGACTCGAAACTCCCGTATTGCCCGTGAAGGTGTAACTTCTCAGGTTGGACTAGTTGACATTAGCGTCCGTGATGCCGAGGTGGGCTTATATGTTTCACTCCTTGAAAATATACACAAAGTCACTTTCAGGGTAAAGTGGGAAGAAATGTACGTAATCACTCCCGGAGACAATGAGCGATACAAGCTCAAAAAGAACGTTAGAGAAAATTAGCAAGTGGCCAAACACAAGCTCATAAAGGGCTACGTACGAAAAATGGAGTACAAATTGACGTATGTGGAATGGCGTGAAAACCTCTCCACTCCGAACAAGTGGCCGAGAATAAATGTATTCTCAAGTGCCCGAAGTAAAATGACTGCGAGCTTTACAACTGGCAACAAAAAACAACTTGATAGTGCTTATCTTATGTTTTTCCACAGCTAGATAATCTCAGTAAATTAAATTATAATGTAGCATATGTTCACATAAAATTGAAGATATAAATCAAATTATATATAATATTGTATTGCTTTTGGTGTGCGTTAGTGTAAACTTTAAAGGGACTCACGTGTGGCTTATCAGGAGACGGCTATCCATCCACAGCACTGGCACCTGTCAAACCGAACACCCTTTCCACTCGCTTCTAGAAAGTGAAATTAATGTACACAAAGTACTCAACATTCCCTTTCCTCGATCATGCAGCTATTCTAGGCTACGAACAGAGACCAGAAATGTCTCCCACCCTAGAATTCATTCCTGTTCACCCATCATGGTGAGACAACGCTACGGCACTGAAGTAACCCGAACATTTCTCAAGCCCTTTCATCTCTATTCGACGAAATTTCTGCAACCGAAGGCGGTAAAGTCATACGCACATCTACCCCACTGTCCATGAACAACAAGCACATATTCGCCAGACTCCTACAATCACCTGTGTCCTGTCCTTTCCGTTGTCACCAGACCGCCCGATCTCATCGTAACTTTTTAGGTGAATGTTCATTTTCTCCCAATCTTGGTCAGTTCCATTGTTGGCAACTGGATCTTCTGTTTCTTCAGTTTTGCGCCATGCCCAGTTGGCTAGTGTGATCGGCAAGAATGACAGATGAGAAATGTGACGTTTATGCTTTGAAGAATTGATTGTGACTTACGTGAACGACAGTCTTGTCGGTGTTTCGCTGGAGTTTGTGAAATATTTCATGGTTTTCTACCGAAATAGAAGAACAGAATTTAGTATATAATTGTTCAAAAGACTTCACGAATCATCATTGGAAATTGGTCGGGTCATACCAAAAACTGTGACACGGCTGGGTTTAATGTTCTTCTGATTGTGTGGTTTTCCCTGTATTTGCGCTATGTGGTTTATGTAGGGGATGTCTTTTGTATATGCATGTATAGATAGAAGAACGACTTTCTAGCTGAAGCAAGTGGAGTGTACGATGAACGAAAAGTCGGGTGACTAATATAACATCAAACTTGCATTTAAACCACATAACGCCTTAAGTCTCCTTTGAGATTTTTCGATATGGTACAACCAATAGTCACAAAGAACATCTATGCATATAGACATGCATACAGTCAGGTAGTTTAGCAACGGTAGTCGTTGCCTGGTAAATGTAAACATAGAAATAAACTTATAGGAATTTAGGTCTGTACGCAAATAGAGATTGATTAAGCATAACAGACAATAGTAAAACTGTAATGCCCTCCCAATAAAACCTAACTGTATACTGTATAACTGTAAATTGAATTTCCGAATGAAGTGCTGTTCCATATGAATACGTATTGTATTATCCTCAGAAAATAATTTAAAAATGGGTAATAGTAAGAATTTAATCGTAATATTTTTGGTACATGCCCAAATGTGTTTACTGACTTTAAGGTGTCGTAAAAAATCGGTGTTGATGGATCTTGCTTCTGTTGCGTAGAGTATCTCCAATTTCCCCTATAAAATATTTTTGACATCCATTACTGACCAGGAAGTAAATCATATTCTTGGAATTACAGTTCACAGATGCATTTTTAGGGCTTGAAAGCATACCTGAACTGAAATGTTTACCCAACTATTACAGGATTACAACATTTACATCTTTTGTCATGGCATTTGATGACAGAAAAAAAGTTTTTGTTCGAACTGAATTTGGTTTTGGTTAATAGTTATTTCAAGTTCTTAGCTTGTCTGTCTGCTTTTAGAAATTTTATTCCCTCAAATGCAGTGCAAAGTCTTTCATTGGACTGTGAGAGAATTTAGTTGGTTTGAATAATGGAATATATGTTGTCATTGTTGAGGTAAAATGTAGATATAAAGGGGATATGGTTGGAGTGAAATGAAGGGATCAGGGCTGACGTGAATGTGTAGATCAATATAGCAAGCTTTTTCAATTCCTCCAGCAATAAGTTTTACAGGATAATTCCTATTTAGTTCAAAAGTCCAGACTACCTTTAATCTTATATCACGTAGAGACTTGTCTACCTCAATGTAACATATCCGTCTGAATGAATTATACGGTACTTGGAGTGTGACTTGGGTGACATGACTTGAATGATAGATACTATTTGGTATCTGTTGGTTTGTAGTGTATGTCAGTTATTATTTTACCATCTCCTTGTTTTTGGTAAAATGTCAGGAAAAGGCACTTCATTTTCACTACTTTCCATGGTAAATCGCATATTTTCATCAATGTCATTTAACATGTGTTGAAATGATTTTACATCTTCAAATTTACCCTTATGGTGTATGAAGCAATCATCTAAATACCGTTTGAATGACTTTCATAAAATTTCAAATTTCAGAACTGAACTTTTTTCATAATCTTTATATATATTTGCTTCTAAATAGGCTTACACTAATGTGAAATAGATAAGGGCAAACATGGTCAAAAGAGAAGCATTCACTACTTAGGCTTGGGTAGTGTGAAAACTTCCATACCTAAGTCATGTGGTATGGTGCTGGATAAGTCTTTTACGACAACACCGCTGAAGAATTCTCCAGAAGAATAGGCCTGAGTGTAAGATTTGCTGGATTAGGAGTAGAGACACACTCGGAATTTGGTTGTTTGATGGCTGCTATAATTTCCGGCGATTTCTGTACCGGTGATAAATTTGACGACTTTTACATTCAGATTTTGTTAGAAAGTCTTTCCCAGATCTGGTAATATTCTTGCCATGTGTGTCAACCAGTTGTTCTATCAGTCTTATAGTCTTTTTGTCATGGTTTTCCTAAATTTGTATATATGTATTTTCATCTTGAAGAATATCTGAAATTTTTAATATATATTTGACCCACGATTCTGCGATGCACCTGTGGATCGAGCCACAGGGAAGCTCGGGGTTAGTTGCATCAGATGCAGCACGCGGACAAGTCAGTAATTGTTAACGGCTACTATTGACATCTGAGTTGTGTAGGATTGCTACAGCTATGACTTCTGAAGCTTCAAGAAGCCATATCTAATATATGTTGAGTATGACTCTACAGACATATTGCTCAGATTCTACATGTATTAGTATAAATGCACAGAGCAGACAAGAAAGAACAAAACAAACAAGCAAACAAGACACACAAGCAAATAAACAAACAAGCAAACGAAACAAACACATAAATAAATGAAAAAAAAAAACCCAATTAATAAATAATAAAACGCAATAAATAAATAAACAAATAAATAGAAAAAAAACTACAGTGAATGTAGCTTCTGTTTAGTTTTGTACTTGTGTATATCTTTCATATGTACGTTTTCTGGATCTTCTCAGCGCAATCTTGTGGCCTGGTATAGGGGACAGTGACGTTACACTGTTAGGTGAGTCGAACCTTTCCACCGGACAGCCTTAGGGATCGTCTAGAAGGAGGGCAAGTTTTCATTTCAGTTTGTATTTCTTTATTTGCTTGTGTTTTACCTAATATTTGGGCGATAATTTTTATGACCTGTTATCAATTCTCTCAACGATTTTGCCATTAAAACAATTCTCCCCGCCAGATCTGTTAGCGAAAAGTTGTCAACATTTTATAGTTTGACAGTTCTTACTTGTTGGCTTACATGTCTGCGCTGTCAATTTAATGTAGACCTCCCACGACAAGAACGAAAGCTGGGGTCACTTAACCGGGCCTGTTACCTATGTGAAATGTGGCAGAAAGGCGAAAACAGGAAAAACGAGTTCGCCCGTGGGATTTTTTGGTGTATGTAAGTCCCTATGTACACGCTAGGGTTGGCTGGGTGGCGTAATTGTGAAGATATTTACCTATAAAAATCCTCATTCATGAGATATTTCACATATAGATTAGCAAATACATTGTAACTCTTGAGGGTCTTTCGGGCCACTCGAAAAAGCGGGAGGTATATTATTGCAACTAGATGTGAGCCAGTCTGATTATTCCGTATAAGTTACTGACCCCAGATTGCCTTGTAGGTCTATGCATGCACGTAGAAAACACTCGTCACGACTGCGCTAAGGAATCGAATTCAGCAACAGATTTTACTCAGTGAAAACTTGACTTCTATCTGTAGTGACTACAGCTTCCTAACACATCGCCCTCTGATGGTAATGATACACAATGCAGCGTATCCACATTTACCAGACGGAGTTAAGTCCCTTTAGTCACATAGTAAATATAATGGCAATATACTACAGACTTGCCAGTTTGACTAGCAAGTTGCGCGATCCCTGGGATCTAATAAGTGTTGAAAATCTCATTATAACCAAATGTTCCACACCTATCAGATGTCGGGAAGACGTGTAGTTGTGGGCTACGTCCTGAAATAGCATGTCTCTTAAGTCTCCCTGGACCTCCATTCAAAGAAACAGTTTCTATCGTCGGTAATTTATACCCAAACAACACAACGACAATACCTATGGACGCTTCGACCCAGTTTCATACGCCTGATTCTGAGTTGTATGTATGTAGGCCTATACACAGAAATTATATACATTGAATAGTTGTATGTTTGCTTTCCTGCTATCACACTCAGGAGCACTGCGCCCATCCAGGATAAAATTATGTGTTAGACGAGAATGACCAACGCGGCATCTTGTTAAAACCACTTGGTTACGGGACATACAACAAGTAGAAGAGTCGTAGCCTATGACAGGCGACAAAGGCGACAAATGTATTTAAGAATATTAGATTTAAAATCAGTACAAGGAATATTAATCTTAGAAATGGGTTTACTAAGAGCAGCTTTCGCTTCCCTGTCTGCGACTGTGTTTTCTTGAATACCAGTATGACTTGTTATCCAACAGAATACAATACCTTTACCTCTTTTACTTAACTTTCTATGGATGGCTAATATTTCTAGTATTAACGGGTTTTGAAATTTATTTTTCTCTATTGCCAAAAGGCAGGACAACGAGTCACTGCATATCACTGCTCTCTGAGAAAAGAGCCGGATGAAACATATGATAAAGCCCGAAGTATAGCTCCGGCCTCGGCAGAAAATATTGAAGACGAGGACGGAAGGCGAAGAGAGGTGACTAGCTGTTCCAAGACAGCCACAGCCGCCACCCTGTCCCCATCCTTTGACCCGTCAGTATATATAAATTTATAACCCGGATAATTAGCTTTTACTTCAGCGAAACTTTGCTGAATTATAAGAGGGTTTGTATCGGATTTCTTATGTTGACGTAGATCAAATATTAATTTAGCTTGTGGAAGAAGCCAGGGAGGACACTCCGGAAAAGAAACTCGAGCTATGTCCTCCAGCTTGATGTTAGCTTCCACCATATGGTCCCGAACACGAAGACCAAAGGAAGAAATTTTGTTGGGGCATTTATTATATTTATCTGCGTATGATGGATTAAAAACACAGTCGTAGGCAATGTTTGTTGGGTGAGATTTAAGCTTAGCAACGTATTGAAGGCTGAGTTTTATACGCCTGTGATATAAAGAAGGCTCATTAGCCTCTACGTATAAACTCTCTACTGGTGCCTATAAGCACCAAGACTGAGCCTCAGACCTTGGTGATGGACCGGATCCAACATTTTAAGATATGATTTCCTAGCGGAACAATAAATGATGGACCCATAGTCCAATTTAGACCTCACGAGAGAACGATACAAATGAAGTAAAACTGATTGGTCAGCACCCCAATCGGTGCTAGACACGACCTTAATTTATATCCAGAGATTTTGTACATTTACCTTTAAGCATTTTTATGTGAGGTATAAAGGTTAATTTACTGTCGAATATAACCCGTAAAAGTTTATTTTCCCCAACAATTTTCACTGGTTCACCACAAAATTTAAGCTCAGGGTCTAGATGAAGTTTCCGTTTATTACAGAAATACATACCCACGGTTTTAGACGTAGAAAATCTAAAACCATTGTCAACTGCCCATTTCTCGATCTTATTGAGACAAAGCTGCATTTGCCGCTGGGTGTTATTTATATTTTTAGCGCGGTAGCATACCAGGAAATCATCTACATATAAAGAACCCTCAGCACCAGATATTAATGTTTGAGCCAAGCTGTTAATTTTGATGCTGAACAGTGTTGGTGAAAGGATACTGCCCTGGGGCACACCCATTTCTTGTTCGTAAGAGTCCGAAAGAGTGGACCCCACCCGTACCTTAAACTGACGAGGAGATAAAAATTGAGATATAAAAAAGGTAAGCGACCATTTAAACCCATATCAGCAAGATCTTTTAAAATACCATATTTCCATGTGGTGTCGTAGGCCTTTTCGAGGTCGAAAAATATCGACACCACATGTTCATTATTAATAAAACCATCACGAATGAAGGTTTCAAATCGAACAAGGTGATCCATAGTGGATCGACCTTGACGAAAAGCACATTGGATGTTTGATAAAAGCATGTTGGCTTCAAGAAACCAAACAAGTCTATCATTTATCATCCGTTCCATAGTCTTACAGACGCAACTGGTAAGAGCTATGGGACCGTAATTTCTCGGATCACTATGATCCTTGCCCGGTTTAGGGACCGGGATAACATACGCCTCTCTCCATGATGGGAGAAATTTACCAGTCATCCAAATGTCATTAAGTAGGTCCAAGAGTGTTTCCAATGGCTTAGATGGTAAGTGGTTCAGAAGCTTGTAATATATATCATCCGGGCGGCACGCAGTATTGTGTGCCTTTTTTAGAGAAGTTTTTAGCTCTTCAATTGAAAATGGGCGATTATAGTCTTCTAAATTCTTAGAAGAAAAGGGCAATTTAATTTTCTCCTTCTGGGTTTTAAAATGCTGAAATTCAGGAGAATAATTCTCAGATGAATGTGGGATATTGTTTCAGCTATTTTATTGACTATATCATGCGGTGAAGTCAATAAGGTATAACCATCCTTCAGGTGCTGGACTTTGGCTTTACTGTTGTTGCCCTTAAGTTTCTGGACCATGTTCCAGACCTTACGCATGGGTGTTTTTGACGTAATGCCTGAAACAAAGTTCCGCCAACAAGATCGTCTCTTGGACTTAATTAATCGACGAGCCAGAATTTCTTCTGACAGGCCACACTCTAAACTATATATACATAAACTGTGCAGGTTAATAACAACAGTATCAAGAAGATCATTATCCACAGTCAGTAGGCTCTTTATTATACAAAATGCGCTGCTTAAATGATTTTCAATAGGGCCTATCGTCACCCCAAAACGCCACGTTTTGATGCTGGTAGTCACACTTCTGGATTTCTTTTACAAAGGGCTGTTTGACGTTGTATGATCGGTTTGGGGATATTTAGATTTTTGTGATGACTATTTAGTTTTGGAGAATGGCTCATTATTTAGTTGGGAGATGTTTATTTGATGTGGGTGATTAGGTGACTTCTATTAAATTTAAATAGAGAAGATTCGAGTCCCAACTGACTTTATCGAGGAAGGTATAAAAAATTCTACTGTGGCACGCGCCTTGTCCAAAAATGTTTGGCACCTGGTTGCATTTAGTAGGGTATGGGGCATGACAAAAGTTTTACTGAAAGGTACTTGAACTATACGAACAAAAAATTGAGTTGAACGTTTAGGAACTTAAGAAGTCCCAGATGGAAAGAGGTGTGCTGTATACCTCTAGAAATGGGTGAGGCATGTGGTCGGTAAACGAATGTCAATAGAAGTTGCTTAACATCATTGACACGTCCAAACAGTCGGACTTTATCTATCTTTGGAGACAAAATATTTCGAACTCGAAACTACCCTACTATAACATCCTTACATTTTTTTTCTCTTTTCACCGTATTCCGCTTCAGGTATATAAGCTATTGTCGTGAGTGTTCTTCTTTTATTCTTTATGCTGTGGTCTACAATAGCGTATTCACGCACAAACGATTACTAGTATTCTACTGGTAGACTAAGCATTTCAATGCCTGGTCCCTTTCCAATTTTTGATGTGATTGTGTATTAAATGTGATGACTATATAACGTTTTGTTTAATTCTCGACCAGTTTATGACATCTCATATGCTACAGTCAACATCACACCATTTTTTGTCCATTTTAACTAATTCCGCTTCAGCCGTAGTGTCACAGACGTTTAAGGTTTTAATTTTAATTTGCAGTAAAATCCTAACTGAGGTAAAGTGACAAAAGCCTAGATTTCACTGGTTATATGTGGTCATTTGCCAACTATCACACTGTCGTCTATGATGTGGTTTTTCTGCATAATCTCATTTGCATGATTTCACCAGTTTAATGCGACCATTTCCAGCTACATTTATTACCTATACATTAGTCAGATATCACTTTTGTTATTACATTTTGATATTACATACCCAGACACTGTGACGTCGAAACACTTTGTTTTCATGACTTTCCAATTTGAATTGACTGGGATGACGTCATAATACAAGTTTGGTCACTGGCTATATTCCTGTGTCACGCAGGAAGACACACCACCATACTAGATGCTATGTATACGATGTCACGTGACTGGTCTTTGAAGGCCTGCGTCAAAAACATTGCTGAAATCTTCGTTAAATACACAATCAAGATATTATTAAAGTATAAATAATAAACAGGATATTGCACTGTTGATTTTAAATACCATAAATATTACTCGAGTGAAAGGTGAAGATGATAACAAAAGGCGGAAATGATATCATTATCACTTCACCTCTCACTTGAATAACATTTATGGTATTCAGCCTTCACTGTGAAATAATGCGAATATCCGAAATGAGGGTAAATACATCGTGAAAATTGAATCAGGAACATTTTGATGTCAGACATTTCTACGTTGACGCAAAAACCAGCCACTTATAGACAGACACACTCTTTGTTGTCAGCCTGTCTAATTTTTACCCAACACCTGAATTTTTGGCAATGTCACACGCGTAAAGTGTGTCAGTAATTTGCAAAATGTCGGTGGTTTAAATCCTGCACTTTCGTTTCCTCCACATTTATTAATTGAACCTCGCTTATAAAATTTCGCGCTTTTCATCAATTTGAATAAAAAATAAATGAATTCCTCATCGAGGTAAGGGGTGGGGGTCGCTCTTTACCTCCTTAAGTTAGGTACTTCTAGTTTTAATGGAGACATTTAAACGGGTTTGTATGACACGACGCTTTGGCCAACATGATACTCTGGGCAAGTCCAGCGAAAGCGATTCGCAATAAATCCAATTGTCAACACAACCCCGGGCTAAACAGGCCACTTCAACACGGTACGCTGTTGGCCATCGCACTCTCCGTTCATAGGAGCTAGCTAGACCTCATAATAGCTACAGTTTTTAATAACGACAGTTTTCATTATTTATACTTTTAGTTGCCAGTCGTCTTATAGCTATTAATAGATCGCGTGATAAGAGTAAGAGAAGAGTTGATGATAGCGTTCATTACGATTACACGGAACTCGATCAGCAATTGGCCACCAACTCCATTGTCCGAGATAGTATTAACAAGTGGCCAGTGGGGCATCATTCCTAAAACTTTAGGGGGAAAATCACTTATCGCCATTTGGAAACTGAAAATAGAGAACTTCAGTACATGAGGAAATGCGCAGGGATCATGCCCCCACTTCTTCGGGCATTAGCCCTCAAGCCTTCAACTGCAGGAGGCTAGCCAATCGCCATCCTCTCATGGATAAGCGGAGCAACGGTCTGATCTTCGTTCCCTACAGGGGTCCATGTAGGTAACCCACGTTGCTTTTCAAGGATTAAAGTCTGGCCAGTAAACATGTAATCATCCGCCACATATGGTGACACGAGGAACCCTAAAATACCCATGAGTAACAGCTACCCGGTTTTCATGGTCATATCCTGCAGACATCAAGCTTCGGAATATGGTCTATCAGAAATTCCAGCTGTGGACATTGTTACTCAAGAAATGATATCACAAGACAAATTTGTTATCCTCACATCTCAGCTGATCCCTTCTAATGCCAGTTTAGATCACTGGACTGATGATCATGGACTATTCTGGTAACCAGATCAGAGGTAACGGTAACCGTGACCAGCCCTTGAACAAGGCATTAAAATTTGGTGAATTTCACGTTTCTTTCGGGAAATATAAAAGCGTTTTGTGTGAAACTTATCCCTACCACAGAGAAGAGCTTGATATTTACGAAAGTGATAGTGTCGACATGGCCACTACTTTCAGAGGATCGTTGTTTTGTGGCCATGTCCAATTTGCCATGACCGATGCCGCATGGTTACAACAAGAAAACATCAAGGTGTATTGGTCTGTGCGAGATAGCGACCGGTTTGCACTGACTACGGCAAGTCGCAACGCCGTGTCATCCGTATTATGCAACAGTATGGCCCATTGTACACATTTTTGTCCTAAGAAGATTTCCGTGATTGACAAAACCAGTTACCGTCACCCTTGTGACGCAGATAACGGGGCGGGGTCGTACTTTGCCTCCTTAAGATTGATACATCAGTGTTCTCATCGCAGGCAATGAATCCCCTGAAAAGGTCACATAAATAAGGTCTGAATAAAATAAAGCGTTCGCTGGATTGGTTGCGTCAATGAATGAGGACGTTTGTCTGGTACTTGTGCAAAGGCCATGGTTTTCCCTGGGTTTTGGCCACCCATAAGCCTGCTTGCCACAGTCAGTAAAAGCAACAACCCCAGATAAGTAAATAAGTAGCCTGATTGTGTTTTTTCAGCCATGCAACCATTTTATTGGTGAGCATGTCAATAACATTATGGGCATGCGTGGAAAATAACTTTACTAAATTTTGTCTGTTTAATTAAGGCAGATTTCTGGGATCGGGTCCGTTGCTCATTTCAACTTTACATTGTCATCGGTTTTCTTTCACTTCAATCGCTGCTGAAGGAATCGTTTCCGACATAGACACTGCAGGTAGTTGGATGCAGTTGGTCATCCATTGACATGTCTAAGCACAAACCTTTATTTAAAAATCTGGTTCAAAAGTGCGGTGCAAATTTTGGAGGGGTACTCTCGTTGGTCGCAATATCTCCTTCGTTCTGGCACTTCCTTGGTTGAAACGTGCTACATGTACGTGGACTTTGTCAGAACTGGAATTACCCGTGAAAAATGCCACAGTCAACCCAGAAAAGATGAACGAATGACCTCTGGCCACAATGGATTCACTGTCAATACGAGAAATAGATGATCGATAGAAACACGCTGCTTTGTATGGATTACATGTGACTACCAGTACATGGTTGTTTTACCACAGGCCACGATTCCCTGACGGTAGGTCTGCAAAACAAAGTCTGCTTCTTTTCGAAGCACTTTATTCACTACTGTTACAAATCTGTGGAAATGTGTAAGTCCACGTTGTGTGAGCCTTCTAGGAGTCCACCGAAGCTTTCATGACCTAAAAAATAAAATCAAGTGAATAAAAGACTAGTCTGTATGGAATAATGTGCATAATCTTGAGATCATTTGCCCCTGATTAACTTGAACCATTGTGGAAATTTATTGTATATTTTGAATATCATGTATATTTGCCAAGGACCATCTCGTATACGAGTAGTTTAATTAGCCGTAATGGCGAGCATTTATCTGCCAATATATACGGCAGAAGATATCATCTTCAAATCAAAGCTTAAATATACATGTATCTATTTGAGGCAATGTCATAGATAGACATGTATAACTCATATTATTAACAAACATAGGTTAGTTAGTGTAAATGGGCGCCCTAAGGTCAGCTGTATGTAACAACCTTCGTTCGTCAGTATCGCTTACGTTGATGTTCCAAATGTTCTCTTCGATCCTCGCATGTCTGCCCTCCTTGCGAAACGTCAGTATCCCTCTGTAACACAAGGACATTTGTCAGTATCCCTCTGTAACACAAGGACATTTGCCAGTATCCCCTCTCTAACGCACTGATAATTGTCTACATCTCTGTATTACACCAGGACATTTGTCAGTGATTCTCTCTAACGCAGTGATAATTGTCGACATCCCTGTGTAACACATGGGTATTTGTCAGTGTCCACCTCTAACGCAGTGATAATTGTCTACATCCCTTTGAAACAGAAGATCACTTATAAGTGTCCTTCTGTAACTATACATATGACGTTTTTCAGTATCTGTCTCTAACGCAAGGATATTTGTCAGTACCCCTCTGTAACATAAGGACATTTATCGCTATCCCTCTGTTACACGAGGGCATTTACCTGCAGAAAGGGAACCTAAAGAATCCCCGATAGTGCGATTACTGTTAAGCAGGATTTTCTCTAGCATTAATTTTATTTTGTGTGTGTGTGTGTGTTTTGAAGTATGAAATTCAAATGCTGTCTATTTATTAATTGGATGCTCAAGAATTTTTTTCCTATTAGAATAATTTTACGGCGTCGCAGATTAAAGTAACTGGCATACACATACACACATGTATATAATATGCTGCACACCGTAATGCTGGGTCAGAGATTGAAATTGTAAATGAACCTACTTTCCAGGTACAACGTCTCCTTTGTTAGATATAGCCGTAAAAGCGATCCAGACGACTGCATAGTCTGTTGTCCAGGTTATCAGTTCTTCATCAGTGATATCCACAGGGGCCAGGTATTCAGTACGACTGAAATCGGTCAATTTGAGCAATTCTGGAAGTTTAAATATATGGTTAAATGGTCAGTGCAAAAACAGGACGCGAGAACGTTGGAAAAGGTAAATGTAAAGCACACCATGTGCACTTATACAACTGCCCGACTTCAGCGTCATCATGGAACAAACAACCCGTAAATATGGCGGCACAGAATCTGGCTTTAACTCATTGCCGATACCTAGGTTATGGCTTATGGCCCATGGAGACTCACTGCAGTTAAGAATTAACTTCATTAATATGAACATTAATATGTGATATGTCTTGATATACATATAGTTGCTGTCATTTAACAAAATTTTGATTTTATTATTTTTATCGAATGGTCTATTTCTTGTCAAATCAGGCATGTAATTTTAATTCTGAATTGATGTGCACATAAGTACATAGTGTAGAGGGTAAACAACAATTGTATTATGAGGAACAGATCAGTCTTGTTGAGATATTGTTCTATCTTCCATGTGATTATTTACTTATTTGTTTTGTTCACTTATTTTTCTTTTCTTTTCTTTTCTTTTCGCATCGTACTGCTGTGAATTACACATATAGTTAAACAGATGAAGGTAAAACGGCTCAACCCAGTGCAAGTCAGCGTCATTTTGCCAGGTACCTGACGATTTGTGTAACCGCTCAGCTAAGGTAGCGAGAGCGGTATTCGACCTCTGGACCCAAAACCTGGGGTCGTCAGCGAGAATAGAAGACGGAAATAACTGGACAAGATTCATGGTAAATTAAGTACTGTGCTGGTTGTCAGCCTCTGTGGACAAAATTACCTTTCCTTCCAAAGATGGCTGGGTGTTTGGGGGGAAGAAACTTCAGGTTGTCAGTGTGTAAGTCGACCAGTTCAGCAAAGGAAACACTGGTCAATAAAGGCCTGATAGCCTCTATATGCCCATGCCATTCTGTATATAACATGAAAGATATAACAATTCATAATACATAATAATTCCTAAAGTTTAAAAAGAAAATAAATACTTTTGTATTCCTGTCTTGGTGAATAAAGACTGAAAGAAAGAAAGAAAGAGATAGAGGGTTACATGTTCAAGCCTTGTTCTGCAAGTACTTATTAGAGAAGTGAGTTTAACCGCTTTAGAGAGAATTTGCTTCTTTAAAAGGATAATATACCCATTAGATGGTCGCGATTTTAGTTCAAAGAATCCAGAGACAGTGTCCTGGAAGGACTTAAGTTCGGGACAGAAAACAGCAGCTTAATGTAACACATAAGCGTTGCATATTTTTACTTTTGGAGGTGATGGAATAACACATAAGGGTTGCATCTTTTTACTTTTGGAGGTGATGGAATCCGCTGTAAGACGAAGTTTTACGCGTGTTACGTGCAATTATGCACATCATAGTTGTTGAAGGAATGAATGAATGAATGATTTTGGCTTAACGCCACATTGGCGATATCTCAGCCATATCGTGGCGAGAGCATGTTCAAATCAGGAAGCCTTGAACAGTATTCGACATGATGGATGAACATTCAAAATTTAAAGAAAAAACAGACGAACTTTTCTTTTTAAAACCAGTTAAAAAAGTAAATGTTAGTTAAAAGCCGAAAACCAAAATTGTTTGGTATTTTATCAATGAAAGATATATACATATATATATAAACTATATTCTATTATACAGGCCAACAGCCTTCAAAAAATTAATCACAGCATCGCCGGCGACGCCGTTAAATAAGTCAAATGTAGAGTTGACTGTGTAGAATCTTTGCCGAATATGACCAAAGCCCACACAGTCAACAAGGATATGTTTGATGCCGTATTGCGCATCACATCCAACACACTCGGGAGCACTGCTCCCATCCAGGATAAAATTGTGTGTTAGACGAGAATGCCCAACGCGGCATCTTGTTAAAACCACTTGGGCTCTAGGAGACACACCAAAAGTATAAGACATGTGGTGTTCAACGTATACACATACTTCATAAGAGGCCATGGCATCGTCGCGGGACAGTTGCTGTCATGAAGACAGTGAAAATGGGTGATTCTGTTAAATCTAATAAATTCCCCGTTCATAGCTGGGTTTGAAACGTCACCTTGTGTCAGCCATAATATAGTAATAGTAATAGTAATTCCCTTGGGAATTGTTTAACATATTTTCTGCTATTTAGTAAAGGTACACATGTTTACATATCCATGAAAATTTGTAAAATTTGAACTTTTGGAAATTATTGCCGACTTTAGAGAGAGTGAGAAATTCACAAATTCAGTGTCGAATTAAGGCTTTCTATCGTTTCTTACCAATGTCACAATCGACAAAGGTGAGGAACACACAGGGCGGTAAGGAAACGTCAGGGGGGCCACTATTGTGGAGTTCACAGACGGACGTCATAATCAAGCTGCTGAGGTATAATAGAATAGTGACCAAACCCCACTGTTCAGGTATATGTAACAACATTGGATAATTTACACACGTACCTTCTCTGGTGAAACCATTGATATCTCTGCACAGACATCCAAGGACGGCTACTGCCCACATCGCAAGCATGTTTCTTAGGAGATGCAGGCTAAAAGTAAGGAAGTATTTATACATTTATTTGTTTGGTGTTTTACGCCGGAGAGTGGGAGGAAACCGGGCAGAGCCCAGTGGAAACCCACGACCATCCTCTTGTTGCTGGCAGACCTTCCCATGTACAACAGGAAACGAAGTCAGAATGAAACAAGGAAGCAAGATAAATATATCTTGGTAGTAAAGGTAGTAACCACCTACTTTTTTCGAGGATACAGTATAATGAATAGCCATCGTCATTTGCTAAAGAAATGACAAAAATTAATGATCATTGGAATTTTCCAAGGGTATGGTATAACTAATGACCGTCGAAATTTGCCAAGCACATGGCTTTCGTAATGACCAGCGTAATTTTCCAAGGATATGGTATAAATAACACTGAAAATTGCAAAGGCGCATTGCAGACACACTTTCCATCGAGAGGCCTGTGACCCGACTCAGGGGCGTCTTCCTGATGGTGACTTTGAGTTCAAGTTCGGCACAAGCTGGCCTTGTCTCCGGTTGTACATAGCAAGGTCTACCAGTATCCCCCGTTGCCTACCCGTTTTTCTGGCCGATTAACTACTTAGATATGCTTGTATAAGGAGTGTTACCAGTATTTAAAACTTACCAGCTACCATGAAAAAAAACGAGGCCACACTGGACGAGGTATCGAAGTAACGAAGTTTGAGCAGTACTTCACTTTTATATAGATATTCACATATATAAAACGACAGTTCTTATCATGAATTTCTATAATTGAAATGTTTTTCAAGAACTAGATAATTTTCACATGAGATAGTTCTATTAAATTAAATCGAAACAGATGTTCATGTTAAAGTGAACGTAGAAATCAAATTATACATGTAACCGCACGTTTAGATTGTATACGAGTCAGCATGGCTTACCAGGCGATCACTGTCCACATACAATGCGAACACCTGTGAAAAACAACACTTTCCATTCGGTCCTGGAAAAAGATATTAATGAACACAAGGTACTGTAGATTCGATGGATAACAACTACATATATCTCTCTCTGAATCTTTCGGTGTAGACTAACACCGCGGTCATTCTGAATGACAAATTACGCAGAACGCAGAGAATAAATAAAGTTGTCATCCACACAATCTACTGGAAATGTGTAGGTTGATGTCGTCAGTTTCATTTCATTTGTTTCATTTGTGTTTGGATTGGCCAGGCAGAGGATGGGCCCCAGGATCAGGGACGGCATATGTTAAAGACAAAACTGAATATGGCTTTGTTTTACATCTACTCACACCCTCGTAAATCCACGTCAGCATTGAGTACTGCTTTATTTCCATTATCCCTTTTATAATGCAAGCATGTGGATACGAACCCTAGCCAAAACTTTTCAAGTTCTATCCAAAGCACACAATCTATTTTAAGCAGGTGTAAAATGACAGTATAGAAATGTATATTGTATCAGCATCCTGGACTGTGTGGCAGTACTATCCTATTCAATCGATATGAGCTCAAGCCCAGCTCTCGATAGCTTACTCTCCAGTCGTACGTGGGAAGTTCCACGAGCAGCTTGTAGATGGCTGTGAGTTTCGTGATATATGGGAGTGTTGTTTCGTCAAAAATGGGAATGTTGTTTTGTCATAAATGGGAGCTGTATTTGATAGTGAGTATAATGACCTCAGGTACTGTTTCCTCAGCAGAAACGTGCGTTGCGTGAATGATGTTTTGTAGATAGCTGTTCATTTTTGTTCGCTTTTTGTTGTAATCTGATTCCCTAGGAGTGCCGCTGTCTTTTTCACGCATTAATGCTTGCCTTAATATTTTTGTCATATGTAAACTTCCGCTAAGTAAACATAAATCTGTCATGGGAAATGCTGTTTGAAATATCGTCGGAAATCTTGAGGGAGGACAATCTCACCTCTGTTAAATTAAAATCAGTGCAAGTTTTCGTCTTCCATTTTTCTCTACCCAATTTAGGATGAACCATAGTGGAAGGATAGGGAAGTATAAGCTGTTACCTTATCAGCATTGACATGACTGAGGTAATTTGAAAAGAGAACGGATTTCAGTGGTTGCGTGTGACCGTTTGCCATCAGAATATCATCGTGGACAAAGCATTTCCGAGGCCTGGTAATTCACAATCATTGTTTATTGTATGTGATGACAACACAACATTTTGATTTATTCTTGATTAATGATGTCTAGTTAATTGCTATTAACAGCGCTGCATTTTTTTGTCCTTTTTTACCTATCTGTTGTTGGGCCATAATTCTGTGACTTTTACTTTTTAAGTATTTACATGATTTCTCCAATTATTTATGACCATTTGCCAAGTATGACATCGTGGTAAATTATGTACTTTGTCCCACCACCTAGCCTCTTCCTCATAGGCTCGAATGCCAATGTTTCACAACTCCCTTCAAAAGTTAAGAGTTAATATATAGGTAGTAAAAATGCCGAGTTTTTGGTTTTGTAAATTCCTACTGTGACGACGTTAACTGACAAAGATTAAGAAGGAAAGAACGTACCTAATTTTACAGTTATCATTGCCACCTATATACCTACACTCATGTTCATCACGCTATGCACAAGTAGTAGAACTCGCTATTGAAGGGGAAATGACATTCCGTGTTCTTTTCATTCAGGGAAACGTATTGTGCTTTTAACTCTGAGGAGTTTATTTTTTCGGAAACACTTCAAGTACATGCTGGTGGCCAGCAACTGAAATGATATACAGTTGAATTAATTACGTACAACTCTCTCATCTCAATATTCTCACTTTTCAATCGCGAGGACACCACCTTCTCTTTAGGCAGTTAAACCGATAAAATGTCACAGGCTCAAAATCACCTTTCGCTGGATTGGCTGCGGTATTGACCCAGACTGTTTGTCAGAAGCTTGGAATGTACTCTTACGCTCCCTTTAGAGATCAGGTAAGTAAATAAATATGCTAAACAGAGGATATACAATGAGTGACACAATACATCAACTTTATTGAACTCCTGATGTGATTTTCATTTGTTACTCGCCTCTGATTTCTGGCAAAAATTATATTACCAGCAACAAATGAAAAACACATCACGAGGTTAATAAATTTGATATAACTGGCTACGATTTGCAGAACACAAATGCACCATTTATGGCATATTTTATTTCCAACGCTTTTAGACAGTTCAAAGATGAGACAAGTGTGTTTGCTTCGGTAAGCAGCCTATGTAAATAAAATTGGGACTTATATCAATATCTGTGAAACGGTTAGGACAGAACCACACATTTCTCTTAATATAGTTTACGGAAACGTTAGAGCAATGTCTGTTTCTCTTGAACTGAAAAGTGTGTGAAAAAAGGATTAGGTTTAATATTGTTTCGATAATATAAGTGGCAACAACGATTCGAAATGCTGACCCAAATCTAGATCACGATCTACGTCACGGGTCCACAGGTATGGTCCTGTGATTTAAAAAACTAACCTAAATATATTTAAAAATTAGGCTTTTAATACGAATAATTCACAAGGGACCTTATTTCTAGTGTGTCTAATAATCTTGGAATTTGGCGGATGGGGTAACAACTCCTTGTCTACGATGATTCTTCTTGGACTTCTCTTTTTCTGTTGCAAGAGGTCATTATGGGATCAGTCATAAGGTACACCAAGTGCAGACCACAGATGATTTATTTCATACACGAGACATCTCCCGCTCGAACTACAGAGCCATGAGCAAAGTTTGAAGGTGAATAATTATGCGACAAGAAAATCTGATATTGATATTGACGTACACCAATTGTGATAGTGAATGTCAGTTCGGTATCCTGCTTTAGAGTGTCAACCATTTGGTGCCAACAAAATGACCTAATATCTTAACCGCCCAGTTACCAAGAAACCGCGATCATGGTTCATTTGTATAGATCAATATCACTGTTTTCATATCATTGATTTGGGCAAAGTATCGGATAAATATTTTTAATAGATATCAACACTTTGCAAATCGCGCGCGAATGATACCGTCCTCGGGTTGGGGGATCTCCACCCGCGAAGCGCGGAACAAACTGTGTTCATCCGGCTTCCATAGACGAGAACGGTCACCGCCTCGTCCCCTCGTCCCGCGCCTCGCGGATCGATACCCGCTTCACGCGGACGGTGCAATTCGGACGCGAATGGTACCGAAATGTCCTCACTCGGCTTCCATACTTCCCCTGGTCGCGGAGTCGGTTCTGAAATGGACACAACAGGCGTCCATGACCTAAACAAATCACATGAATAAAAGAATTGTCTTTTGAATGAAGCATATAACAATGAGTCACGAACAAATGCTACACACTATGTAGACTGGTGGAAGTTTAATCCAACTAAAAATATGTATACAGGCATTTGCCAAAGACGACCTGTTATACGAGGAACTTTATCTGAGGAAGGAATGCTCACGCTTAACGCCACTTGCAGCCGTATCCTAGAGAGCAACTATCTGCCGATATACGGCGGAAGATCTTCATGTTAAAGGAAAATACACATATAGCTTTTGAAAGAATGCCATACACGGACATGTATAACACATGGCGTTAACAAACATAGGCTAGTGTAAATGGTCCCCCATAATGCCAGTTGTATGGAACAACCTTTGTTCCTCATATCTTTTTACGTCGATTTTCCATATGTTCACTTCGATCTTCTATGTCTACCCATCCTCCGAAACACCGGTATCCCCCTGTAACAAGCACATTCGTTACTATCCCTCTGTAACAAAAAGGCATTTATCAGTATCAATTTGACATGTGACATACGGACAACAACGCGGGGGGCGGGGGAGGGGAGAGGGCTCCGTGGCTCAGATGGTTATCGCACTAGCGCAGAGCAATGATCCAAAAGCCTCCCACCAATGCGGTTGCTCTGAGTTCAAGTCCAGTTAGTGCTGGCTTCCTCTCTGGCCGTACTTGGGCAGGTCTGCCAGCGGCCTACGGATGGTCGTGGGTTTCCCCCGGGCACTGCTCGGTTTCCTCCCACCATAAAGCTGATCGCTGTCTTATAAGTGGATAAACCAGGTGTAATGGAACTTAAACACTGCTATCATTAGTAATCATGACTTTCTCCAGCACCAATTGTATTTTTTGTGATTTGGGCATCAAAAACAGATGCTATTTCTTTATTCATTGGATGCTCAAGAATTCTTAATCTAGTTACTGTGTCACAGATTACAGTAGCTGGAATAAATATATCTACACGTACATAATGGACTTTAAGCCGTAATAGGTAACGGAGCTCTGAATGAACAACGTTTCCTTTGTTAGCGAGGGTAGTAAGAGTGATTCAGAGGATTGCGAAGTCTGATGTGCTGGTAATGAGCTCTTCGCTGGTGATATCCATGGGAGCGAGGTATTACGACTGAAGTTGTTCAGTTTCTGCAATTCTGGAAAATTGGAAAGAGTAAACAGTTAAAAGGACAATGCAAGAAACAGAACGAGAGAAAGTTAGACATGGTAAATGTGAACAACGCCATGTGCCTCTACAGTTCAACTTTCTGATTCCTGCGTCATCACAGAACAAACAGCCCACAAGTATAGATATACAAATATCAGTAGAAAATCTGGTTTTTAATCATTGCCGACAGCTAGCTTATTCTGAAATCTGACGGCGATTCACTGTTAATTTATTTATTTCTTTATTTAGCTGATGTTTTACGCCGCACTCAAAAATAATTTACTTATTATTGCATTATGGCTGAAAGACATCGGGCGGAGAAAAAACGACCATCCGCACGTTCCTGGAGGACCTTCTCACATACGGCGATTCTCTGTAGTTAGCCACATAACAGCAAATGTAATATAGTTAACTTTAACTAGATCTGTGATCAATGCAGTCTGAAAAAATGGCATATAGTTCTCATCATTAAAGAATCCGATATATTGACTTTATTATTTTATGTAATGGCAAATATGGTATATTCATTACCATGTTATCAAAATGTTCAGTGTGAACGCACTCAGTCTGAATTGATATGCGCATTACTCTATAGTCTAGAAGGAAGGTCGTATTTGTTCTATGATGTACAGATCATTCTTGTCACACTGTCTTCTTTATATTTATTTATTTATTTGTTTTTGTTTTCTTTCGTATTGCAGAAAATTGCCCATTTACAAGTGAAAGTACAAGTCAGAGCCCTATTGCCAGGTACTTGACGATATTTGAAACAACTCAGCCTAAGTGGCGAGATCGAGATTTGAACTCTCGACTTCAAAGACCTGTGGTCGTCAACGGCAAGGTTCATGGTAAATTAAGTACACTGTTGGCTGTTAACTTCTGGCCACACAATTACCTTTGCCTCTCATGATGGCTGGACGCCCGGGGACGGAAGCTTCGTTATGTCAGCAGCACTGGTCATTCGAGGATTGATAACCTCTATATGACTCTGCCATTCTGTATGTAATATGAAGGATGTAGTCTGTTATAAGAATTCTTAAAAAATCATTCTTTAGTGACGTACAGGTTCAGCTGTTGGCCTACAATTGCTTATAATGTGAAATGAGTTTAATTCCATTAGAGAACATCGACAGTTTTAAAGCAATATTTACTGCGTCAGCGTAGTACAGCTAGAAGAATCCATTCAGTTCTGTGGGGTAAAAATCTTGTTTAGTTCCATTTAAGGCAACGCTCGATAATTTATTACATATATGATGGGGTTCCGTTTTAATGGGTGGAGGAAACCGAAGTGTTCAGAATAAAACTATCGACCTTGGGCAAGTTTCTGACGAAGAGTCCGACCTGTTACGCTAAGATATGCACCCGATACTGGTGGACGACAATTGGTGTTGCAGACAGTAAACAATTAGACTGCACAAACGGCTACAGGCACGATACTGGTGGATGACAATTGGTGTTGCAGACAGTAAACAAGCAGAGTGCTCAACCGGCTACACACACGATACTGGTGCGTGACAATTGGTGTTGTAGAGAGTGAACGAATACACTGCTCAAACGGCTAAACACAAGATACTGGTGGATGACAATTAGTGTTGTAGAGAGTAAACAAGTAGACTTCTCAAAGGGTTACACACAAGATACTGGTGAGTGACAATTGGTGTTGCAGACAGTAAACAAGCAGAGTGCTCAACCGGCTACACACACGATACTGGTGAGTGACAATTGGTGTTGTAGAGAGTGAAGAGATAGCCGGTTACACGCACGATACTGGTGAACGATGATTCGTGCAGTAGACAGTAATCAAGTAGACTACTCAAACGGTTACACACAATATACTGGTGGATGACAACTGGTGTTGTAGACAGTAAACAAGTAGACTGCATAAACGGCTACAGGAGCCTCGACGACTACTTGTTATAACCAAGGTAGTGAAAATGAGCAAGTCTACACTGTAACTTACAAAAGTTTTCATGCATGACACACTAAACACTTCGGCGATGTGACATTATAGTACATGTTTTAAACACTGGCGCTTTATACTTAAATATATTTGTATATTTAATATACACTCTTGTTTGAAGTTTCATCACCCATTAAGCGCATTGGGTGTTGGCCATTTTACAGTGTGTGTATTCCCTGTCCAGTACTGGTTTTGACCATTCACGCTGTTTGCGCTAGCGATCGGAAGACAAATGTCACCACTTCTTTATAGTATATCCCGGTTCTAGTGAGTACTTACCAAATTTCCTGCTGTTATGTGCAGGTATTCGTATGTCCTTGTAAATATTGGTACATGTAATTTGAATGTTTGCAAATTATTGCACAAATCCAGTGTCCAGTTAATATCGTGCACCTTTTCGTACGAATTTGACAACTGGTAAACATGAGAAACACGCTGGTCAGTACAAACGTTAGAGGCGACGAAGTGTACCTCCCTAAACTGGGCTAAACATGTAAGGTAGTATCGGATATTATGACAAGCCGGGTGTTTTGGACACGAGGTTAGTTCATAATAGTTAACAGTGCCGAGAACGACACTCATCCGGTCAGCGGGGACTGGGAACCCGGTCCTGCATTGGTTTTCATTAGATCAGCGTGAGAGAAGCCCAATCCCAATTCTTCCAATATCGTTTCGAGGGGGCAAGGAGCTCCGTGAGCGAGGGGGTTAGCGCGTTCGCGGAGAGTTTAAGTCCAGCTCATGGTGGCCTCCTCTCCGACCGTACGTGAAAAGATCCGCCAGCAACCGGGCTCTGCCCATTTCCCCCCACCATAATGCTGGCCACTGTCGTATAAGTGAAATATTCTTAAGTACGGCGTAAAACACCCATCAAGTAAATAATTAAATCAAATATAATTCACTTCAAAATTAAGAAGCATTGAAGAGATTTTGATTTACAGTAGATCTTTTATACCAGTTGAAGCCGTCAGAAAATAGCATGTAAAAGTTCACAACAGAATAAAAACGGCCATAATTTTGCCGAAAATGAACGAAACGGTCCAAAACTCGACCTTGACGTATAACTTTTCTCGGGGAAACCACCTATAAACTAGTTCCCATATCAGGACAGTTCCATTATAATTATGACGAAAACGAATAAAAACTGCCATGGTGTTTAGAGGCTACATACCGAGTTTCATCTTAACCTCACAAAGTTGGCTCTATAGTCTAAGCTAAGTCAAAAGCGGCTGTATTTTTAGAAATGGACGAAACGGTTCAAAACTCCAGCCAGATCTGATTGATCAGAGTGATTTATTTGTTTATTTCATTGGTGTTTTACGCCGTACTCAAGAATATTTCACTTTGTCATAATGAAGCCATGTACAATGTTCTATTTTCGTACGACGAGTCGTTATGAAGAAAAGTGTGGAAAAGTACTTCGTGACAACGGGCAAGGGGAAAATAGAGGAGGGGTAACAAGATAGTTCCCTCGGGCTTTGGTATACGGGACTAACAATCACCACATGCATGGTACAATACTAAAAGCTGCGGTAAATGCGGCCCTGTACAGGTTCGCCAAATATATCGTATATCTTCCAGCTTCCAGTAGAAGAGGTAATTTACAAATGGGCCCTGTCGAATGCCATAGGTCAAGGTCACTGGTAGGAAACCGACCCAGACCAGTTTGATCGCAGTTTTAAGACCGGAGATATGTCAGGTACTCGGCGATATGCCTTCGGGCTTCGATCAGTTTGAAGACGGGTTTAAGACAGGAGGTATGTCACGCACTCGGCAATGTGCACTGTTTTTACTCGAGCCCCGACCAGTTTGACAGCGAATTTTAGACAGGAGGTATGTCACGCACTCGGCAATGTGCGGTGTCTTCATTCGAGCTCCGACCAGTTTGAACGCGGGCTTAAGACGGGAGGTGTGACAGGTACTTGGCGATGTGCACTACCCTCTTTCGGGCTTCGACCAGTTTGACCACGGGTTTAAGATAGGTGTGTCAGATACTTGGCGATATGCGGTGTCTTCACTCGGGCTCCGACCAGTTTCACAGCTGGTTTAAGACAGGGATATTTCAGGTACTGGGCGATGTGATGTGTAGACGGTGATGTGCCGTGTCTTCACTTGAGCCCGGACCAGTCTGACCACGGTTTTAAGAGAGGAGGTATGTCAGGGCGATGTGCAGAGTCTTCACACGAGCCGCGACCAGGTTGACCGTGGTTTTAAGACCTGAGGGATGTTAGGTACTCGGCGATGTGCACTGTCTTCACTCGCGCCTCGACCATGTTGACCGCGAGCTTAAGACAGAAGGTATGTCAGGTTCTCGGAGGTGTGCGGTGTCTTTACACGGGCTACAAACCGTGTGAGCACGGGTTTAAGACAGGAGGTATGTCAGGTACTCGAGTTTGGGCGTGGGTTTAAGAAAGGCGGCATGTCAAGTACTGAGAGATGTGCACTGTCTTCATTCCGGCTTCGACCATTTTGGCCGCGGTTTCCAGACAAGAGGTATGTCAGGTATTCGGCGATGTGCAGTGTCTTCACTCGGGTACGATCAGTGTGACCACGGGTTTGAGACAGGAGGTATATGAGGTACTCTGCGATGTGCAGTGTCTTCATTCGGGCTAGGACCAGTTTGGCCGTGGGTTTAAGGCAGGAGGTATGTCAGGTACTCAGAGATGTGCACTGTCTTCACTCGAGAGCAACAATCTACATGTACCATGAACCATATAAATGAAGCATTCAAGATTACATCGTTATACATCAATGAAGTAAAGAAAGTATATTTCATTCTCTTCCGGACGTTGCTGCAAAAGTTAAAGCCCCTACGTCTACTGTTAAGGGACTACAATTTATCCACGATTATTCATTCCCAGCGTTAATGGAGTGATCAGGTGGACATCATAACAGACAGTTAACTAACTCATCTCAGGAAAGTGATCAAATCGCAATGCTCAAATAATATAATAATATATACATGTAGGTTCTGTGTTAAAACCACTTATTCCTGCGCACAGGCATTTAAAGACGGCTACATCCAAAATCGTTAGCATTTTCCTTAGGGGACAAAGTATAAAAGTAAGTAAGACATATATATGGTTTGAACATTGACATTTGTAAAGAATATGGCATATTTATTGACCATTGTTATTTGCTCATGAAATATCACAACATGCTGACCATCGCAACTTGCCAAGATATGGTATAAAACAATGGCCATCGCAATTTGCCAAGATATGGTATAAAACAATGACCATCGAAATTTGTCAACTTTATGGCATAAAATAATGACCATGGAAATTTATCAAGGCTATAGCACAAGCAATGACGAACGAAAGCTGCCAAGGGCCAGATTTTTTCTATCCAAAAGCCTAGTCAGTGTTTCGTTGGACCGTCCTATTGTGTCAGTACTGCTGACTATACATCACTAGATTCATTGGCCTCTTACTCGTGCTGTCGCTGTGATTGTAGTTCAGCATTATACTAGTAGCCGTAGGCTGAGCGAAATAACCTCGAGTATGGTGATTAAATATTAACGAAATAAAGAGTTACAAATTTCCCCCCACTTTTCTTGGTTTCCCCAGACTTCCACGCACGAATGTTCGCGCCAAATAATGGGCCTTTACTTTAACAGCACTTTTAAGTATTAAGTATTTTAAGCATATATGAGTTGGTATGTTAAACCGTTTAGTGTTTTTTGCCGTATACACCGGACAATTACGATTTGCACTGTATGTATCGGAAGAGAGATTTATGGGATTTCGGGAGGTAGGCAGGAGTGGAATTTGATCTCTCAAAAGAGGCCTGTGAGCCACATATGTCAAGATAAAATCCACAAATTGGAGACTAAGCCCTAATTCTCTATACCAAACATGACCAATTAACTACTTAGATAAGCTTGTGTAAAGTGCAGTGCAGTCCGGGTTGAAAACTTAACTGCTACTCTGAAGAAACGAGGCAACGCTGAGATAGGTACTCCAAGCCCTAATCCTCTGTACCAAACATGACCAATTGACTACTTAGATATGCTTGTGTAAAGTGCAGTGCAGTCCGGGTTGAAAACTTAACTGCTACCCTGAAGAAACGAGGCAACGCTGAGCTAGGTACTCCAAGTGTTTGCGCAGTAGATTGTCAATTTTTCATCCATATATGTGAACTTTATGTTCTTATTTCTTAATTGTTTTCAAAGAGCTAGAAAATTTTAGGTGGATAGCCTAAATCGATCGGCAAACAACTATACCAGCATAATTATGTCAACTAGTTGTGTGATACTTATACATGCACTCAGTGCAAACCTGTGTCAGAAAAGAGCCAGTTTCTGACGGGGGAATACTAACCGGTTCTCCGACTCGTTCTGTCTTTTCAATACACTACGTTTACCATTATATAGTTGGTTTCATGGGCAGCAGCCTACACGCTAAGCTTCAAAATATAGCAGGCCTACCACGACGTCATAGCCATTAAATACGCGGCGGAAGTTATTGACTTGCTATGCATTTGGAGTAAAAAGAAACACAATCTCTATTTATCTATAGGTGCTGGATAATTTGTCTACACTCTTGTTCTACTTCTGTTTCTTTTTCAATTTTTTCTCTTTTTTTTGGAAATTATTACCCCGAGGTAAATTATTACCCGTCGGGGTGGTCGGGGCGGTTCCGCCGCCCATGAAGTTCCTTGCACTGGCTCCGATTCCACGCTATATCATACCGCACTTTATATGCCTCTAGTAAATCTGCCTACAACGCTGCTGATCCAGAGAGCTTCCGAGGCTTTACCGGCCCTGGGTACATTTTTGCATATGTCTTACGAGCAGTGCTTCTTGAAAAGGCTGATATAATTTGACTATACCGTGCAACATATTTTTGCAGCAGATGAACAATAAATAGGTTTGCTTCTGAGGTTCACAGTTTCTTTCTCAAGGGCCTAATTACCACCTGATCATACTATATGTATTGGTCAAACAAACGAAATGAAATTGGGGAAAACAAAACTCGTGTTCTGTACTATGACGATTATATGGATAACTACTTTATTTATAGTCTGCATTCTACGTGATATGATTTTCCTCTTGACTGTGTTATCAGTATGTACGCCGACACGACTCATAGAGAGAGAGTTTTATCCTTAGAAGCCATATTACCTTTTGCTTATTCATGTCATGTTCCAGGAGTGAGTGTACAGTGTGTTGGCTTGCCCTGGTGCCTGTGTTGTAGGAGGATAGCCATCGCCTGATAAGCCACGCAGTCATGTATGCCTCTAAAAATATGTCACAACATCACAATTTGGAATTGAGGCACGGCTTGTATAAATTGATTCCTGTGTTCGCTTTTATATTTCCAAAGATTGATTACCTATAGTCTGAGAGTTCAACGAGCTGATTGACTGCAGTTTTGATATCAATGTTGTCTGTATAATCCTTATGAACATGCAAGACCATGAGGCCAGTTAACCTAGACTCTGTCATGTTGGACCGCAGGTATGTTTTTAGCCTGCGGAAAGCAGAGAGAGGCCTTTCGCTTGTTGCATTTGTGGCTCTCATAATAAGGATTAGGCGAAGTACAATGCAAACCTCGAAGAAAAAGGTCCTCTCATGATGTGACATATCAGAGAAAAGGGAAATCAGAGACTTCAAATCTACAGGCGAGTCCTCCCGTTCGGCAAATTTTACAGAAACTGTAACTAATTGACTACTTAGTCTCTCTTTATCAAATTCTGATGTGTAGAAATCTGCCAAGGCTTCTAGTTGCTGACTGTAGCCTACTCTTTATTATTGCAGGCATTCAGAAGCAGGTCTTGAAGATTTCTATATTGTCGACATTAGTGACGTATATTTTCAAATATTTCATATATAATGCGTCTATTTTCCGGCTTTTCTTCAGCATGCGCTTGGCTGAGGGATTCGCCAATATATCTAGTAGTTGCTGGTAAGGTTATGAGACATTCAACGGCTTCTTTATGACACTTGCTAGCTTCGTGTTCCCTAAATACGCCTTGCGCTTCTTTCAGTTGCTGAAACCTTTAGATATGAAAGTGGACTCAGCCTTACTGGTGGAGGATAACCTTGACGAAAATTTTTTTTTCGGTAATTCGGTATTTTCTTGATAATGCAACCTGGAATATTTATCAAACCATTGCTTTTGAAACTTTCATTTAGCGATAGTTTTTTTCCCGAAACTCACGGAATGAAAAATCAAACGGTCTAGGCTGATTGGGAGTAGATGACACACGTTTCGCGCGAGTACGCTGTCGGGTTATGGACCCAGGTGTCGAAGGCGCGTTGGCACGGCATTGAGCGTTTTCTTCGACAGCCTCTGAAGGAGGAGACGGATTCTGACGAATTTCTGAACGCGACTTTAGAGAGAAATAGTTCAGAATCGACATTTCGAATTTTTATCTTCGAGATAATTAAGTTTGTGTGAAAAGATAAATGAAATGACCAAATTGAATCTGATTACTTCTACAAGTAGGCCTACAGCTATATTGGAAACAACCGATTACTGGTCTATGTTTATACACAGGCTGTTATATCAAAACAGCGCCATCTGTGCTGACACAAAACAGCGCCATCTGTGCTGACACAAAACAGCACCACCATCTGTGCTGACACAAAACAGCGCCATCGGTGCTGACACAAAACAGCACCATTTGTGCAGTCTGCTGACGTCCCACAGATTCAATATTGTTAAAGTGAGTAAATTATCTGCAAAAGTATACTCTTTGAGACTTTAAATATAGATGACGCCATCATTTTCCGATATGTATGATCGTTTTAGCCCCGAATTTCGTAAATGTATTTGGCAACTAGGTGAAAAAATATGGTAGGCCTACCCCAGTAATGTACATTCCCAAGTGATTTTACTCGAAGTCCAACTTTCGCTACCTAGTGAACGTTTGACGCTCATATTTCACCCCAACAATTGCATTTTTCTGCCCCACTGGGCACCGATACGTGCGTCAATAATAAGAATGCAGCACTTCATATATCGTAATGTGGTTCCAAATTTTATACGCCAGAAATCGCTTTCAACGTCTCTGCGACCGTCTAGCGGTCTCCAGCTTCCGGGGCCTTGGCGGCCCCTGGACTCTCGCCTATTGGGCTGAGATAGTCGGGTCAATCTTAATTTCCTTCCGCCGCCCCTAAACTTTGCACCTCGAGAAGGGAAACTGACTATAGCTCTCACTTCCATGGGCTGACATTCTCGTGAAGCCACTTTTTCACTTCTGTTTTCTCAAGTATTTTTCCAGTTAAAATTTCAAGCAGGCGCCAAACATGCACTGCAACCTTATTAAAATAGCGATTCTTTAGCTAGTCACCGTTGCTCGTTTTACCGCAGTGGATGTGGGAGAGTTGAACGTTTAGAGCGAATCGCCGAAGGCGTTCAAGTGCGTGCGTACGATCGAGGCCAGTGATATCTTCCCCCTTCAGGAGTTCACGAGGAACTTTGGGTTTACCTGTTTTTGTTAGACTTTTTGTGATACTTGCATTTTAGATTCTTGGTCTTTCGACTGGAAGTGTGGTCTGCTGTAATCTCCGTAAGAAACTATTCTTTGTTATTGTTTGTTTTGTATTTGTATGCTGTATATAAGATATACTACTTGGATTATATTATTAATTTATATGTATTGAATTTATGTTCGTGTTTCTCTGTTTTGTCTTGAGCAAGGTTCATCTCTGTCTGGGGGTTGATCCATTTGTTTCTAGCTTTCCCCCTCAGATTAGTAATATACTGAAGCGCGAAATCGTTGGTACACTGGTGGTGAAGAAATAAATGCTTATTTGCCACTACCTGGCATTGTAATGGTTAGCGGTTAGAATAATTTTTGGGTTCTAGCCTGGGTAAGTGACCTCCATGTTCTCTTGTTTTTTTTTTAAACAAATGGGTAATTTAAAACATATAATAGTTTAATTTTTTGTATTGATTCCAAACAACACATATGTCTGCAATGCATGCACGGAAACAAAATCACTCCAAAACCATCCGCTTGTCTAATCTCCCAGTTTTCTTTTTTGCTTTGAAGCCAGCAGTATTTTCAACGTGTGTAGTCAATGACACCAGATTTTCACTGTGATGATGAAAATCCAAGTGACATTTTGGAACAGTATGTTAATGCGTTAAAAGGTACGCTGGATGCTTATAAAGTGGGCATTATAAACGTCCGTGGCTTCGTGATGATGTAGAATCAGTTGTTCCCCCACTAAGGAATAAACCTTCCATTCCCATATTGGGATAAAGTCAAACCCGAATTTACAGAGTGCATGAACAAAATGCAGACACTGATTTAACAGCCTCAATATTTGTGACACAGAAAGGTGATAAAGTTCCGATTTGTTTCGATCATTGCGATTTGAACACCGATACAAAGGAAATGCTACAAAAGCTACACCGTAATTATCGTGGAATTCAGAAATGTAAAATGCTTGCATGAGATGTGTTATATTGGCATGAACTGAATGGTAAAATTAGTGACATGATTTCTATGTCTGATGTCTGTGACACATTTAAAAGATCAGAGCAGAAGGAGCTCTTATTGAGATATAAAATTGAGAAAATTGCTGATGTATGCGAATTTTGACAACAACACTTGTCTCACAACTGTATCACTATCACTCCAAGTTGTTTAAAATTGACATACTGGACAGTACAAACAGCCAGGCAAATATATCTTAACTGAAACGGCATACTGCTAGATATGGCATTCTAAATGAAGTGATATCAGATAATGGATGTCAGTTTACATGTTAAGACTTTATATAATTTGTACCGTGAATTTCAAGATAACACATCTTCAGCTTATCCGCAGGGTAGCGGTCACGCTAAAAACTCTATACCGACTGCAAAACAGTGCTTTGTAGAGCACAGTATGATCACACAAGTTTTAAACAATCTAGTTGAAGGCTTGGGCTCGACTGTATAGTTGTTGATGGGAAGCAGAAGATATGTCACATTACCAATCACTTAATCGTTCTTACTGGAACCCAAACTGGCTAAGGTTTAGATAACAGACGAGTGGAGGAAACTGGAGTGTCCGGAGTAACCAATAACATATGACAAATCATTGACGGACTTTCCCACTTGTGATGGGCTGATGTGTACAAAATGATGGCTTCCCAAACGGCCATCCGGACATCGTAAACTGCTTCTTGTTTACAAGACCTCATGAACAGGGAGATTGGAGGAATGATAATGCCCTGCATTCGTTCACATTGAAACGACACTCCAGTGTATCCTGTTACTGCCTAGTGAATTGTATATTTTCTGTGAATTGGCTTGCTGTGAATACGCATGGACAGGGCAGAGTTTACTGTTGCATTGTTACACTCTAAATGATTGAGATTGCTGTGCGAAATCATACATTAGAGCGAAATACGGCATTATAAACCTATACACCTTTCTCGTCCCATTGCAGTTTTTTGATCGTCTTGATGTTGTTTCACACCATTAAATCTAAAAATAAAATACAACTGTTTTTTTCTCTGGCTACGGTAGACTTAAAGTGATGTCATATTAGGTGTCGACATTTTCCGCTCAATTCGCTTTTTCAAGACAATACCAACACGACAATTTCTTTGCGTATGATCTGTGCACTTTATTGGCACCTTTGATTCATCTACATCTGTATAACTTTTGTTGGCTCCCTGCTGGCTCGCTTGAAGGAGGATGGCTCAGTAATAAGGGCATCATGCATCCTGAAATTAAATAATGCCATTACACTGTTTGGTCTCATCAACAAAACATCAGCTAATTCACCGGCAGTTAAACAATTTTCTTAATAATTTCTTGCAAAACCATGAATGGAACTGATCGAAACTAATAATATTTTTGTCATAAGTTATAATTAGTATCTAGAAGTCTATGCGATGAATTCTTTGGAAAAAAACATTTTGTGGCCAGGATGCACGGAGATAAATTATCTATTTTCTATTAACAGTTATTAGCACCTGCCTGTGTAATGTCGTTTAATCCGTATTCCAGATGTTCACCCGTATCTTAGCATGTCCGCCCTCCACATTAAGTACCACTATCGCGCTGTAACACAACATTATTTATCCAGACGGTCAGTGCTTTCACGTCGGGAAGAGACAGTAACACATAAATTTTAATTTACTTAATTCATTCATTTAAATATTTCACGTCGCACCGAACTCAAGAATATTTCCCATACAACTGTAGTCGGGCTTAACAGACAGGCCCTATTATTTTATAAACGTTCTGACTTGAAACCAGAGTGCATTCAGCAGGAAGAAATAAAAACTGAACCTTACTGGTTGATAGTCCATCTGCCACAGTCACGGTCTTGCTGGAAACGACCGACATGGCGAGGATCACAGGAATAGTTGAACTTACTTTCCATGCAGTGGTGTTCCGTCTGGACCTTTAGCCGTATATTTGATCCAGACAACTGCCAATTCTTCTGTACATGTAACTATCTCTTCTTCCTTAGTTTCCCAACTTTCGAAGTAGTATTGATGTGGAAGCTCGTTCCTATATTTTTCAAATCCTGGAAGATTATCGGCAGAAAAGAATGGAAGCACTTAACAATGTGTATTACAGCGCCATTTCTTTCCCAACATAAAGTGGGTAGAAATATTAAAGTAATATCCTGTGAAGCAAAACTAACACCATGGTTTAAGAATATTTACGATGAATAACACCCCTACACCTGAAAATTCCCGAAGAAAAACAAAAAAATAAGAAAATCTTCGGCTGTGACGGAAATATTTTCAGGGTGTAACGTGATAATATTCTTTATATGACGTCGAATCAGGCAGATGTGAGGTCGAGTAAGGCGTTGATGACAGTATGTGTTCATGCGTGACGTGATTACAGGCAAAGTTGTAAGTACAGAAAAACTTTTCCTCCGTATTCTCTGAAGAAACCTGTAATAACACTTTTAATACATTGCAATTTTGTAATTTAGGAAAACAATTCAGACAAAATCAATCTTTATAACTTCGCCTTCCTTTTAAGACACCGAGATTTTGACACTGCAGTATCTCTTCAAATGAATGGAATTCAGAAAATGATGTTTATGGTTATTCCGTATTTTTGATGAAAGTGAGAATGATTTCGGCTTAAAGCCGTGTCGGCAATATTTCAGTCACATCGAATGGCTGGGGACACGTCTTACTTCATGTAAATGATCTACTAACATACATTCCTTCTTTTTTAACGAATGCACCGCTATATGCTAATTTAAACATGTATAATATACAATGCCCTGCGTATTGAAATGAGCATTTTATAAATTAATTAAATCTTATCACAACCGCTTCGTGTAATTTGTTTTGCGACAAATTGATTTAAGGACTTTGTAAACATGCATTTATTTATGGCGTCAAAGACGATAGCGTTTTGAAATTTTTGAATCAATCTTATAATGCTGGGATTTAACGCATAATTTTCACCCTTAAGTGTCGGCTATATGCGTTTAGTAAGACGTAAGCTACAATATACCTTAGTGTTTTACGGAATCTTCTCTCGAAACCCTTGACTCGTTTTGAGTGAAGTGAGCGATTCTAATACCATGTCAGTCAGAGCAATTCAGATTTTAATAAGATGACATGCAGTCATTTTTTGACGAACTGAATCATTCACCGACTTTGGTATTTTAGCAACTGTCTCAGTACAAGACAAAGGCAAACTATGGTCCTGTTTCAATCTGATTTTACGAATTTTTGCGTTATCAGGGAAATGTTATTTCCATATTTTTGCGTTGATTGATACTGTTTTCATTCTCTGGTCCTTTTCCTGATCTTGGTTGGTATCAGTACGAGTAAATAAACTAATAAATAGCCAGTTATACAACAGAAAGCTTAAAGTGTCCAAGACAAGGATTAACCTTCATGCGGTCAAACACAGGGGCAAAGTGACAGCAGAAGCTATTACCCAATCTGGCAGAGATAAAGCTCTCGCCTTCGAACAGTTAGATATCCAGTGTTAAATCTGCATTGGTGTTAAATGATACTATTTAGGACGTTAATTGTGGACGTCGGTGAATATTTGGTGTCACCAGCTTATTCTGACGACGTGTTTCTCTTTTGGAAAGTATCCTACTACTGTGGCAGAGATAGCGAGATCAGACACAATCCCACCGACAAGGTTTACATAAACAACTTCAGCTGTTATCTGTTTTCTAGGATTGCCGATCAGGTGGTATTATGTGCTTGGCACATTGAATCTTTATTTTAATATTCGGCTTACGTGTAAGGCAAATTAACGTTACTGTTTTGGGGCCAAAATATCACCTTCTTTTCCAAGAATTGGAGAGTGATTCGGAGGGAGGATTGTGTTTTTTTCCGAATAAGACTTCAGAAGTTCCTTCGAGAAATCGCCTGAAGAAATGGCCTCAGCAAGGTGCCGATATATTTCATCCAGTTCGGCCCTCCATTCTGTGTTAAATTAAAACACATATGTAAACATGAGAACGCATTTAATTCAATAATTTCCTGAAACAGTTCAAGACATAGACAATGCAGATGTACTTTATTCGTTTATTTGATTGGTAGTTTACCCTGTTTTCAAGAATATTTCACTTAGAATGAATGAATGGATGATTACGGTTTAACGCGACCTTGGCAATGTTTCAGCCATATCGTGGCGACTATTTCACTTATACGAGCGTGGCCAGCATTATGATCATCTGCAGGTTGCTGGCGGACCTTCCCACGGCAAGAGAAGATTGATACAGACGTGTATGGACTCCTATTCACAGTTCCAAAAATGTCCCTCTTCATTTTTGTGATGTAAGATAACCAAGATGTCACAGTTCAAAGTAAGCTAAAAAGACCAAGTAGGGAAATTCGAACGGGCCACCTTGCCCTCAGGTTTAACCAGTCAAGGGCGAGATATTTCTGCCACAGAGAAGTCATCTCTTTCCACAGTGACGCTCCCGTACCTGGTTAACAATTTTGCCATATACAATTGCTAAATCAGCTGTTTTCCTTCTGACTACGAAACATTTTTTATACACTTCAAGCCATTTTCAACGCTAAAGTGGAATACGTCTGGGTTATTCTCCAGGCTCTCGACCAAAAGGCCACAATACGCGGCCTTCGATTGTTATTATAAAGGGGACCGTACATTGCGCACAAAAGTGTGTCTCGCCTCTAATACTGAAGAGCGTAGGGCACAGTTAACGCGCCATCGTGTTTCCGGTTTCTCTAAAACAACGTATCCCATGGCCTTGCAAGAATTCCTGATTAAAGGGTGATTCACAGTTACCAAGTACGTCATAAGGATATGCCTACGCCCGCTTTCTTTTAAAGCAGAACATTAGCTGGGCTGTTCTTCAGGTCGTCTGGTTCCTTCATATCCCTGAGTAAATGAGTGTATCTTATGAATATATGTGTGTACATGTACGCATGTACCATGTGTGTGTTATTGTTTCTCGTTTGCCCAGGTGAATCCCTTGTCGTTGTCATACCGATAACTTAATACACTTCAACAAAAATATGTTTCAGTTGGATGATACTTTGTGAATGACAAACAGTTGAGGAAATTAAAGTTCCGAGTTCCCACTGCTTAAACGTACGCTAATTTTGGACATATCTACCTTGCTTTGTGAAGGCATTGATTCCTCCACAAAGACACCCAAGTAGGCCTATTACCCAGATTGTCAACATGGTTCTGAAAAAAGAAAATTAGTTACTAAGATGAAAAAAACACCCCTCCAAAAAAAACCGTTAGTATATATAAAATAAACTGACGAGTAATTTATAAAATTTATTTGTGTTCTTTCTATTTAGATGTACAATCACGCGCACGTTTTTGTTCTATGTTGTTATAGTATCAGAACCTCTGGCCATATAAACCATACAGATAATCAAATAAATGTAGCCTACAAGTTACCCAAGCCGAAAGACTGTGATACTACATTACTCCAAGCGGGAGTGTAGTGTTCGGCAACACACAGAACGAGAGTGTAGTATTCGGCAACACACAGAACGAAAGTCAAAATCATGCTCTTTGGGGCATGGATATTTATTTCTACCATCAGCCTTAAAATGAAAGAAATGTAGGCTTTTAAATGTTTGAAGTTATTAATTAATGATATTACAATGAAACAAATCGATATCCGAGACATTTAGAACCTTTAGGCCTACGTGTAAGTGTAAACTGTTTTCATCTCGAAGCAATGCTTCGAAATGAGTTATGCATAATTTTTTTTGAAATTTAAACGTTTAACCTTCACATGGAAAACAGTACTATATAGCCCAAAGAATTATCCACTCGAAGCAAATGTATCATTATACCGCTATGCGCATCTGTAAAAGAAAAATAAACAGTAACAGTGACATTGTCGACGGAGATGCTTACTTTCTGTGATTTATGAATGTAACAGGTTTACATTCGGTTTTAGTCGTAATGTGGATGATGCACCTTGAACAGAATCCGTTATTTAGACATTCCCTTCACAATTAAGACAAACTAAGCTATCCCCTGATAGTTGGACAAGACATTATACTTTCTCTTCCAAGTAAGGGAGTGGAAATTAGGAATTTTGATCACTGCGTTGTTGACATATGTAGATCTTTTTGCTGGTCATAGAAAGAATTTCATCCTGCGTATTCACACGAAATAATGGCTCTTTAGCAGTTTTTGTGCCATAAAATTGACATTCTGGTTGCTTAATGCAATGCTTAGAATCCAAGACTATCTGATATAGTTTCCCCACTGGTATTTTACGCCGAACAAAAGACAATTTTTTTACCATAAAACAGACTAAAAGCGTCTAGAGAAACACCTCACGTAATGCCAATGTCCAGTGTTGCTGTGGGATTCAAAGTCGTGCCTTCAGAAAACGATGACTAGAAGTGTGACCAGAGTTAAATCCAATAATAAGCCAGTCAGAAAGTTTTGAAGAATGCCCGTAAGTCCAGTAAAATGGAGTTTAGTCCTCATCGCAATCATTTCTGCTGTGCTCTTAGTAGATTGCATGACTGAATGAAAGTTGCCTACATTATGCACAGAATAATTATGGACAGATATTAAGGAAAGGCTACTTCGAGACGAAGAAATTGGCGAACTGCCTTTCGCAAAATGCGTCATATATGGCTAATTGGATTAAACATACTTATCGATACATAACTTAGGAGAAGCTTAAAACACTTACCTGCAAGTGATGACACGAGATGTGAAAGTGTTTGCACAATACAATATCACCGTTATTTTGTCGTATATATAGTATTTAAAATTTTAATTACTTTCAAAAATTGACATCTCCTGTCAAAACTATAGATAAATTAAAGATTTGTCCATTGTGCTGTAAATTACAGGTGCAACAAATTAAACTCGAACGCAGCAGATGTTCATACCAAGAATATTGAGCATTTCCAGATCATAGAGTACAGTAGAGTATTCAGTAGTGGTGTGCATACTGTCAGATCTTATGACAGATATCAATCATATCCTGGTTAACCGTGCAAATGAGAACGTTAGTGCACATTGTACTTGAAATTTTTTAACACCGTTGCTGGCTCTGCAGTTCTTCTTTATTTAAAAGGTAAATGTCTGTATCATAAAGTATAGTTTTTATTCCTTACTGTGTGCAACCTTGCAGATAATCCTTTTAAAACATCGATGTGATTGTCAAACTCCACTGCTGTTGGTATCAGTAACTGTTTACTTTGGTCTCTTCAGTTGTGTTTCGTGTTAAGTTTTATAACAGTGATGACAACTGATATACACCATTGACGATTTACAATACTAATTTCCCAAACAATGTTCTACACAATTCACATAAACTCTAAGTATATAGAAAACAAGAAATTAAGACAGATTCATGTAAAGAGTAATAGTCCTCACTTTCCAGCGGTGTCCGAAATACACAAAGGACTGTTCCAGGTATATTCATTTCAGCACTTCAAACATCGTACACAGTGCTTATATTTAGACTGGCATTAATAAAAATGTGTATATCAGTTTTGCCTTCATGACAGTTTTCATGCACCTAACACAGCTGCAACCCCCGACCACTGTTATATGTAACAAAGAAATTCTTAACACTTTGTTCATACTGACATCTAAGAGAATTGCTCTTATCGTAAAACTTAATAATATATCAGAGTAAAGGTTTTTGATGAAATATTCTTGACACTGTTTTTGAAAGTAATTAGCTGTGATCTTGACTGGAATAGTCACACTGCACATAGGATCTGACAAATGCTATTAGACAAAATGTACACATTATCTAACACATCACATGACACACGGGATCTAACACTTTACGTAGCACATGAGATCTAACACATCATATAACACACATTGCCTAACAAATCACATAACACACAGGGTCTAACACATCACTTACCACATGATCTAGCGCATCATAGAACGCAAAGGATCTAACAATTTACTAAACACATAGGATGTAATACATCATATAAAATACATGACGCAACTCAAAAGGTCTAACACATCACATAACACACAGGATCTAGGACATCACATAACACACAGGATCTAATACTTTACCTCACACACAGGAGGTAGCACATCACATAACACACACGATCTAACATATCATTTTACACACAGGATCGAACACATCACATAACACACAGGACCTTACACACCAAGTAATAGTCAGGATCTAACAACCACATAACACATAGGATCTAACACATCACATGACACACAGGATCTAATACTTTATCTCACAGAAAGGATCTAACACATCATATAACACACGTGATCTAACACATCACATTACACACAGGATCTAACACATCTCATCAGTCATATCATCTAACACATCATAAAACACACATGGACTACGACAGTACATAACACACTGACTCTATCAAAACACATAGCACACATGATTTACCACATCACATAACACCCAGGAACTAACACACCACACAACACACAGGATCTAACACAACACATAACACTCAGTATCTAACACATCAAACAACACCCATGACCTAACCCATCGCATAACACACATGATCTAACACATAATCTAACATAATACATAATATAGAGGATCTAACACCTCACATAAAACATAAGATCTAACACATCATGTAACACTCAGGATGTAACACATCACATAATACTGACTATACAACACATCACAACACACAGGATCTAACTCACTAGATTGCACTGATGACCTAAAAGATCACATATCACTTATTATGTACAAACCACATAGGACACAGGATGTAAAATATCACATAACACACAGGAACTAACATATAACATAACACTTGAATGTAACACATCACACAATACGCAGATCTAGCACACCACATAGCACAGGATCTAATACATCACATAACACAAATGATCTCAGAAATCACATAACACAGCATCTAACACATCACAGAACACTTAGAATGTAATACTTCACATAACACACAACATCTAACACATCACAGAACACTTAGAATGTAACACATCACATAACACACAGCATCTAACACATCACAGAACACTTAAAATGTAACACATCACATAACACACAGCATCTAACACATCACATAATGTTTACTATGTAGCACATCACATAACACGTCACCAAAAACAATGATCTAACAAACCACATACAACTCAGGGTCTGACACATCAGATGACACACAGGATCTAACACATCACTTAACACAGGATCTAACACATCACATTGCTCACAAGGTCTAACACATCACATAACGCACAGGAACTAGCACATCGCATTACGCTCAGAATGTAACATATCACATAACACACAGGATCTAACACATCACATTGCCTTCATGATCTAACACTTACTTTGTACACATCACATAACACAAAATATCCAACACATCAAATAACACACAGGATCTAACACATCACAAAACACTTACTATGTAACACATCACATAACACACAGGATCTAACACATCACAAAACACTTACTATGTAACACATCACAAAACACACATGATCTAACACGTTACATAACACACAGGATCTAACAAATCACATAACACTGAAGGTCCAACATATCACATAACACACAACAACTAACACATCACAGAATACTCAGAATGTAACACATCACATAACACATCGTATAATACACAGGATCTAACACGTCAGATGACACACAGTACCTAACATATCACATGACACACAGGATGGAACACACCACATAACACACAGGATGTAACACATCACATAACACATGATCTAACATATCACATAGCACACAAGGTTTAACGCATCACATAACACAGGATCTAAAACATCACATAACGCACAGGAACTAACACCTCAAATAACACACAGAATCTAAGACATCACATACTATGTAACACATCACACAACACACATGATCTAACACATCACAGAACACAATAATCTAACACATCACATAACGCAGATGACTAAACACATCACAAGACAAAACAGGAGGTAACATCATATAAAACAAAGGATCTAACAAATCACATAAGACAGAGGATCTAACAAATCACATAACACTCACGATCTAACACATCTTATGACACACATGATCTATCACATCACATAATACATAGTATCTAACACATTACATAACACCCAAGATGTAACACATCACATAACACACATGCTCTATCACATCACATAATACACAGTATCTAACACATCACAAAACACAAGGATCTAACAAATCACATAACACACATAATCTAACACATCACAGAACACTCAGGATCGAACACATCATCTAACACACAGGATCTAACACATCACCTAATACACAGGATCGAACATATCACATAACACTTAACATCTAACACATCATCTAACACCAAGGATTTAACACATCCGATAAAACACAGCATGTAACAAAACACATAATATACAGCATCTAATACATCACATGACACACAGGATCTAACACATCCCATAACACAGAAGATCTAACCCGTCACATAACACACACGCTCTAACACGTCATATAGCACTCGGGATCTAACACATTACATAACACACAGGATGTAACGCATCATATAACACTCGGGATCTAACATATCGCATAACACTCCGGATTTAAAACATCGCATAACACACGAGATCTAACACATCATCTAACACACAAGATCTAACACATCACATGACACAGAGGAGCTAACATCATACAACACACAGAATCTAACACATCACCTAACACTCAGGTTTTAACACATCAGATAACACACAGCATCGAACATATCACATAACACTTAGCATCTAACACATCATATAACACCAAGGATTTAACACATCCGATAAAACACAGCATCTAACAAAACACATAACACACAGCATCTAACACATCCCATAACACAGAAGATCTAACCCGTCACATAACACACACGCTCTAACACGTCATATAGCACTCGGGATCTAACACATTACATAACACACAGGATGTAACACATCACCTATCACTCAGGCTCTAACAGATCACATAACACTCAGGTTTTAACACATCACATAGCACACAGGATCTAACACATCACATAACACACAGAATCTAACACATCATATGACACACAGGATCTAACACATCACACACAGGATCTAACACATCACACACTGGATCTAAAACATCAAGTAACACACAGGATCTAACACATCACATAGCACACAGGATCTAACACATCACATAACACACAGAATCTAACACATCACATAACACACAGGATCTAACACATCACATAACACAACAAATTCTACAATGTGAAATATGTACACAAGTCCTCTGTTTACTGCTGTTCACGTAAGGATATTTAACAGTGCCAAAACGGTAACTATTGCTCTTCATGTAGGATTGGCATGACAGGAAACAGAAAATCCAAGTAAGATGTACCACGTTGAGAGTCTGTGTTGTCCTTCAAATACAGCTGAGGTGGATATATTTCGTTCAGAACATTTGTTATATGTGGACTGTGTAAAGCTATCAATTCCCGAATTTACCGTCTTGTAAATGACGCGGATCGAATTTCTTGAAGGCCACTGTTCAATAAATTCTGCTTGTAGTCGTGTTCATACTAGATCCGTTACAACGCTGAACAGGGTTGACTGCTTATTTGTTCCCCAAATGTAATGTTGATATGGCCTTTGTTTACCGGGACCATGACTTTTTTCTCTGAAGGGCAGCAAGTGCATTATGCGCCGCCCAGAACTTGATGCACTGTTTGCGTAGCATTTGTGTCAATATTGCACCGTTACCTCTCGCTTAATATGACCAAGACAACTGGCAATCACCTAAAGATCTACTTTCTTCCATTTCCGCCATTTTTACATAGCACTTCGAGCCTTTAACTGACATTTTTTAATTATCCTTCATCCTTATGTTTCATGGCTCTTTATACTTCAGATTTCTCACTAGCCCCTATCATAATAGGCCCATCAAGGTTACCTGTCGATGTAAGACATTTTTATCTTTACTGTCGATTCACTGCTACCTATCACTAAAACAAATCATAGCTCTTGACTGCATTCCAATAATTACAGATTTTGAAAGCAATTGGAAAAATAATTCGGGTTTACACGGTGCGCCGTCGAATCCAACGTATCGAAAATCTGAAATGCTCTGTTTAATGTGACTGTGGCATTCGGAAAATTATATTATCTGAACGTGGATTAAGACATGCATTTAGCTAAACGTCTATTCATGCCAATTGTCCAATTCGACTATTTGGTATGGCAAATTGCATGATGTGAACGCTTTAGTATTTTTGATGGACATGCACGAGGGTTCTTATGTGTTGATGCAATTCGACACTGCATTGCAAACCTCTGGATTATTCAACATGTGTGTCATGTGGATTAAGACAAGACATCTGTCAAGGTACACTGTACTTTGGTTTTCGAAACATTGAAGTCATGAACCATTCTGTCTGGTCGCTAAATGAGATATGTGTTGATACGGAATGTGGAAAAGGTGATTTGAATGAAACAAGAAGGAAACGACACAGGCCCAATCATTTTGAAGCCTTCAACAAAGTTTTAATTAAAGGCAATGAACTGCTTTGAAAGTAAAAAAAAGCACAAACTACAATTTCGTCCAGCATTACGAACATGAAAATCTATGGCCTGCTTTCGGTGCCGGTAGGTTTAATAAAACATGCGTCGTAGTGCTTCTTCATTCAATTTTATTTTACTTCTTATAGTTTACGTCACAGAAAAGAATATTTCAGTTATTTCCTACAGACGACTGGTAAGAAATTCAGCTTCATGTGGAATTGAGCTCACATCATCCACATTGGTGAAAGGTTCTTGGGTCATCAGGCTGCTCTATCACGCTAACCCAACAACCGCGGATGCATCACAATGTCGCTCAACGTTTGTTGTCACCAACATATAGCTCAATGAGTGCAGCTAATGGAATGATATATGAATATGGAAATAAAAATTCAAGAGTTCTGATGGTGACTTTGGAGGTTTACGAGTACCTGGTGAAGATCAGTGCACTACCAAGTTTCCTCTACGCATTAACCTGACCACCGTCGTGTAACCGAAATGGGGCCTCCTTGGCCAGGGGTGAAGGGCGAGAGCGCAGTTCAGTAATCCGCTCTGAGTTCGAGTCCAGCTCATTCTGACTTCATCTCCGACCGTACGTGGGAAGGTCCCCCAGCAATCAACGCGTGGTCCTAGGTTTTTTCAAGGCTCTGTCCGGTTTCCTCTCATCATAATGCTAGCCACCGTGGTATAAGTGAAATATTCTTGGGCACGGAGTAAAACACCAATCAAATAAACAAATAAATATGACTGAAAATTTTTTGAACACCACAACACCAAGTAATCAATGAGTCAGTGCAAAGAATATCTACTTTAGCCTCCCTACTGTATTTTTTTTTAACCGAAGACCTATCTATTACTACGGCCTGTAAAATGTCTTTACATATTCAACTAACGTGGGGCATTAGTATGAATATTCCTAAAACCTAGGAACATTAACACCGGATAGGCTTGCGTAAATACTTCATTACTTATGGTGCGTTCGCGTGTTTCGTTAGGATTACGGGATTCTACAAGCAACGACTTTTACATGTACTGATTTACACTCGGTGTTGTCTAACTGCAAGCTGTAAGAGTGCTCCAGCTCTTTTAAATGATATAAGGCCACATGGCTGTATAGTATAGCCTGGCCGTGATGCTTAACAGATGGTACAACCATCGTTAAAAACAACATTCACAATGGAGCAGAAGCTAAAATCATTTATTTATTTCATTGGTGTTTATCGCCGTACTCCAGATTATTTAATTTATACGACGGCGGCCATCATTATGTTCGGAAGAGACCGGCCAAACTCCGGGGAATTCGACGGCCATCCACAGGTTGATGCAGAAACTACAACCCCGTGTGTGAAAACTGTCAAGAGGTCGTGAAGCTGAATTCAGTTACGGCTCATCTTATGATGGCTTTCAACGCACCATACTTGTACATATGAGACATTTTATGATTTCCGATCAATTCATATTGAGCTTGGTGTTTTATACATCAGGTTTTATACGTTAATGTAATGTAAATTTACAATGTGATTTCAGATTATGTTTTCATTAATGTGCACGGAAATACTTGTAAAGGAAACCTTGTAGCATCGCCGGTATTTCCTATACCAGTGCCGATATGCGGTTATCCAGGCTCGCCGCGATAGTATGCACAGTCTTCAACCCATCTGTAATTATTTTTATCTGCCACATCTTGGAAACTGCGCCAGCTATACTTGGTAATGGTCGTTGGTTTACCCTAGTCACTCCATTTTTTCTAACTGTAAACTTGACTACAACAAGCGCAAGTGAAGTATTATTGAGTTAGCGTGAATATAACACAACCATGAAAAGAATAAATAAATTAAGATAAATAATTAAGTAACTCACAAATGTGATCCCATCAAACTCAGACACTTAAAACCTTACATGAATTGTAAAACATTACTTAGAAGAGAAGGCAGCAAATAACGTAATGTTAGTTATTTCTGCATAAGTGTGGAATCACATTTTGCTGACGTGGTAAACTTTTAATGTATAATTCATGCGAAGTTACGGATACAGCATATTAGACAAACCGGAAACATGGTACAAACCATAAGGCCAAAGGCTTAGCTGAATTGCTAAACAGGATTTGTAATATAGATAGATGAGACAACCTTGTATGAAAACCTGTTCAGATGAAGTCAAACGACCATTTTAATCAGGATAGGTTATGTTGTTATACAGCTTAGCGGAAAGACAATTTAAATGAACCGGTAATATCCTTTTTATCTTTTGTTTTTATCTTTTTCCCATAATATCTATGGAGGTCTTATCAGGGAAAACAATGTGATAACTGTGTGGATTGAGTTTCAGTTTAATGACTGACATATAATTGTCTTGCGTTGTGTATTGGACACGTCATTGGCTACAGTGCCCTTTTACCGTTGTCATGGTTGTAATTAAAAGGCCTTCCGGATAAAATTATCTCTGAAATAAAGTTCGATATTGAGATGTGTAGTTAAAAGTGCTTGCGCGCAACAGATGGCGCATTAAATACATGGCCTAAAGGCAACATGCTGTCATTTACATGTCTTCTTATTGGTTAAGAAATGTTCCTAAGGTACGTTTTGGAGGGACAATGGTAATGTTGGCAGGTTACGTGCATGCAGTTGCCTTACTGGGAACCTAAAGAACGTGGCAGATTAACTTGGAGTCCCAGAAGTTAAAGGTTGTGTGAGGCATATAAAACAATTCGCCACAAGAGAATGTAGTGTTCCACTATGGATTATTTGCGAAACGTAGAAGCGGACTATCTTTTTATTGGTGGTTATCTCAGTCGTTCATTACTTAACACAGTTAATGGTGACCAGCTATAGACAAAACTCTAATCAAAGGTTGTCTTAAACGTAGCAAGATATGTTTTTGAACACATGCCATGTTTTATTACTTGTGATACTTGACACCATTGTATTTCATCGTTGTATAGAACAAGTAAGTGCTGCACAGTGCTTAATTAGCCAACAATACTATTCTCACGTGCCCATGTGCTACACATACTCAGCTGTGCCATACAAGCGTGTAATATGGACGTATCTGGGTAACAATCACACAGAAAACGTTTACTTATATAAATGGACAATCTAAATTAGTAGTTTTCTCCATTTTCACCCATCTATTTCACCTTTTCTTTGTTCTTTGCACGATCAAATATACACTTTCAACTCTTCCACATGAATAGGAAATATAGACGTGTTATGTTAATTTATTAACAACTATGGTTTGTGATTAACGAAAAGGAATTAAGCCGCTGATTCTAAACAATCGAAATACTTCACCTGATCAGTTTACGAGAATCGTAATCTAGAATCTAGAAGCCGTGTATTAAGGAGACAGCTAAACTATATTGTTGGGAAATTACACCAGGCACCTGCAACGGTTTGCGGAGGAAAATGTTTTATTGGCAATATAAAACCAGATTGTTTGGCGACATGGCTCAACGGGTTGGTTGTATGGTTGGGTTCAACAATCTGGTGTTCTGGATCTAAAACCCCTCATCAGTCAGAATGTGTGCTCGTGTACCTAAACGGTTAGCAACGTCTTCGCTGACGATTGCTTTTAGCTGTGTTGTCTGGACAACAAACCGCTATTATTTAGGTAAATGTGAAGGACCCTATTTGTATTACTAGATTCAGTGATGATGTCCCGTAATGTTTTCATCATTTAAACTCCAAAAGCTCAGAATTTTGCTTTGACTCCATACGCTGACTCAGGTGCGTAACTGCTGTACAAATCAGCAGTAATCCGTAATCCTACATAAAGCGTTTGGACTCCCTGAGTATATCTATTATACCCCATTTCTCGAACAATGTCATCACGCATATCGGCGCCGGTGCCGTCATTATCTTCCGTTAAATCTGTTATGTGAAAGATGACAGTTTGCATTTTCCTCGATCTAACGAATTAATCCGTTTCTGGTAACGAATTAATCATTTCCTGATTGTATGTATTTTTTCTGATCCTAATTTGACCGAGATTGGGAAAGTCACGGTTTAAAACTATTGAATTTGGACCAGGTTTAATTTCTTATTATCGCTAGTTAATTTGTAAAAATATCGGTAATAATTATCAGAACAAAATTATGAATGTGTGTATTCTTAACTTGTACAAAAATATTGCGCAATAATGAAAACCAGCGACATACTGACTACGCATACCTATGACAAAAAATGTTGTCATTACTACTACCTTGAGACGACATGTGGCGGAGTGCTGTGTGGTGACTAATTCAATGCGTCCTTGACTGGGACTCTCATTATCCTATGCCAGTGTATTTTGAGAGGAACTGTGAATTAAGTGAACTTGTCTTAAATTGAGTATTAATTGTTTAGTCGCTTTTACTCTTGTTTATACTTTGTTTTTTTTTTATGTTTTCTTTAGGAATAAACTGTCAGGGGAATGCGCAGTAGTTGTTGTGTTGTTGTAAACACTCGATTCAGCGTCGTCCAGCCTGTCGGCCATTTTGCCATAGTCCCAGTAGGGAATCTTGTCCACCTAAAGTCATTGTGGCCTGATCGGTGTAGTAAGTTGTTCTGTCCTGCCTTTGCAATGAAGCTTTGTTGGAACACTGGTTACATATTACACGTGTGTTGCAAAGGAATAATGCTCAGTCCAGCTTGGACCTCTGCTGTCATTGCGCGGGAAAAGGTGCCACATTAGGGCTTTTAAAAACCTATAAATAACCTGCACTGTCCAGTTAGATCTTTAACAAAAGCGTTTCATGGCCTTTACACTACACTAGATCATGAAATTTTGTTAAAAGTCCATTATGACCACAGTGCCTATCGTCTGGTTTTCCAGTACAATTTTTTCAAGTCAACTTTTAAAGACAACACTAAAATGACAAATTCGTTGCGTCTTTTCAATGCACGTTATTGGCATTTTATACACCTATATCTGTATAATTTTTGTTGGGTTCACGAAGACTTGCTGGAAATAAGAAAGGTCAAACGTAAGAGTAGCAAACTTTTCGGCAATTTAAATTCATGCCAATACAATAGTTTGCTTAACCTGAATCAGTAAATTATATCTCTAGACCATTTGCGGGAAGATTTTCTCCCATACAACCATCACTGGGACTTTGTGTAAACCCATCCAAACTAGGTGTATTTGGCAATGGCCATTCATGTGACATTCAGAATTGTAGCGAGAAATAACAAAGTATATTGGAAATTGTCGCCCGCAAATATTGAAATGTGTTTATTGATACATTAGGATATTGCTATCAACTGTGACTTAATATTCACTGGACAAAGTAAGAGTCATTCCAATTGTTACTGGTAATCAGGCCTTCTGTTATTCGAAATTCCACAGGTCCAGAAATATTTTAGCCTCTCCGCCCTTCTCACGTAGGACTAATAGCGAGCTGTAACACACAAATATTCATGTACATGGAATTGACATTGCAGTGATTGATAGGCTCGTAGTCGATCATTTCTGAAGCCTTTCAACTTCTTAATTTTGATTTATGGATTTACTTGATTGGCGTTTTACGCCGAACTCAAGAATATGTCACTCAACATTATGGTGGGAGGAAACCGGGCAAACCCAGAGAAAACCCACGACCATCAGCAGGTTGCTCTTACTTTTGAGTCATTCAGACTTTTATTGTGACTAATTACATCGATTACCGTGTATATTTGTGTGTATTAAGCCTAACTACAAGATAGCATCGACCCTCCCTTAACATTGCCAATATATATATATGCCAATATATATTTGTTGCATTTGTGTTGAATTCTCGCAAGTCTTCATGAAGGCCGGGTCTTGGCGCAAAAACTGAAAAATTCTGCAAAATCACCTCCTGAAGAAAACAAGCGATGGAAGTTCTTTATTCCAATGGTGTGTTATAAATACTAGACATGTGTTGAATGCTGAGCACAATAATAGTAACAACATATAAAACTACAGCGTACAGAATAAAACCAGACCAGCGACGACAGTGTGGTAGTTGGCATATGGTCACACGTAATCTGTGAAATATGCTCTCTTGTCGGTTTACCTCATTTAGGGTTTTATTCCAACGGTTCATGTAAATGATTTTATAGTAGCGCCTTAGACTCCATTACCACCATGGCCTAAGCAATATTAGGTACCATTAAATACAGTGACATTAACTAAAATGTTTTAAAAGAATTGGTCATTGGTCAAGAATCCTCAAAATGCAGCACGTGTTGTCATCATATTTAATAAAGAATCACATAAAAATGCAATGGAGCCAGTACTTCGAGTACTCGCAGTCGACCAACAGAGCTATAAGATGATTCCAAATCGTAAACAGAGTTGTTCAGTCAGCTCTTTCGTGATCCAAGAGCCTTTCATCACTGCTTTCGTTGTGAGTTAAACCAACTCAAACTGGCCCTCTCTCTTGCCGTTCATGGTAAGGTCTGCAAACAACCTGCGGATGGTCGTGGGTTTTCCCCGGGTTCTGCCCGGTTTCCTCCCACCATAATGATGGCCGCGGTGATATATGTGAGTTATTCTTGACTGCAGCAAATAACTCCATCAAATAAATAAAAAAAGGTAATGACTGTAGTAGAACTCTGTACTCCATAACTCCGTTAGACACGGCGCACCAGCTGAATTGAGATGGTGGGTTTACGGCTTATGATAAGCTTAACACTTGTACTGTCATACTCTAGGAGTCAACTTATAGCTCTACACACGCCATGCGTTTATTTTAAATGTTCAATACTACATCATCGCTGCATGAAAAGATATTCCTCTACCGTTTATGAAACAAGACAGCCCACAAAACTTCCCCAGACTTAATCCACGGCAGAAGAAAATTTGTAGGCCATCAAGGATAGGTTGCTGACATGTATGTTCATATATCAAAATCCACTATATCCTATAACATTCCTTAATCTCACCATGCAGGATTTTCTGTCGTAAATTGGAAGTAGAAGGTTTGAATTTTTTATTGCTGACACTTAACTTAAGTTAGCTAGCAGGTATGAGTGATGCAAAGCCTCTGTATAAAATGGCAGATAGTCAGACGTCTGTGGTGTTTCCTGCTAGCTAGCAGGTTAGCGCAAAGCCTCTGTATAAAATGGCAGATAGTCAGACGTCTGTGGTGTTTCCTGCTAGCTAGCAGGTTAGCGCAAAGCCTCTGTATAAAATGGCAGATAGTCAGACGTCTGTGGTGTTTCCTGCGCTTCCAAATGATGTGTCCAAGGTAACCGAGCAAAAGTCCACGAGGTAAAAATCATATCTAATAAGCACAGGGCATTGTAAAAGACAAGTTCCATTGTTCTGATACAGTGGTCAAGCGAGAAACGAACAAATCTGAACTAATTAAGGCAAATTCTAGGGTAGCAATTTCAAGCTTGTAAAAAAGGCTGAGCTTTTCATTCTTGGAAAAGGGTGAAAGTAAAACTGCCACTGATGTGTTTGTACATCAATAAGCTAACGTTACGTGAGAATGAAAGAGATATAGCGCCATCCGATATGTCCTAGAGGGATAACAGTATGGAGCCCAAAGTGCATTGCAAAGAAAGCCTCGGACGCAAAACCAAAGTAAAATCAGGAGAGGTTGGATTCGAACTCACAACTTCACTGGGTTTCGTCTTCTGCTCGCAACCGGAGCTGCGCTTTCGATAAGAGAATGAGCGAACTTACTTTTCCGTGCTCTCTCGTCCTGCAGGGTCCCTAACCACAGTCTCCATCCAGGCGATGTACTTGTCAGATCTTTTTTCTTCATCTCCCAAGCAGTGATGAGTTCTTCTAGAAATAGAATGGAAACACATAAGAATCGAGTGGGAATATTGCTACGCATTCTTTGGTTTCACTTCGAGGGAGATTTAACAACACATTCAGACAACCTCACTTTCTCGCCTGTTATAGCAGTGAACTAGACAATGCTATCATCATAAACATAAAAGCATATTTTAATTTGTCTGCCGGTTAATTTCGTACCCATTATATAGGAACTAAAAATGTTTAATCTTCAATCCTAGTATCTATACAGGGCTCAGTTGGTTAGATAGCGCAGCGCAATGACCCACAAGCCTCCCACTAATGCCGTTACTGTGAGTTCAAATCCAGCTCTTGCTGGCTTCCTCTCCGGCTGTACGTCGGAAGGTCTGCCAGCAACCTGCAGATGGTCATGGGTCTGCCCGCGCTCTGAGCGGTTTCCTCCCACCATAATGCTGACCGCCGTCGTATAAATGAAATATTCTTGAGTATGGCGTAAAACACCAATCAAATAAATAGATAAAAAGTATATATACCCCTACATGTACTTTAGACTAGAGAGGTAAAGGAAAAATACAAGTATGAGCCCAATACACAGGAACTATATATAATACACGAAAGCTTGACTAAACAGTTACAAGAAAGCTTAACCGTCAACCCATCACACAGGAGCTAAAACAAAACGCTCAACAGGACAAAAGGCCGACACGGACACCGACACTTTCCCACAATTCCTCGCCTCATTTCGTACTGGCAAACTAAAAACGTTTAGGTGTTCAGTCTAACATGTATGTGTACAGCGTACACGGAAGGGTTATCAACTTATGCTGCCCAGTTTTGAAGAGACAGTCCCTGCTACTCATTGGTGTCAATTTTCTTCTGGAGAATATATTTTCCATCAGACATGTATTTAGAACTTCATGTAATGCGACTCCACACAGTTTGCGAGTACAATGTATATGCTTACTTCGTGCTCAAAGCACTAGTAATATATCTGTAGGCGCTTGTTATCAGCATATCCGTCCGTGATAGTAACGATCACTGTTTCTCAGGCAAGTTATGGCACGGTTCGAAGGCTTGTCAGGCGTGAAATCCACGATCAGCGAATTACATAGGTGCGGAGTTGAGAAGGGGCATTTCGCATGAACTGTGTCCCACTTGTGGGACTGCAATTTGTTTTCGACACAGAACATGTTTAGTCCTATGAGCAGTAAGTAATGTTTAATTATGATTTATTTGCAAAAACAAAGCATCATGGAGTGGTGTGGATACTCTCAACCGACCATACCAAATAGGGTAGGACGGAATAAGTCGCCATAGGGTTTAAGTTAAAATATGGTTCGTGGAAGACATGGTCTGTTTATAATGTAAAGTTCTGAAAATTTCTTCTAGGTCTCTGACCATACTGAGTGTTAATGACGGGTGAACAACCTCCTTATACACCGGTGTATAAGGGCGTTATACACCTCTTATGGACACTTGTGGTCAGAAAAACAAGGCGATGAGCACCATATAGACTCGCGGGCAACAAAAGAACCAGTATGTAACCATATAATATTATTTGGCCTGAAAACGGAAGAAAGTGTCAGCTACCAGGTTTTTGCCCGTGTATCATGTTGTGACTCCGTCTGTAATACATTGTATAATTTTCTTTTGATATGTAAATTGGGTCAGCGTTTTACATAGATTTTGAGCTGTGTATACGTCATAGCCTACTCGGTATTTCAGTCAGATGTTCCCGAAGCGTCTGCTTTTATGAGTTTGGTGTCATTATGAAGTTAAGAGAAAGCCCAATCATTTACTCATACGTCCACTAGTGAAGATTTCTGGGATTTGGAAGTTTAGACTTACATGCCATTTGACATTGTGAACTTGTACTTCACTTTTGCAGTACTCTGGACATTTTCGAAATAGCGTTTCACCTCAGATATTTTGTCAGAGGCGTTATTTTTGAACTTGCATCGCTTATTCCATCTTTTTGTGATTACATACTTTTCACCCCAATTTAGACATGAAGTGACATTTACGAGAGGTCGTATTGTGTCAAGCCCGATGGCTGGATGCTCTAATGCTGGGGAAGACATTACGGACATTATCACCTACCAACTCGCCAGGTAAGGCTTTAGGCTAGCCGGACCGTTGCCAACAAACGATCGTCGGTGCTCCGTACCTACGACCGATTGTAAGTTGGGGTCAAGTGATTGTCATGTGTTTACGTTCTACCTGAGTGTAAATGTACTACAACACCTGTCTCTGTATTTAATGTGGAAATATCACAACTAGAGGCCGTGTAGCAGCTAAAAGGAATGTTTCACATCACTGTTCTTCAGCCCGTTCAACATGGTCCATAAAATCCACCATACAATCAAAACATTTCACTGCGTTTAATTTGGAGGGAAAAAAATCTAAAAAAAAAAGTCAGTGAAGGTATTGTCAGATACAGTTTTTTAAGCTCTCTGTTCACTACAACTTTTCTTTTGCATGGCCTTTCACTTTAATGGACTGCTGAAGTTATGTAAGAAACTTACGCATGTCACATTGTTACGACATTATACCTTTCTTTCCAATTATGGGCGAAAGTCCCGGTGCCAAAATGATGGCTTTTTCCGAATAAAGCTGTAGCATCTGATCTACATAGTGCCCCAATCCAACCTTCTCGGTCAGCTGTTTATTAATTATTTCATTTAGCTCCGTTACCCATTCTGTAAAACATTAATCAAAATTCTTGTGAAAGACAAGTCATATTATATATTAGAACAGATAAAGTGCTACATGTATTTATAAATAATACTTATCTGGCTGTCTCTCTTTGTTTTTCAAACATATATATGTCACTGTTTGTGTTTTCATAAATATTGCTCGGCAAGGTTTGTCACAAAAAGTCTGCTGGGCTAATCCACAGGTTCGAACTCCAGCCGAAGTGACTAGTGGTGTCTTCACATAGGCCCTGTCACACAACGCTTTGAGAGATTGAGAGTATAGAGTTATTCGTACAGTGTGTGAATGAGCGGCATTATCAGATTCTTATCAAAAACTTCATCAAAAACAAAGGAGAGAAAGAACAAAACTTCATGTAGCTCTTCTTCAACGTCCAATCATGTATCTACCTTCTTTGGTAAAAGCATTGATTCCTGCACAAAGACATCCAAGGACGCTTATATGGTTCTGAGGAGACAAAAGAGAAAAAGTACGCTCCTATTATCCATATAGCATGTACGAAAAAGATTTTACAAAGGGTTGATACAACTGTAAAAGGCTTGTTGACAGGTACAGAGAAAGATGTGAAATATTCATTTATTCATTATATTGTTGGTGTTTTACGCCACACTCAAGAATATTTCACGTATACAATCACGGCCAACCCGTGGGAAACCGTCGACCGACCGCAGGTTGCTGGCAGGCCGTCCCACCTGGGACCAGAGATGATGCCAGCATGAGTCAGACTTGAACTCCGAACTCCGACTTGAAAAACGCACTTGTGAGTCCTTATTCATTGTTCTATGTAAGTATTCTGATCTCACGCCCACAGGGGCATTCGAAATACATGCATCTAGAGGGCGTATTACACAAATACAATTAATTACAACAAGCTGCTAAATAAATTAACTGGTAGTCTAGAGTTTTCATCGTGTAACTCAGTAATGGAGAGGTTCCAATTTTACGATTATTTTAGCAGAACTTTAACGACACGCCATAGAGATTCAAACACCAAATTGCTCCACACAATAACAGAAAACAGCTTTTAAATACAAGAATGGTTAAATCATCAGTTTGCTGGATGTGTGTGGCAGTCGTACAAATACGTGTAAGCGTGGAAAATAATGAACTATACAGATTGACTGTAGTATAAGTTTCTTATAACTTTTCGCAAATCTGTGTAAAATAATTCATGCTCACTGCCTTTCATAGCTTTTGCCAGTGATATGTTGTATTGCAAAATCGGCTTGTATTTTTCTACTGGCGACAAGGCTGAGCTATAAAATATGTGGGTGCATGTATGGTTGACTGGGACTGATTAGCTATGCAAGCTGCAAACATACTGGGCTTGGAACTTGTTGTTCTAGAGGATTTCAAGCTTCCTTTGTGCGATTGGCAAGAGTTTCTCTCTTGGCCGAGGACTGCTTACTTGTGCTCCGCGAGCAGAGCAAACCTATGTATAAATGTATTCTGGCTGCAGCACAGGTAATATAGTTACGTCCAGTAATCGAATTCTAGGTAGTTTAATTGACCCCATCATTTCACGATGACTGGATGTGTGGTTGTGAAGTCCAGTCACAAGTTGGTTAAGTATTGGGAAATTCTCAGCGTAACCACCGATAAATAAACTGTGGTTCTGAATAATTAGTATTAATTGTAGCTATTTGCCGAGTTAATTTATAATGTTATAAGAGCAAGTATTGTTGTATTTATTTAGATGTATGTTTGTATAGGCATTGTTGTGTATATTAAATGTCAATGTATTTAAGATTATAAGAGGCACCTGCGGGATGGCTTTCGTATAGTTATTGGGTTAAGTGTGCCAGGAGTGTTTAGGGAGCTAAACGTGCTTGTGTATATGCATATCTTATTATTTGTAAATGAGGAGTCAGTTGCAAGGAATAAATGCTGGAAGTCTAGCTCACTAGTTTTTCATGTAGTTTACTTTTATGGATTTGAGAAGTAACTTGTGTTATTGTACATCTACCACAAGCAGTTTAAACAAGTTACGCAAAGTAACGAATCCAACACTACATAATCTGTGCGAACAGACTGGCCCTAACATGTGATTCTGAAGCTAAGCATCTAATCAGACTTGGTGTACAATTCGCACACCATGAAGTAGAGCTCGATAAGTCGATAATCACAAGACCTATTTCCGAAACAACTTAGAACTCCATGCACTTCCCCAATGAATACGTCAGAAATACGTCAAAATGAATTAATTAATAGTTAACAAAAATGAATTAATTAATAGTTAACAAAAGCAGCAACCGGAAGATAGCACCATATTCATTTTTTCGACCTGGCTTGTACGAATATCGAACAACCAGCTAAACGTGTAGAATTTAACCGGATATTTATACGGCCCGCTTGAACAATTTCATTAAATGCTTGCTTGCTTGATTGACTGATTTGCAATCGTGCTGGCACGTATTTCCATATTCACCACTTTTACATTTTTTATTCTATATTCGAATAACGAAAAGTGGAAGTGATGAGATCCGAATAAAGAAATATGTATTACATGTAAGTCTGTCAATCAATCAATCAAGTCAGTCAATCCATACATACATTCATACTTTCTTTGCACAATACTGGAATAACAAAAAACAAGGTGGAGGTGCATATTCATCCTATATCATTAGTACGTCATTCGATATCTGAATAAAGCAGGTAACATCTCAGACAAAACAGTTCTCAGGTTTCACTGATGCAAGGAAGACATTTAATATTCATGACATGACATCAAATTCAAGTTTCTAAAGAGTACACCCTGAATAATTTCCACATAGAACAAGGATATTCCACTCACGTTTTGTTTGCAACTCTAAAAGCACCATAATCACTTACTTAGCCTCAAGTCCCAAGCTAAGCGGGATAGGACAGGCCCTACAACTCTAACAACAATAAAACTATCAACGATTTGGCAATATATGTCCTAGGGAGTGTAATACTTGTTGTGGGATTTATTAAGCTTAGAGCGGCGAAAAGCGTTTTAATAAGTTGTAACACTGACTGAAATCATCACTTTATACATGTACATGTTCCAACACATGCTCCAGGGCAACATTTGTAAACGCAATATGCAGACCCTTTGGCATATTATCAGGCTATCCAGTCAAGATAATTTCACCAAATTGAAATTATCTCTTTTTATCTTTGAAAGGGGAATAAGGCTTTTTATTTATTTACTTATTTATTTGACTGTTGTTTAAGTTAAGATCCTTTTACAAATAACAAGGATTCATTAACATTAATATGCCATTAATATACCACCGGGCAATGAAAAGGATTGAGCATTCAAACGAGTTTTTATGTAATTCCTTGATATAGCCGTATTCATATAAAAACCGATCGGCATAGATCCCCTCAATTCCCACGCACTAAATATCTATGCATTGTTTGTGAATGCCACATATCATTTGCAATTCATTCTGATAGCTAGGTATTACTTTGCCATAGCCTATAACATTATCGTTCAAACCAAAACTAAGCGAAGCTCCAAGGTCATGGATTCCGTATAGATGGATAAACAAATAGCATTCTGAATTCTAAAATCGCCGCAGCCATGGTCATAGGCTGAAAATGTTAGACTATTAGATAATGTTTTTTTTCGCGTTCTTTCACCCCACTGATGTAGCTTCAAGGCGGTCTTTCCGACATACTGCTGGAGGTATTTTCCTCACGTTACCAAATTCCTCACGTTAGCCAGAAGGTTGAGTGCAACCCAAGATAACGTAAGAATTAACGGAATAAGCTTTCCACGTCATTGAAGATAAGGAGTGTTAGATATTGCAAGAAATGGGCATGAAAGATGTCAATATTTGGAAAGAGCAAAACTACTCCTTTGTAAAATGTGCGTGAGTCGAACGATTTCTTAGTTGAGTGTCACAGGGTTTGGTAGAGAGCCCTCGTTTCATCTTTGGAAATAAACCCGGAATTTGGACGAAAATGGATCTTAGTGCAACGGAAACACTTACTGATTCACCGTTAGAAAATGCACCTATTTCTAGTGTCAATCGTATCGATTTTAGCGTACGATACGTGCTCGTATCGCATTTTGGTGGAACTGTGGAGCTGACCAGTGAGCAAAGTCTGGGGGTTCGGAGGTATTAAAGTTTAGGGTCCAGTCATATTGTCCAGAAATCATGATTACTACTGTACAAATTCAGGTTGTGTTATATGAAGACTTGAAATAAGACCGTGTCATAACAGGGCTTATATGAGGTTGTCATTGCCTTTATTTCCCACCCAAATAAACCAACTACACCAAATTTATGGTGTTTTAGCCTGTAAGCTTCATTTGAAAGTAAAATGCGAAAAAAATTCCACTCAAAATACTTAATAAAGTTGGACTGTCTGCATACCTCGTCCTCTGCGCAGCCCTGACGGGTGACGTCAGGCCATGCAACGTCACTGTATTTGGAATTGTGTACCAAATACCAGTCCGTGAGAAAAGCCTGAAGCAATGTGATGGCTTTGATTTGTGATTATCTCTAAATGTGCACTTCATATAAATGTGTAATGTGAACCCTGAAAATGTTTATAGCGAATATTTTGAAATACAACGTGCACAGGACACAAAAGCTGTCAGGGTTAACTTTTTATCCTTCTACGTCAAAGGCTCTCAGATACACACAGCGGCTGAAGCGGGCTCTTCAGGTTTAAGCGGGTGATGGCCGACCCGTTGTTCACGTGACTGTCGTTAGGCAATAGCATTCTCGCGAGAACTTATATAGATGCGCCGAAGATAGCTCTCGTACGCAATTACGAGCCATTGGCTAATTTTACTGGTTAGCTTTGTAAACTAAAGACATTCCAATGCGAAAATAATAAGAGTTAATGAAACTTATTCCCTTGTGCATATGTAGTCGATACCTTCATTTCCATTTTGACCCTAGCCAAAAAGAGCAAATAAACACACCTGGAAATAAACGCTGTGCGTTGCCGCCGAAGAGCCATAATGCTTCATAACGCTTCACTTGTAAAATAGCACTCCTGTCGGGCAGTTAAGTGCTCAGATTTCAGGACTGTCTGACACATTTTATCCGACAGGTATTTCAAGCAGTAAAGGAGATAGTTGTCTTCTGTATGGGCTAGAGGAGACTAATAGGCGTCCAATTTAACATCGGCGCTTCGATAAACAAAGATTAGATTAACGCACAAATCCACGATTCCAAAAGCAATGCTTGAAAAATTTTAATAAGTGCAAAAAAACCCCCAGGACTTGTCTGCAGGTTTTTGAGCCGCGGGGTATTTTGCTTTGGGCTAATCTCGCATTATCGTGTTTGCTTGCCGCGTGGTTTTTAAAGGCACGACTAGAGAACACGACTGGCCCTATCCGTCTTCCATAGTTATCGGAATTCCTCTGCATTTAGTTTTTAATTATTGGTGTTGAAAGCGATACTCAGGAATACTTCACTTAAATGACGGTGTCCAGCATTATGGTGACAGGTAACCTGGAAGAAGCCCAGTATAAACCCACGACCGTTCACATTTAGCTGACAAATCTGCCAAATGTGGAATTCCTGTGTAGGGATAGAGGCTGCCGTCAATGGATGAAATTAACATGCATCACACCACAAAATAATGGCGGACAGATATTATCGGAGTGTCTTCGGGGGCAAAGAGACACTGTTCAAGAATTGTTGAAAACAATTTCCCAACTTATAGTATTTCAGTAGTAGCAATACAAGCAATCAGTATTAAAAACTTACGTATTACAGGATATGTACGAGGCGGCACTCGATTTGGTCTTCAGCTGGGGTGGTTGTACAGTACTAGGGGCAAGAAAAAACAAATGACGCGCACATTAATCCTAGCTATTATCAATCAAAGTGGTTCCGCTGGTAGCTAGAGAGAAATGACAAAAATGCAACGATTTATATATACATCACATATACAGATGTATAGATAAACGCAAAAAACTTTTCTAGCATTTCCAGATTGTTTGAGGCTCTTCACGTACTAGTTCGTTACAAGGACGTGTTTACTGTGTGAAGTCCCATACATTTCAGTGGAGAATCTAGTTGAGGAGGTGGAGCGATATATGTCACAGCCCTACTGGCGAGGGTGTCGATGGTTTCAGCAAGAAGTTCTGCGACATTTTCTACCTTTGAAATCAATTAAATTTCGACGCGAATTTGCTGATTGGCATTTTAGCAAATACACAGGTTATTCTTCTGTCTCAAGACGTGTTTAAAATATGTGTTGTAGATGACATGCTTACAGTTGCTCCGATCTACCTTCAGTCGCATAAACCCAGTTCTGCTCAAGTTGTCAATCAAACTAACCCGGTTTTCAACCAGCGGATGTTTCGAGTTGCTCTCGGTTGCTCCCAGTCATCAAAACCCAGCTGCCCCGAAGAATCATAGATAAATGCATTAATAATTGAAGTATACTTACATGGTGGTTTACACTGAATAAGAAAAGACTTCACAACGAAAAATGTCTGGTTTTATGATAGAACTCTTTGTGGGTTCGTCGAACGGGAGGTGGACCTCAGCGGCGGTTATGATTGCAGGAATTATGTACTGCGTAATGAACAATTCTATCATTAGCATACTTTTATACATTATATTTCTATTTTCTCTATGTGGTCCTATATATATATTTTTTTCTTCGACGGTGCTGGGTAGAAGGTAGATCACGACAACTCCAACCCCTCCACACCCTCTGTTGATAAGCTCCTGGATTTCATTCGGTTTTGGAAGACGAGATTACATGAGCAAAATGTTTTGGTATCTTTTAATCTTCCTCACCACGCTGCGGTAATAAGATATGAATTCATAATGCAAATGGTTTATATGTACGTGATGTTTTCATTCCAGGTGATTTTTACCCGAACTAAATTCAAAGGCAAACGTGTAACAAAATCCCCTGCTTTTGATTGGACGATAATGGTCACGTTGTGGACGTGTATATCTCTTTATCCCACATCAAACTATATCCTCTGCTTTTGACTGGACAGTAATGGCAACGTGATAGACAGGTATATAGAGACTATGTTAACAGATTGTGTCTCCGCGATGATGTATCAGCCAGAGTTGTCTGAGGTCGGTCTGTGGCATAGGCCGAGCTCGAAGAGGGCAGCTGATGCGGCAGACCGACATCAGACAACTCCCGCTGATACAACATCTCGGATTCACAGACTGTTATGATATTCTATTTATCATATACCTTTACTTTTACCTACAAAATGACCAAAAACCTCATGGTTTCTCCTTAATCGGTGGCCTGACTCTCCACAACTGGAGAAACTGCCAGGCGAAATGTAGTTCTTCCATAAATGAGCAAAATGTCTTCAGCTCTTCAGTACAAAATTTCTGTTTCATTAGTTTCAAATGGAAACTACTTAAAATAAACCAATATAGTAAACATCCACGAGCTGAAACTATTATAAGGCAGTCACTTCACAGAACACTGATCAACCCCTACCCCACGGGAAGTCCCTCGCACGCTGTCGTCACGTGAGAAAGGCAGGGACGATGCGAGGACAATTTCAACGTGCAGTATAGTTTAAAAACAGACATTGTTTGAAATGAACGGCACCATGATGATGATTGACTGGAAGTTTGGCTCTACAACAGTAATGCGGAGTCTACATTTATTGAAAATATGTTCCTCATGTGGCCGTGAAACCGCTGATCGTGTTTGGCCGCAGCCAAGCACCCGACCAGTGAGATTTTCAGATAGGGCACTGAACGGTGATATCACCATGGTGGAAATGCTGAAACTGCTAACGACTGCTGCAAATGTGTCAACGCCGCATATAGCCCATGTCATCCTTTTGCTGTTTACATTCCGTGAATGGAAAGGCGATAGACGATGGTTTCATGAAAACGGCAATGTTTGGATTAATTTCGCCTTGACCTTGAGTGAAACGAGGTCAGGTAGCCGACTGGATTTATCAGCATGTCCTGTGAATGAACATCCATTCCGGTGACCGTGTGTATAGGTTGCTTTCGGAAAAAGTTTAAGGATTTTCACAAAGAAGGTCAATCACATTTTCACAGAACACTGACCTTTAAATTATAAACCCGTACCGCCGCGGTGTGATTGTGAACCATATTTGACTGTCCAAAATGAGCCAAAAAGTTGGAAGCTGGGATCAAGCTGTGAGCAGGTTTTCTTTGGAAATTAAATTTAAATAATGCTCCCGTCCCTACACTTAGGCTTTGTAAGGTCTGCTTGTCGTTTCTTTGCATGTTAAAATAAAGATAGTAAATGATTTTTCTTCACAGTTTGATGCTCTTGTTGTTGTTACACCACGCCAAATTCCGACGTTGATTTATGGGTTTTCCCGGAAGAAGGCGGTTTGATTGTAAACATTGAAAGTAGTCCATGTTTTCAAAGGATGGTGATACGCAAAAATACCAGGGGGTTCTGTATCAGGCGGATAACACGCATAGGTACATGATAAAACTCTATGCCCTGCAGCAGATGCTATATATGCGTCTGATGACAAAACAGTAGGAAGAACACCATGACGTATCAGTTACAACGTTACGCAACAATGACACCAGGGACAAAGTCACAACGTAATGTTGAATGAACATTGTCAACAAAGACAAGACGTCATAATTCCAAGATCACTGCTTGGCAATTCAAAGCTTCTTGGCGGGACTGGAAATTACTGCTGAAGCTTCTTTTCCAAGAAACAAATGTTCAGTGTAGTTTTTCGGGTATTCCGCGGAATAAAATCGTTACATGGTTACTGTGTGAAAGCATACGAAACTATAGGGGGTCAGTAAACCTCATATTGCGCTCAGCCCAATATTTATTTATTTTGTTGATGTCCGGTATAATTGTCTGGTATAGTCTGTGTAACAGTCATCTGTGCTAATTAATTTTATGGATAAATGGGATAAACACCTGTAAGAATCCCCTTCTTTGAAATGACGTCGTCCAAGGTCGGGTATTGTGATACGAGTATGTTCTGATTCGTATTTCTGTGAATGTTGACATTCATGGATGATGTGACCAGTGTTCATTTCATACGAAAGTTATGAAACTCGCTGAAGAACTTTTGCAACTTTCATGTGAAGTGGACACGAGTATAAGATTCTCTTTAATGCACTGTACAATCAAGCTCGGTGACATTATACAGATGTAAACAAATTGCAGCCTGTCTCAGGCGAGTTCTACATTCAATAACAACGTGACTACGCACAAACATTTAATCCCACAACATCGTCAGCATTACTTGTTTATGCCTCATAACACTGAACTTTAAGAAAAGTCCGGAGAAGAAAAAGAATAAGAAATACGAAAAGCGAAGGTAGAGAGGTAAAATGTTGCGAATTACGTCAACAATAGAAGATGGAATTCGTCGTCTGCTTTGAGAGTTTCATTCTAACTGTTCATGTAAGGGGGTTAAAAAGTAACAGCATACACGCCCATTGGCATCACGACGTGGGCAGTTTTACAAAGGGAAGTAATCATGTTAATTGCATTTCATTAGTCGTCACTGATCTGGAATAACTCAAAACGCTGTGTTTTGATCACATTGAATAAACATTTACATGACAAAACACACTCTGACCAAGTTTGGGCGACTCTTAGTCAACAGACATTACAAAGACTACATCAACGAGAGTGAATTTAGAGCAACCTAGGTAGTGTGATAGTTGGCGAATGGTCTCACCTAACCGGTGATATTCGGCCTCTAGGCATTTTACCTCAGTAAGGATTTCATTCCATTCCGGCAGATTTAGGATACAAAATCATTTTTGATGGGGTAGGGAGTGAGTCTACATGTGCAGCGACATTATACTGCTAAAAATTATATGTTTCCGAAATCGAAATCAGATTTATTCATTTTAATTTTGTTTTATTAAGACAGACCAATTTACAAAACGGTAACCCCACTTCCCCTAAGTCATTCCATGCCCACAAGGGTTAACAGTGACACGATCAACGATGACGACATCGTAACCACGAATAAGGCACAGAAAAAAGCTCATTTGAAATGTTTTCTTTACTGTGTTTTGAATTCACCACTACTTGCACTAGGTGAGTTATAGTGATGTAACCTGGATTTAGGTCAATGTTTGCTTAATATACTTGCATTTAGACACTGAAGGGAGCCAATAAATATAACATGTAACTATTTTCCCCACCTTATTCTTTGCCTTCTTTATATTTGCATTTCTCGTAAATGTAGTTGAAACTGAAGAAACTATGTTATGTGGAGTGATTTATACCATTGCCCACCTCGTTTACATACTTGTCAAAACAAGTATTTCTCTATCGCGTACATGTCTAACCTGGGTTACCACCGAAATGTAATATATCGTGGATAATGTTGCAAAGACGGAGGTATGTGTGTATAGCCTACCGTTACAAATCTATCGTCCGCCGTTGTTGCTGCATGCTTTATGGTTTGCGGAAACATGTTCAGGGCGCAGTATCTTATCTGCAGCAGTTCAGAGCGCCATATTACAACAATTTGCGTGGGCCGATCCCTTTTCGAACTTTCGGCGATATTATGAGAGGAAGTCGATGTGGCCATGTAACATGGTGAAGGTCAAGACTGTTGAAGATCGTCATATAACCCTCGTTCACGTACTCATGCTTTATTGGCTCATAACGGATAGCCCCAAGATGGATCAAGGCGTTTGATTAAACTTCAGCAGTTTGACCGTTAATATTTTTACAGGCCGGGTGAACTTTTGATAAACAGGACAGGAATTAAAAAAAAGACAAAAAAAATTGTAACCAAAGGTATTTCAGAAGGACGGTCCACACAGGCCTAAACGGGCATGGGCATTTTTTATGACGTGCTTGACAACTCTATAAATCAGCTTTTATTCTGGAATTCTCACAATGGCATAGGATTCACCATTTTGAAGAAACCAGAAACACGATTTTGCGTCTTCCGTACCCCACGCTATTCAGTATTAGGGCGAGACACACCTTTATATTTGAAGTACGGATCCCTTTATGATTACAATCGAAACTCACGCACTGTGGCCTTGGGGAATGACCTCAGACGTATTTCGCTACCACTTTCTTGTTAAAAAATGGCTTTAAAGTATATCGGAAATAACTCGTAATCACTTGGAAAACATCTGATTTAGCACTTCTTCTATATGGTAAGTGCTGAACTAGGTACGAGTGACATCACAGCGGAAACAGATCTCTTCTCTGGTGGTAATGTCTCGCCCTTCATTAGTTAAAACTGAGAGCGTGACGGCTCGTTCGATTTTCCTTACGTGGGCGTTTTTGCTTACTTTGAACTGCGATATCTCGGTATCGTACATCACCAAAATGAAAACTGACGTTTTGAAACTATGAACAGGATTCTTTATCGACACATATATACATTTGGACTAGTGTTGTCTCTTCTTTTATATTCTTCAGAGCACCTAAATGCAGCTTAGGCTTGCATTTATAGAAACCGCCACATAACATGTTGACTGCGGCTGTCACCATTTACAGTTTCGGGTGCAAGGGAGAGGTATTTGCACACATTCACGACAGGACATAGACCATCCTGTAACATCCTGAATAAACAATCATTCCAGCACAATCGTTTGTGTTGGATGCTGTTTTGGGCCTAAGTCCTGCGATTATTGATCGGATGTGATTGAGACTGTTATACGAATATCCGTTTCGACGCTAATATTTTCATGTACACCGTTTTTATATTAGAGGTATTTGATGAACATGTATCTATATATTTGCATAAACACGACTTTTTGGCAGTTTGTGGATTTATCATATTTTGCAAAACCAATATCACCATTGTTTTGCGCGTATTTTTTGCTCACAATTTTATTTCGTTCTGCTGTTTGTACACATGGCCTTCGGAGGTAAATAAAACCCGATTAAACCTAAAAAGCTAACTCATTTGGCCGCTCTTAGGGCAGGACGTTTTACGACTTAAAGCAAATTTACAGATTTCATTGCTGGAACTTATCTATGTAAGTATTTTTACCTTTTATTTCAAATCTGGGGAAATTCTACGCTATTTAATAATTGTCCCCATTACTGGTCGGTGACAACAGGCTGTAGCACAATCATGCCATTAGGCTGTACTCCCTTCAGAGCATTGGTCGTCAGCCACACATAAGCTTATCTGGTAGTGGAACATTTGTGAACATTTTAGTTAGTTATTTTTATTTATGTAGAACTGATGTTTACGTACATAAAGTGATCGTCGAGGACGTAAAAATACTACAAGTTTCATTTTCGACAGAACTGCATTTTATGATTTTATTGATTAAATGTACTAATTGCTTTGCTTGGCAACAAGACAGATACATGAGGTAATAAAAATAAAGAAAAATATAAAGAAAATTTTGTTTGAAAACACACAAACAAAAAAACGCTTCTGTAACATATTATTTAACCTTTATGTCGCATTTATCAGCCTTCTTTATCGGTTACATTTTAAACCTAATTTTATCCAGCAAGTGTTTAACCTGTTTATAAATGTGGAAACGTAGTGAGTTATGAATATTATTTTAGAATATTCGGGATACAAGCATGATGTCATTGCATCAGACTATTCTGGATTTAACAATAAAACGGCTGGTTTACAAGATAAACCAAATGAAGACAAGAGATTCTGTTTGTTTGTCACTGTGTGTACTATGACCATGTCATTTAACACAACGCCTGTGACTTGTTTTATGCATTAGTTTCTGTGCCTCTTTACTGCCCATGCAGAAGGTGTTGGTATGCATCATATGAAACCCGTTATACACAAAGCCTGGGTTTCTTTATACTTACCGTATACTGATATCAGGATATACTCTCAGAAATATGGAATGATTGCGTACAAGAGCTTATCTTCAAACCATCAATTAGTACTCCAATCCCAAGGATCCTGATATTAACTGACAGGTGTGATGAGTAGGATCATTGTAGCCTGGATTGTTTCCCTAAATGATGCGCGTTATCAATTTGCAGGATATCAATGTTCTTTTTACCTCACAGCAGCCATGTTATTACTAATAACGTTTGTAATATATATTTGTTTATTTATTTGTTGGTGTTTTACGCCGTACTCAAGAATGTTGCACTTATACTACGGCGGCCGGCATTATCGTGGGAGGAAATTGTCAGAGCCCGGGGGAAACCCACGAGCCTTTGTAATATATGTTTTGAACATATTACTCCACGCTATGCAGTATGCCATGTGAAAATAAGATGTTTAAAACTAGCATTTATACCGTAAAATCCTAGTAAGCATGTTATTTTTTATCACCGTTTTATCGATATAAGAGCTTTATAATATAATATCTTCAGAATGAGAAAGAGTTTAAACGCCTAGACGAAAGTATAACTGATGTGTAATTTTTAACGTCAGAAACATTTGTACACAATAATCCTGACGATTTCTTCCAAAAACAAACCACGGTGCTTTTAGACAAAGTTTATAAGGAAAACTTTCTAAAAAATCAACAGTCTGAACATTTTATCTTGGTCGAAATTTGCGCTGAGAATTAACATAACAGGATTTCCTACTCCGAAAATTTACTGAACGGGGGAAATTGATTAAATTAATGCCCTAAAAGTAGATCTCGTAAAGTCTGTGATAGCTACTTCCGATCATTCGTTACACGTGTCCATGAGATACAGGTGTATTCATGCAATTCATTTCCTTATCGGGGCAATTTTCCTTATTCAACCAATAATTTATCGCTTTTATGATTACTGTTCTATTTTTTTATGATTAGTTGGATCAAACACACATAGGTGTGTGTTGGGTGAGCTGGAATTTGTTTGTCCAATCCTCATTTAAATGAGTGATAGTATTGTTTATGTTGTGCACCCCGTCTTTATAATATTGTCTATATTTATACATTTTTTCTTTTGTTGTGCTAACCGGGTCGGTGTCTGACACACATCTTGATCTTAGTATACGCCATTGCCTGCACTGTAGTTTCTCGACACTTTTGTGTTTATGTGTTTGGTGTCATAGCGTATAGAGCGTACATTCTGGAAAGATATGTCCGTGATGTAAACATGTTGACGATGAAACTGTCTGGGATTTTCGCCACGTTAGTCTATAAATATGAGCGACGAAGTTATAGAAATTGCTCAGTTATATTTACTTACGTCCACATGAGAGGATCTCTGGGATTTATTATTCTTTTCATGTTATTGTGTATACATGTGTTAAGGGTTCATTCTCCTTTCGCCTTAATTTCAAACTCGCCTTTTCGCATTTAGTCTTCGTGATGTTCAGAGGGGATATGTGCCTTGATCCTACTCCCAACCGGTGAACGATTCTCGACTAACACTCTCAAACATATCAAATATAATCTTATGTGTCATCCAGAAGCTTAACATGATCACTATTCACTACGTGTATATGTGTCTGGCGAAAACTATATTTCATCATACCAAAACTCTAGTTCATAGAGATGACATCATGGCACAAGCTAAAACCCAGGTAATCTTCATACCATCCGAGAAAAGAGGCCGGCTGTTGGTTTGAAATGGGTATAAGTTCCTTGTAAATAATGAAAGAGATGCCTGGATGTCCTGGAAGTGCGTACACAAGGGATGTTTAGCCACCTTATGTATCAGGAATGATCTGATAAGCAAGATCGAAAATGATCACCAAGATCCTCCTGTTGTTCACAGTGCTGCTGTAAGCAAGGTTATGCAGAATATCAAGAAGCCAGCTTCCTAAGAAATCACGCCAATACCATACATCCAAAATGACGAAGTGGTGAACCTAAGTACAGATGAATGCCTTGACCATGTTGAATATGTTGCTCGTCATATGCTCACATCCCAGCAGGTGAAAGATTCCTTGTACCGTCAGCGGCGTAAGCAGTTACCAGCCTGCACCTAGAAAAAGGATGGACAAGGACTCTGACTGATTATGATTTCCTTCAGATCAACGATGGCGACAACAATACGATCTTAGTTTATAGTACCATTAAAAGCCTGAGGTATCTTTCCACCTGTCAAACGGTATATGGAGATGGGACTTGTTCTTGTCTCATCGCACGTGTTTTTACAGATCTACACGCTGGATGGCTTTGTTGAAAGGCTGATGATTCCCCTTATCTATAATTTCCTGCCAGACAAGTCTCAAGCCACCTGCGAACGCCTTTTTTCGCCTACTTCGTGGTTAGGCAGGAGAATACATCCACCCAACCGGGTTTCAGATGGACTATGAAAGAGCCCCCCCCCCCCTCCATGCCGTCCAAGAAGTATTTCCAACTACAGAGGTCAGAGGATGCTTCTTGCATAAATACTCAACATATTTAGGGACAGATGCACACATTACGACTCCAAAGCATCTACCAGACAGATGCAGAGCTGCATAATTTCGTACGGCAAATCAGCGCACTGCCACTCGCACCAGAGAATCTTCTTGACGAAGTTTGCATCGAGGTTGCCGACCAAGAACCAAATACAGAACCAGCGAGGAAGCCTGCCGCTTATGTCACAGAAATCTGAATAGAGGGCTTATTTCCATCATCTGTATGGAATCATCATAACAGTGCTGCAAAGGCAACAGTGCTGTTAAATAAAGTTAGAGATCTGAATCACTGTAATTTTTTTTGCACCTAATCTGCTTAAGCCATGGTGCTGGAGGGTGCGTAAGTTATTGCTGCATAAACACTTACGTGAGCAGTTAGAATAAAACCCTAACAGAGGTAAATTTGCAAGTTGTTACTTCTTAAACACTTACATGAACAGTTAGAATAAAATTATGACTGAGGTGAAATGACAAGAGGCCGGATTTCACCGGTAACGTTTCATCACTTGCCAACTTTCACACTGTCATCGCTGCCCTGGTTTTATTCTCTTTTTATTCTCTTTTATATTGTCCACCCCGAACAAATATACAACGCTTGCTCGGCATTAGTGACGCTATCGCCTACCAATCGGCCTTAGGAAATGAATCTATAGATATGGATTATCCTTCCTTTAAGAATTAAGATGAACTGTGAATTTCAATTTTTACCTGGGCATAATCGCCTTCAAATCCATGAGGATGTGGACGGTAAACTTCGTCAGAAACTGAATTTTGTAATCATCTGTATTGTTCTTGTATATAGTATTGTAACTTGAACTATTACCTCTAGAAAGGTTCGTTGCAAAAATTGAATCCCGCCTCTCGACAAGGAGAATCATTTTCTGGCCGCCTCCAAGTATATGTATGCTGTAAACTGACAAAGGTGAATGGAAACGTGTTTCCGGAGTACTGGACATACGTTTATCTCATTATACTTTGTTCGTTACATGGACTAAAACATGCCGACATGTGCCCATTGATATGAAAACCGTATATTCTCTACTGCGTCCAGAGTGAGGCAGTGTAAGGATTACCCTTGACCCACAGCACAAGCCATTGCTTGACTTGATCGGAACTCTTTCGATCCGTTAAGAGAACTACAGAAAGACAGAAACAAAACCATATATGTTTATCTAAAATCGAATAAAAATGCGTGTAAGTGTAAATAATGATAAAAACCACTTATAGTACTTATATGCTCTTTGATATATTAAGCAGCATTCTCCTTGCGTCATTTTCGGTGTCTAGGAGGTATCACTGCGAATCATCATATGAGAGCCATCCCATTGTTATAAATACTTATAATTACACACAGCTGAAAGTGACATTATTGAGGCTGTGTGTGACTTTATGGTCCGAAACCTAGAGGCTGATTCTAACTCTTCATTCACAGTTGCGCCCCTGCCCCACTCCACCCTTATTACGTAGCTGCTTGCCCATAAAGACTTAACCTTTCATTTTTACATAGCTACAGGTACACTTGTGATAACATTTAGCAATGGTGTAATTAAGTTCATTATTTCATTTTATTGTGGGGGCCTCCGTGGCTAAGTTGGTTAGCGCGTTAGCACAGCGTAATGATCCAGAAGCTTCCCGCCAATGCAGTCACTGCGAGTTCAAGTTCAACTCATGTTAGCTTCCTCCCCGGCCGTACGGGAGAATATTTGCCATCAACCTTCGGATGGTTCTGGGTTTCACCCACAAGCTCTGTCCGGTTTCCCCTCCACTATTAATCTGTCAGCCGTCGTATAAGTGAAATATTCTTGAGTACGGGGTAAAACACCAACCAAACAAACCATTTTATTGCAAGGCCTCATTATCTCTGATGTGACTTGTGAAGAACACTGTATTCCTCTATTGCAACAAGGCTAGACTGCTTGGGCTACCTACATTATGCCGGAATTGTTCTGTGTTTTCACTTCCAGAAGTTACCTGATTGGAGATAAGCAGTGCTTGTTGATTGGCTGAATGCAGATACCTGGATGTTGATGAGAGTATTCAAAATTAATGGATTAAATAAATAAATCGTCATATGTTTGACGACATTTGATTAACGGAATCTTCGTTTGCATTTTGCAATTTGACCATGAGTGGGAGCAGTGCTCCCAGGTGTGTTGGATGTGATGCCCAATACCACATCAAGCATATCCTAGTTGGCTGTTTAAACTTTGTAGACATATATTCGACAAAGATTCTACAGAGGTGGCTCTCTGTTTGAATTATTCGACAGCGTCGTTGGCTTTGTTTTCATTCATTTTTGAAGGTGTTATGAGCTCCTCTTTTAAAATAATGTATCAAATTTTTATTTGGTTTTCTGCTAACCCGTTTAGTGTCTGACCTACATTTTTACCTCTCTGAATGTTACAGCCTGTACTGGAATTCGCTGGTGCATTCTCAAGGCTTCTGTGTTTACGAGTTTCGTGTCATTGTACATAGAGCGTACATTCTGGAAAGATGTACCGATGTTGCAAGCATGTTTAAGATCGAGCTATCCAAAATTTTCTTTATGCTATTCTATAAATATGAGCGACGAAGTTGTAAAGCTCACAGTCATTTTATCTATGTCCACATGAGAGCAGTTGTGTATCATTTTCCTCTCCGATAATGGTATCCTTACAAAGGTTATTTACCTGTAACCAAAAAAAGGATTTACAAATAATACATAAATGTAGACAATTTACCTCATTATATAAATGCACTGGTTTTCGAGTTTTATCCTCCGTTTAGTTTTCTTAACTGGTTTTAAACAAGCCCGTCAGGTTTACTTACTTTTGCATGTTATGATTCCACCATGACCATTTATGGACTCCTGGTTTGAACATGCTCTTGCCATAATATGGCTGAAATACTGCCGAAGTGGCTCTAAGCGATAATGATTCATTCTTTCATTTTTTTCATTATGTGCATCATATCCTTTCATGTAATATGAGATAGCGCAAATGTCAGTACATGTACGGTGTTATTTAAGGCGTGATAACGGTTAGTGTAACACTCGTACTTTATCATGTATAGAGGTTACTAATCGCCTCGTTGACCTAGCGGTTACAGCGTCCGCCTGGAGGTCGGGATCGCTTCCAGGTCAGGTCATGCCAAACATGGTATTTGTTGCTGCCTCGTTTGGTTCTCAGAAGTGAGAGGTTAGAGCAAGGAAACAGGACTGGTCGACCTGGTGTCAGTATATGTGACTGGGTGGGGTGTTCCAGTGGCGGCAGCACTTTGGCGGCATGGTCTCGCCTTGTCAGAAGGAGAAACAGAATATACGTGTATAAACATTCTAAGGGCTCCTGCCCATCATATGACAGAATAATTGTTCAGTACGATGTAAAACCGAACCATACATACATACACAAATACATGTATACCGGATAATAAGCTTAAGACTATTTATATCTCCGTTGCGTTTTGCGTACTGCATGTTCAGTGGATTTTACAACTGAGAAATAACGCCTTGGTGAACACCTAATTGTACGTTCCCCGCAGAAGTAGACAGGTTTGCTGCCTAGTTTTATCATGCACTCATCTTACATAAACCTTTTCTCCTTCTTTTCCAGTTTTATATATGCCCCCATGTACTCAGGGCTTTGAAGTAACACTTCCATGGCGTGAAATTATTATTTGGTGTATACTTAAGGCAGAGTTCTTGACAGCAAGTACTTTGTCACAACAACAGCTATATTTAGACAATGGTAACAGTCTAGGTGTCATATTAGACACTCGCACAGCAATGACCAACAGTGATGGATGTTCCGGATAAATAACCGTAGAACCGCAATTTATAAAAGCGATAACATTACGAAGAGCTGAGAAAATAGCAAAAATAAGGAATTAGGGCGAGTTCATGTAAACTAAGCCGTGAGCTCATTTCGACAAAGCTGGGAAAACTCAAAGAGTGTTTTGGGTTGTACATTTTAATCATTCTCCAAACTGTATATCACGCTAACCCAGTAATATGAGTTGTCGTTAATCAAATTTGATTGCAAGAAGGTTACTATTCTTACAAAGTGGCAATTGCATTCAACATGGAGCATATATACATGTATTTATATGCATCAAAATTGCCAATGAATTGCAATGAGAATATTCAAAGAGTTTGTATTCAGATGAATGGGATTTTACTTACTAGCATTTTACTTACATGACCCAAAAATGTCTTGCTTATCTACAGTCCATAACATTTGTCATGCGACCCTTTAGAGAAGGTTCGTAACACATAACACAGCACCTATGCTTTCCTTGGATTGAAATTCATAACGTCAGTATCGATTTGTAACACAAAAAATTTATTTGATGAAAAGAAAGTAAAATAAAACTGGCGGCTCCAGTAGCAGAAACAGTTCAAAGGTCTGTAGCGATAAAACTATGTCTCTGAAGTATGTTTAATAGATATTTATTGCTCAGCTTGGATTGGAAAAAAATGAAACTCTGAAATATATATTATAGAGATAGAAGAGGTGTGCAGTCCATATGGGATACCTTTCGCTATTGAACCCCGTTCAAAAAGTAAATTTGCAGTAAACTTCAACTTTTACCACAAAAAATATTCACGTTTTCAGTTTGGAAGGACTTCCACACTGCCTTCATGTCAAACACATTATGATTACCATAAACTATCCAATTTATTTTCTGATTGATGTTGTAAATGGAGAAGATAAATTAACCAACTTAAGTAAATATGTCTTTTCTAATAAATTTATGTTTATGTGAAGAAATATACACCGCAGTATTTGCTTACTGCCAAGCTGACGTAAAATGTTACGTTGAAATACTTGTAACTTTACCTGCCCTCGCTCAGTAAAAGTATATCACATCTTCTACTGTTGGGATTTACGTTGAAAATTTTTAGGACAAATATCTTTTCGCGTGAAGTCATAATGAAGGAAGCAAACACCGACTTCAAACAGATTGGTGAAGTAGATATAGCCAGAGCAGGCGGCATCTTCACATAGCTTTATTAAGAGTTTAGTTTATTAGGAGTTTAGCAAAACTCCTTGTTATGGACGAACCTGTACAGTATCATTTACAGAAGAACCTCGGGAAGTTTTATTTATAAGGTCCTGTGAAAGTAACCCAAGATCTTGAGAAAATTTAGCTGACTAGAGCTACAAAAACAACTGAAGTCCCTCCTTGGTGTTTCCGTCAACCCTCCCCCCCTCACGTATACTTGTACCACGTGACTGCATTATCCGGCATTGATGTTATATTTTCTCCAGTTAGCTCGTATAACGGAACGACCGTTTTGCCTGAATTCTGACTCAACTTGATATATTCAGGCAATGCTGGAAGACTGAAGGTAGAAAGCATTGGAAACGCATTACTTCTCTCAACAGTGGTACAATGAATATTATTGAGAATCTAAAATTAGCCTTTAAGTTGTATATTAGATCAATATTTTTCAATATAACAACATATTCAATCCAAAATCACACCACACAACGCTGACACCTATAGGCGTGTTCAAGAAAGAAAACAAAATAAAACTGATGAGGTGTTTTTCGTGTCAGCATATTTTTGCCTGTGCGTAGATTTCATCACGTTGTAGATTTCGGAGCATTAAGGATACTAGAACCCCTCTTATTTGACATTTTGCCTTGTGTAGCTCAAAATATTGATCAAATATGGCCATTATGTATATATATATTCTGAAAGCTAAACATTTCAAAAAAGTTTTCAAAATTTACCCAATTTCAGTATTATTCAAAATAAAGAGAAAGTTTGAAAAAAAATGGAACGGTTTTTCAAAATGCTTTTTTCCCACCAATTATCAAAACTGTAAATTTTTTCTTGCTTAATTGGATAGTTTAATAAGTCACCGTGGGTAGTCTGCACAAGCAACCACGCCCAGTTTATAGGTGGGGCAATATAAATTTACCAGAGATGTGTCTCTTTCCAGCAGGTAACCCTCCTCTGGGAGCCAGTCCTCCTAAAAAGGGGATTACTAAGGAAACACACCCGCCTTGGTTCACAACATATTATGCGTTTTGTCAAATATAAGGTATTTACTATTCGAATTTGGTTCTGATCTTTAAGTGATGGGCGAGATAAGAGAGTGGAGATAAAGAATGTGAAATGAAAAAAATTTATCCAAATTTCACCCCGAGAGATTCTAGTATCCTTAATCCACTTTTTAGAAATGTCATTCCCGTCTGATTCTTAAGAACATAAAACTGCTGCTTTACCCATGGAAACTGAATATTTTTTATCATGAGAGGTTGAAACAAATTTTCTCATGCATGGCGAAGTATTGCTCTCTTGAGAGGTAATGGAAGGTCCAAACCCTAAGAGGCTACACGAAAAGGAAAGGTTAACCAAAGACGACTGCCAGTGCGAGTTTTGCTTTCAGTATTTTTGCGCATTTATTTAATTTATGTCCTTGGGATTTTGATCCATACTCAAGAATATTTTACTTAAACGGTGAGAGCCAGCATTATGGTAGAAGGAATCTGATCAGAGTCCAGGGCAAACCCACGACCTTCCGTTGCTGTCCGACTTTCCCACATACGACAGGAGAGGAAAGCAGCATGATCTGGACTTGAACTTAAACCGACCACTTTTGTGTCTTTGTACTGTGCCGGGATGTTAATCCCTCTGCCCTCATGATATATTTAACTTTTCGCTAATCTGTTGACAGAAAATGTAGTATAACATTTACAGAAAGCATCCTCCTAGGCAAAACGGACGACACTATTACCGTCACTCGATGTTATTGAAATATTGATGCTAAATATTGATTTCAATATTTTTATGCGATCAAAAGTTGCATCAAGTGATCTTGTTTAAATGTTTATTACAGATCCGGAATCTATCACAGAAAATCTTCCAGTATTGTAGCAGCTAGATTTTCAGCTGTGTTCCTGCGCTTACGTAAGGCTTTAAAGCTTTTTGTCTCATCAGTGGATAAAGTCAGCACAGTTTTGGCGACACCTTTGAGATAAATTGTCTCCGTCAATTGTTGTCCATCAAGCTGGGTTGTCGTATCAAGTCTTATGTTTCTTTATTTAGTTATCTGGGTCACTTGCAAAACAACCTAAAATTGTGCACGTCGCTTGGGTAGTACATTACCATCTTTCCTGAGGAGGATCGGCTGTCCTTTAGGAAGAAATATGACTGTTTCCGAGTAAATCTTCAGTATTTCATCGTCAAAACTTGGCGACACAACATTCTCTTTCAGTTTCTTTTCTATTTCATCCAGTTTCATTCGCCATTCCGTGTAACATTAAAACGAAGCGATGCAAATAATACTCATTAACGGTCAGTTGATTTATTGACTTATTTATTATTTGATCGCTGTTTTAAGACCGACATAAGCATATAACACTCAGTTGAACGACTGTACATAGTTCATATAAGTGGCCTGTTTAAACAGCCTGTTGAACATATCGAGGTTTGTAATAAAAAGTATCAGGATATGCCGGCCGCAGAGGTACATTGTAAGTAACGATATTGGGATTGGAACCGCGTATGGGCGCCTTTTCACCCAGATGAAGACAGTGTACAAGGAACCGAGTACAACAGACACATGGAGCGATCGATTAAATATTCCAGTCGACGACTTTGAGCCCGAGGCCTTCCGTCCGCTGATAGTCTACTTACCTACTTAATTCCGCAGTCTCACTCTCAAAGGAGATACAGTGGTCGGTGTGAGGAATGCAGCTGACGCCTGTAGATTTGATCAAGTTCGAGAGATGTGTTTTACATTTGCCGAAAGCCGGATTACAGAAGAGTATGTACCCCCGTTGCTACCGACAACTGGAGATATTCCACTTTCAAGATGTCCAAACTCCTTTTGTTGAATTTCATCAATATCATGGCGGAGTAAGCACAAGATGTCCTACAGTTGTCTGGTTTTCCGCCAGTCCCATTGGAAACAGCACTAGCTATTCTTGCCCACAACGACCTGAAAGCCACAGAGGGTTCCAAATGTAAGCTAGCTTTAACCTGGAGTCGCCATTATTGCCAGCTCAACAAGAAGCGACGTGTGCGATTATCGAAGAGAGCTTTTCTCCCATGTATAGATTTTGCAGCTGTTGAACACGAAATTTTGACAAAGATTTACTCGCTAACTCAAGTTCCTGAAAAAGTTCTCAATTCCGCCGTCATCAAATACGTCCCCCTTTTTTTTTCGGCCAAGATACTCCCATGAAGTTGTCCAGAAAAAAGTCATTTCGAAAGTGGGCTAAAGAATTAGGTGCATTTCTTCGGCGGAAGTGTGAGTCTGTAACGCACTCACTAATCTTTGGCCAAAACAGCTGGATTGCCAGCGTTTCAGGAGAAGCATCACCTCTTAATGGACGTAGACATGTATCATCGAGAAAACTTGAAAATGTTTATGCATTCAAATGCATTTAGTGTTGATATGTAAATAAACCTTAAATATCAAAGCTAACACTTTTTGACTGTTTTATGTATTTTCCGTGCGGTTTAGTTATCAATCGACTATTTATGGTATTGTCCGATTGGGTCTCGGGTTATTTGTGTAAGGTCTCTCAAATAATATCTTCATTTTCAATCCGATTGTAGCAAATTTCGTTGGGTTTCTGTGTGGCCATGTTAAACGGATAGTGAATTTGAGTGAAGTTTTCTAATTTCATTACAAGTTTCAAATCGGAGAATCATGTATCCAACATAAATAGCTAGGATGTTGCCGTCCGAACATATTTGAAGATCTTGCATTGGCTTACTTGCCGTTATCATTTGCATACCAGTGGTAAACAACCTATATATTATGTTTTTCCGCCCCATGTCACTTCTTACTTAGGAGCAAAGCTCTAATCTGGCTGCAATGGATTATTGTTGTAAAACAAGCCTTTCATGTCAAAGCCTTTAAAACATTTTCAAACTTAAATGTCAAATCTAGTTATATTCACACAGGGAGCCATTGCACCACTGCATGTTTTTATCACGGTGGGCTGCACAAAAGTCTTGTGTTTTGAAAAAAGTGAGGCCCACATATTACGTAATCGATAAAATACCACGTATCCGACGGTACTTAAATATGAAAACACAATGCCAACCTAGAGGGAATACATTTTATCCTGTTGATATATATATGTGTTTGCATTATACATTTTGTTTGTTTTTTTTGTTGAAATTATTTCGTTAGAGATCTTAACTTACTCTGAGGTAGAACTTGGATTAGATCGTCATAAACAAGCCTCCGGTGAACCAATGCTCAAAGTAAAGAAAATCATGTGGCAATTACACAATGGTGTTTTCAGTTTCTAGGTATGAAATATAAATACAAATCACGTACATGTCTTCGGCCCATAACTTCCAAATCAGAGGCCCAGCCTCAACACTGGAACTGAAAACAAACACCACTGCATATGAAGAGGGAGCATTACACCTGTTCATGAAATGAATTGTTTTAGACAATGGCGTGAGACGCTATTTCCTCAAGAGCATAACGATGGAGTTTATTGTCACAGTTAAAACATTTCAAATATAATAATTACCTAACGAATGGAAACTCATATACCAAATAATTTCTGAATCAAAGCCGGGTATCTGGGGTAACACTGACATGGAATGTTTTTGCTGAACATGATAAGCTAATTTTTCCATTATCAACAAAAATACTGATTTTCGCTGGACAGCATGGTCACATGGGAGACATATATTTCTGAATCTTGCGGAGGATGCTATCACCCAGCAGTAGGAAGAACACCATGACGTAACAATTGCATTGTGACGCAACAATGATACCAACGACACAACGTCACAAATAAATAATGACAAAAAGGTGCCAATAACCCATATGACATCATATTCCTCAGACCATTGTTTGGTACTTCACAGCTTCTCGATTCGACAGGAAACTACTGTTGAAGATTCTTTTGTTTAAAAAGAAACAAATTTCCTTCTAGTTATGAGGGTCTTATGTGGGATAAATTCGTACATCGTTTCTGAGTGAAAAGGTACGGAACTGTATGGGGTCAGTAAGGCCCATATTGTGCTCGCCTCGCCCTTTATCCCTCAGAAACCGTGTAACTAACAGTACAGCATCTTTTCCCAGGGGCCCTTTTCTCGTCCCCTGACTAGTACATTCGCGAACTCCAGTATAAATTCAGTTGTCGGCTTTACGCTTACAAACGCCACAAAACCTTTCCGAAGTCATTTGTGAGTTTGCTGTCTTTTGACTTTGCACTGTGATATTAGTGCTTAGAACTTACCTGTTACAGGGTTGACTGAATACATCAATCGACAGGACTACGTTACTGGAGTCCCGTTTTCCCTGTACTGTTCCAACTTACCCACATCTCCTTGTATATATACATACGCTGGACTAAATTGGACATGTGTCCAGAAACATTAATCAGTGCAAAATAAGTGACATCCCTATTCATGGCAATTGAGAACGTATTTGCGAACAAAACCATTTTTTAAAAATCAATTCTTGGGCATGTTTATCAACCTAAAGATATATATCTCAAAATTGTTATTAACTAACCTTGCTATCTATTTTTATCATATGTTTACCCATGATACATAAATTTTGCATCTATGTTATGTAGAGTGTGCAGGAAGCAGTGTCACAGCAGGCTCGGTGTCGTATTACATTCCATAGTGTTGTATCACACCCCCTGAAATGAAATGTCCACCCACCTGTGCACGCAAGGTATTTTCGCTTGCGCCCGCAGGGTCGAAGGCTGCGTCACCCACATGTCAGGGGATTGCCGGACGTCACCCCGAGGGCAGTAAAAACAGATGAAGTGACAGGCGTCGTTGATTCACTCGTCCACAGTAGTTTTTAGTCGGGCGTCAAAAATCCACTGGGAGCCTGGCAAACCAAACTGGCTTGGCAAGTTTTTCGGAATAATTTTTTGGTATAGTATTACGATCCCTGGCTACTCAGTAAAACCACATGGAGAAAAGATTAAGATGTAGGTATCTCCATATCATGCCCCACATACCAGGCCTGACAGGGAAATAAGAAAATGCCCATGTTATGACTTCTAGTTATCTACACGCTCTCGCTGAAAACAGGGTAATGAACTTGAGAGTGAAGCCTGTCACACTTCTGCGCAATATCCCATGCACTTTTAAAACACTGCCCGATTTGGGGAGAATTTGATAAGCAAAAATTTGGCTCACTTTGCAGACCCTCAGATCATGTCTGTAATCAGTGCATAAGATTTTCATAATTAATGAATTCCATAATTTTCCGTGAACTTTGCCGGACCCGGGCTAGGGACGCTATAAAGGAAGCTATAAACATTCACATGATGATGTTATGAACAGTTGCAATCAAAGCGGATTCCGTGTCTGTAAAAATCGAATGTTCCTTGCATCATTTAATACTGATAAACGCTTCTTTCGTACAGCTTTATTTACTATTTATATTTATTATTTCTGATATATACCACGGGAAATAGTATTATAGTTTGGTTTGAAAACATCGTTTAGGAACGCCACTTTATGTTTACATGTGCTATGCGAATGTTGGCCTTGGCAGTTAAAATAAAAAGAATTGCACATTCCATTTTGAGAGAATTACATTTTATGGCTTTACTAAAGAGGCATAAGATCAGATATAGTGTGGCATGAAAACCCCTACAGACATGGGCTTGTGCGTATACGCCAGATGTAATCAATCAAAAAACAGTCCTTTTTGAAAAAGTATATCTTTGTAATGCATTATTTATATAGTTTTTAGCATCCTCATTGGTGTATTTTATTTTTTAAAGTGATCTTATTACGTAGTTGTTTTGCGTGAAGTATTTAATTGTTTTCAATATTGAAAATATTGATGCAATAGAGACTGATGATGCAAAAGACTTTGCAGTTGTTTGTCACCATAGGCTGTATGTTGATTTATATATTACCAAAGCTGTCTCCAATGGTTACATGCCGTTCAGATTTAGATTGTGTATAGTACCAACATAAGGGCATTACTCTACATCTTGTCAAGATCGAACATATTTAGTGGCAAAATATTCCAATCTTTGGAATTATATATAAAAGAACTTAATTTGATTGAAGTTTATGAATTTAGTCGATTTTCAAAGTCTTTGCAGTTCAAAAGAAATGTTAAACGAACAGGACCAAATCTACGAAAAAATGTTTTGTTTCTTTCTCTGTTTTGCTTGACGCTCCATCACATAAGAAGTTGTGATGTCATCCATTTGTGATGTACAACCAATGATGTGGTGTTACCTTCAGTTTTTAGGCCTTATGCCGGCCAAGCTGCTTGGCTTTGGTCATGTGTATCTCTCTAACTCTCAGACAGAAATACTGACATATCATATCAGCCAAATTGTAGCGAAACTACGGACAGTTTTGTTTTGGGACCATGAACCTAATGGTTCCCGGTAAGCTGTTATGCATCGCAAATTCTTGAAAACATGGCCTCACTTGCGTTAGTTTCATACACTTGAAACAGTGTTAAGAAATATTTTTTCTACTCTTTATTGCAGAATATTTAAATATTCTAGTGTACGGCACATGTAGACCATTTCCTTGTTGTTCACCAGTATGATGTTAGAGGCTAACATCTGAACCTTTCCGAATTCCTATAATACATCCACGTTGAACACAATATTCACATTTAATCTAGCCTGTTCAGGATGTATGGTTCCAGATGTGCCTTTTTGATGAACATGCATGTCGAGTTTGTCGACAGGTCGCCTTTAAAAGGGAGTTATGGCAATAGTGGAAATATTGGAATTTCAACCTTTGACTGAAAATGTATTATTGGGACATCAAAATCTTATAAGTAAGATCGCGAATTATTAACCAGTCATTAGCTATGTGCACTTTACTTAACTAGTCATCGATATTCTATTACCTCAATCAAAAACAAACCAGTAACATATATAACGTTAATATTTTAATGCACTTTAATATTTAGGTGGTATATGTGTCCATCGGATCCACCAAGGTAACACTAGATACTTTGACAAAACTTGGTGATTGATCTTTGGCGACTACTTTATTTATGATCTTTGGTCACCAATTTTATTTCGGAACTTTTGTTATATGGTTTGCAAAGCTTAGTTAAAGAATAACTTATTAATTTTAGTTCCCGGTATGTGAAGGCCAGGTTTGTCGAATTGACCAGACAACAGTACTGAACAAGTCGTCGACATCTGAATCACAAACCTAGTTTTTGTGTTTAATAGAATCCGGTCAGCCATCGGTGCCACGCACGGTGTAAATTACGATAAAACAGGAAATAAAGTATGCATGTAGCACAGTGAAATATATCTTTTAATATGTTTATGGACTTCAGTCATGCATGGAATTCTTTCAGTCTCAAAGTGTGATGTGTGTTTATAATTTTCCTGGGCATTAGGTTTATTACCTCATGTTTAATGAATTATGTCATAAAATCTTGATTTACGCCCGTGTGATTTCAATCTGACTGTTCAAACAGTGCAAATGAACTAATACAGCACAATATTTCATGAGCATTCGTGTATCCATACACCCAATTAATATTTTTTAAATCCAGGATTCAATGGAACTCCTGAAATGAAACATTTGTATGTAAATATATACACACAGGCCAGTCCACGGCCTGCTAACAATATACATGTGATGCAGAACTTATGTCGTTTTGAATATGACCAGTTGCATAAAAGATTAGTAAGGAACTAGAATTGTGCTAAAATAACAGTTTCCAAGATACTCGCTGCTGTTTGCTAAGTATTGTTTCTTCTCCGTGAAGCCCTCATATTTGAAAGACATATTTTCAAGTTGTTTATTGACTTGCTTGGGGTTCAATGTCGTACTCAACGATATAATATTGATGGGACAAAATGCCAAGTGACAAAGTATTGGTCTTTGCTTTAACAACGGCCTGCACATGTGTATTTAAGCAATAGATTCGTATAAGAAAAAAACCCACACAGAAAGCGAGAAATAATACTTGTGACTTGGAGAGAACAGTTCCTTATGTGACAAGGGCACTCCCACAGCACTAAAACTATTCCAACAGTCTTACGCTGTACATGTACTTCATTGCACATTGGGGAAAAATAAAATCTAATTTTCAACGTTGTTGTGCGAGTGATACTCCAGGACAAATACAGCTGCAGGTGTATTTTTCTAAAGATTTGACGTGTGTAATCTGCCCAGATTTAGAGACACGATGACTGTATAGCTCTGGTATGGTCTCTTATTAGGTGATTCTTTTGGAAAAGTAGTCAGATAAAAGCCTATATGGTGTGGATGTACAATAGCGTACAGGAAAACTACAGCTCTTTTGTGTATGTAAGTTTTTCTCGTTCTTCAAGAGAATTTAATTTGTGAATTGAAAAGAAAATATTCGTTCCTTTATTACATTTATTTGCTTGATTGGTATTTTGGTGCATTATGGTGTGAGGAAACCGGGGAAAACCCGGGGGAAACTCACGACCATCCGCAGGTTGCTGGCAGAGAATCCCACTCACTGCCGGAGGTGAAGCCAGCGTTAACTCACAGCGACCGCATTGCTGAGAGGCACCTTGGTCCATATGCTGCAAACTAGCGCCTTAGTCCCTTCGGTCACGGGGGCCCCCAGTTAAATACCGCCATCTTAATATGTAACAAAACCGAATGTATTGACGGCTAATGCGAAACAATCTCATTTTTGTGAAACATTGGCTATTTCATTACGACACATATTTGAAAATCATTTAAGGAATAAATGTTAAATGCTAAATACTGTCGCGTGTGAATACTTGCGCCAGAACGAAGAACGCTTATTTGATCTCCTTCTGAAGCGTAAGTAACTGGTTACCTATTCCCGGATCAGTGTTGTATACGGGGATCCAGGACGTGATCACCGCTTACCGTTATTTATTTTTTTTTATGCAAGACATCCGTCATACATTTACACCTGTTGTGGAGTGATATACTGATTTCAGCTTGTCCTCCGTCCAGCTCTCGGTCATCCATCCGTCTGTCAGTCATTCATGTTCGCACATGGACATGACTGTATGTCCGTTCGTGTTTTACAGTTTCCAAATAATAATTTGGCTCAATTTTTTAGAGCCGCATATTGACTGGCATTTCTGCTGCCCTGAAACATCGATGTGCACTTGATCCAATGCATAAGTCAAAGTTACATCCTGTCTTACTTTGGTAAGTTTGGGGTTTTCACCTTCTCCATAACTCATTCATACACCGTCTCCCTTAAACGCCAGAACCGTGTAAAGGAGAAAAAAACTGGCTTTAGTTTTACATTAGTCGCATTTTGTGCCACTAATCTTGCGTTCAAAATCCCAACGTCATATTCTATTCTCTATGACCGTTTAACTGAAAAAAATGTTTGGTAATTTTGTTGATTTTAATTACTCGATCATCTGTCTTGTCTTAAAGGGGTACAAATGGCCTCTCCTTCAATCAGGAACTTCTTAAATTACAAACCTTCCAGCTCCTCCATTTTCCCTATCGTACGTCTGGTCTAAGTAACTTTTGTTTAAAACTTTTCTTAGACGTCCATGTTATAGTAAATGTAATCAGGAATAGTTATCTAACATTTTACAGACCACATGGCACACCAGGGCTTTTCTTACCTTTCTTAGTGATAAAGAAGTTCGATCCCTTAACTCCCCTGTTGCAGAGGCATAAAGAAGAGAACTACATTCAGCAAATCGCATATGTAGGATCTCGAGTTTGGTTCTTTCAGTTAATGTTATCACACTAAATCAGATAGCACGCACCTGTTAGTTTCCTCACGGATAAAGATATCTGCACGTATGGCCGTGGCTAACAAATATCTGCACGTGAAGCGAAAGTGATTCACCACTCGAAGCCAGGACAAGATTACTCCGTTTAACATCTTCGACTCGTGTTTCACACAGCCGTTGAAGCCGCGCTGGCCTAAATGCTTAACCCATTGGCTCGCACTGACCATTTGGCTATGGACTCGTGTTTCGAGTTTCGGTGTAAAACATAAATAAACAAAAGCAAATCATTTTAGTCGCTATTTAAATCAAGATTTGTGGAAATTGCATAACATCTTTGTTCCCAGTAAAGCCCCCCAGATTCCGTCCACCGTTAGTAAGCTCGTGTGTTGAGTTTCTGCCTCCTGCTGACAGGTGAGGCCATTTGACTCTTTTGGCTGTTTCTTCCGGGATTTTTTACAAAGTTGGTATTACATGAACCTGACCGGCCAAAAACAACCAAGTTCCTGCACATGTTTGCTCATCAAAAATAAGAAATATTGATCGTATATTGCGAAAGGTATACTTCTGACACACATTCCTCAGATATCAAGCAACGTCCTAAACAAAATAGCAAGTGGCGAAGCACAAGCTCACAAACTGTGCTCACAAGCTCAAAAGCTCACAAAATAACATATGTCGAATGGCACGAAAGCCGATATCTGTAAATCCCAAAAAATTCTTCTAAATGAACGAGAGTAAATGTGCTCGCAAGTGGACGTAAGTAAATGACTGTATAAAATATTTGTACATCAGAGGTACATGTGCATTACTTGCTGACCTTTACATAGTCACATTGTTGTGTCATGTGAAGATTAACCATATTTTGTGAACCTCTTTGACCATTGCTTTGCAAGCCAGAGTGTTATTATTATGATTTTCTTTTTGGGCTTGTTTTTTGGGTTTTTTCCCCACGATTTGCTGATTGCTGTTGTATAATTCGATCTGTCGTGTGTTTGTTTTTCCACCAGACTTACAACTAAGCTCTGCAACTGTATGCCGCTGACTTAAACAAATTCCCGGACAACCCTAAATTTTAGCTTGAGGAAATCCCCAAACCTTGGCTTTTCTATATGCCTTTAATAATTGTACATAAATGTATATAGATAAATGTCCACAGATACATTCACAGAATCTCCAAGATATCGGCGTTAGTCCATTTTGGCTCAATTGGAAAGAAATTTTTACTTGTGTTTCATAACTTGAAGTCAGTACATAAGTTGGAAAAAGTATACAAGAAGTATATGAAATATTGTCAATATCTAGAATAACTAATAAATGTGCACATTACTGGTTTATGGCACGAGACCGTAGTGGATTTCCTGTATCAGGCTGCACTGCTATCAATGTTTAGGTATTCGGCCAAAGCAGATATTTCTTCTTGACGGAGGAAAAGTGTATGGACATTAGAGTTATTTCTTCTTTTTGTGTGCGCGTGTATATCGAACTGATATAATGCCGCATAAATTCGTCGCAGGGGACAATAAGAATTAAAATCACAGGGATTGCATTTTAAGAAGAATATTTTTTTATGAATTTGCTGGCAACATTCAGACAAAAGGGGGATAATGTAAAATGGATGTATATACGATGAAGTAAATAAGCATTTTTGAAAACAAAGTCTCTGTAATATATCATTGCCGTCAAATTTATCAAACTTGTTCATCTATTGCATTTTAAAATAGTGATCTGATGTTTATGACCGTTTTGCGTCCCCTGATTAATTTCCTTTTCATTTTGACAAGTGGATACTTATGATTGCACTGCAATATTCTGAAAATAAAAATGAAACAACTGGTTCACTTTGTAAACCGAGCAAAACAGAAGAGCTTGTATTTGTTTGTCTCGGCGTGGCCTGTGGCCGTTTAATTGACCACAATTTCTCTGAGTTGTTGCGACATAAACTTTCATTAGTTTAGTGACAGTGTAAACTATAACAAACTCAATAAATCGGACGTAACCACACGCATTTAAACATGTAAGAAAAGTACCAATATAGGCTGTTGTAGTGGCGCATATAGTCAGCTGTTAAGTGCTGATCAGAGTCTGTAGCTCTTCATGGACCACATGCCGACGACACTTATAGATTTTGGAACATTATACCACGCCTTAAACGGCATTAAATATCATACAACCTTTGATACCCACTGAATGGAATGCTCATCTTTCAGGAGATATATTTTTAGAAATTTAATTCTCCCTTTTGAGTTATTTTATTGCGCTTGACAAAGAAGTAGGGCTATCCGCTAACTAAAACTCGATCAGTCGGCCAGTTGGCGGTCTGTGTTTGACTAACAATTAAGGTTCAAATAAAGTACTTCAACGCTGTAAATGGTCTAAAATGTACAATTTATAACCAGCAGAAGGTTTTATTGTAATGTACACTTCGTTCCAGACGTTAATAACTCTACATTTTAAAAGAAAAACCAGTGCCTTTATGTGATTATTGGACAATGCATACAGGCTTACCGTTGTGCTGTGTAGAGGATAAGAGAATATTTAGGACTGAAATACATGCGATGACAGTTTAGACAAAGCTACAGAGTTCATTGAATGTGTCGTAGTAAGACTGCATATACCTATTTATGTAAACATGTAGCAATTGTGACCGAACTGTTTCAATCCACCATACGCAAGAATTGACGTCATGTGTTTAAGGGAGGTACTCAGCTGGCGCTTTGCATTCTAAAACATTTTACCCAATCACAATTTCTGCAACCCGAGTACATCCAGCCACAGAAGTTGAAAGCCAGCTTTACACCTGTAAATTCTAAAATACACCACAACGTCAACTTGGTACCTGCTAAATTTAATTAGAAACTGGCGGAGGTGACGGGTCTTCTCCAAAGTTTGGTTTGTAAATCAGTTAGGTTCGAATCAGTTACACTGGACGAATCTGGTTTATAAATGTACTGACGGGACTGTCATGACCCCTGGAACATCGCTGAATGAACACCAATTTGTTCTTGACGTTACACCAAGCAATGATGTGCAAGATAACCGAGAGTCCCAAAGTATGTTTCGTCGATAGCCGATAGCTACTGATGTAAAGCAGACATCCATTATTCAAGACCATTATCTACAACAATTTGTAAGAATAGAAACGCTGTGCACAGTAGCTTCATTTAATCATCTGTTTAGTAATGACACGTACATAAAACTACTCATAGGGGTCTCTTTGGCTCAGTGGGTCAGCGCATTACCGCAGCGTAATGATATAGAAGCCTCCCACCAGTGTGGTCGCTGTGACTTCAAGTCTAGCTCATGCTAACTTCCTCTCTGGCCGCTCGTGGGAAGGTGTGCCAGCAACCTGAGGATGGTCGTGGATTTCCCCAGGGCTCTGAATGGTTTTCTCCAACCATAATCGTGGCCGCCGGCGTATAAGTAAAATAATCTTGAGGAGGGGGTAAAAAACCTGGTGGCAGGCTTCTAGCCAGCGCGCTAACCGAATGGTTCACAGAGGCCTCGATTATTACAAAGCTGATGTGTTTCAGGCTGAATCTGAGCGAGACTTCGACATGTCTACCTCTTTAATGTTAAACTTTTGGACATAAAACGGTGCCATTTACAGCTTGTATGTTTGACCTTGTTCGAAATTCTTGCGCAGGTGTGAAACGGAGCAATTTGTTTTGTAGCAATTTTACTTTACAATTTATTCAAATCTTCTTCCTTGATTGATTCGAGAGTTGTGTATATTTATTTATTCATCTGATGGCTGTTTGTTGTGCTCAGAATTTATTCACTTACAATATTGGTGGGATTTATGGGTGGAGAAAATCCGAGTGCCCTTGGTATCCAGCCAACAATTGGCAATTTCTCAACGATCATCAGCCTGTGAAAATGGCCATATGAGTGTCCTCGACTGCTTATTGCTCCTCTGGTTACACAAAGAGTGGGACCAGAGAAACCACAATAACCTGTCCATGACAGGGAATAAATACCCATGACAGGGAATGAACCCGCACCTCGTCATAGAAAGAAACCCATCCTAACCACTCGCTCAGGTCTGGCAGCTTGTTTTTATGCAGGTTTCTGTTGTGGTAAAATTGTGAATAACTATGAAAACATCATGGACATTTGATGTGCTTGTGCTTAGAGCTACCCATAGTTGTAAATGGCATAATTATGAGTTTATGTGTCCCTATAATGAGGTGCATATTGGTTGACTTATTAAGAGAATATTCTTAGTGCTTAATAACGGTTGGTAGTATGTTTATATTTGATCATGTAGGGTTGGATAATCCTAGTGTCCATCCATGTGGTTTATTGTGCAAGCCATGGTAACGGTCTCATTATCGTACTTTACCATATATAAGTGTGCCAGTTAATAAGTTGAACGCTGTTTATACTATAGAATGCAATACTATTACTGTGTGTTGTGTATTGCATCTTCACGGGATTTTGTACTTGCATAGTGAAGCTCATGTGAACACTAAGCTGTAACATAAGTAAACGGGTGTGTTGGCGAATTTAACCATGTGTTCAGTAGACATATACTTCATTCCCCTTCCTTTACAGTCTTGAAGCCATCTCCACATATTCAAGCATTACAAATATTGCTCTCACGACGAGATATGAGCAGGTAGTCTGCTGTATACTGAAGACAGCTTTCTCCACATCAAGTAGTTCTCTGTCACAACAAACGATTTTTCTAGACAATGGTATGGATCTTATTTGTTTGTTTCTTTCCTTGGTATTTACGCCGTAGTCAAGAATATTTCACTTATTTGACGGCGACCAGCATTATTGGGTGAGGAAATTGGTATGAATCTAAGCACCGTATCAGACATGCCAACGGGAAACAATAATGGAGGTACCGGGTAAATAACCACAAGATGAATTTTTAAAACCAGACGTTCAACACAAACCAACAAGAAGATCACGAAACTAGGAAAAGTAAGCAATCAGGCGATTTAATGTAAAAGAAACAGCCATCTCAATTTCAACAAGAGCGGGATAACTCAATGAATCTACTTGGTGTGTACATTTAATCATTGTCCAAATGGTGTACCATGCTGGAGTAGTATAATGGGTTGTCGTTCATCAAAATATACGACATACTTTAATTGTGATTATTCAAACTTCCTAAGTGCTAGTTCTATTCAACATGTTCAATACGATTCATATAAAGAGCAAGAACATCCGGTTGAACGAAAGACATTTATGTGGCAAAGTTTAATTGAAGGCAAATTCTTGGAATATTCCCAGTGCACTTCACATCTGCGTAGAGATGTGAAGGTTCATAACATGGGCATGGTGCATCGTAAAAATGAAAATTGTTGCTATAAAATCAGACTGTCTAATGGAACATAATTCATTGATTAGTACATCAAGACTCTTTGCCTAGAAGTGTGGTTGTACAGTTGTCTTTGGGGAATACTCAGAAATTAATATAAGCTAAGTTGTTTTGCCGAGGGCTGTGTAAGGAACCTTGAGATTTATTTCAAGTGTTGTTTAACGGTATATTTAAAAACGTTTCACTTTTCTTAAAAAAAAGACAGTTCTCAAGAAATTTTCAACATATTGTAACCAAAACCGTATGATAAGTGAAAGCGGTGTAATCTACGAAATCCTTTGCCTCAGGCTAAAACTAACCCCGAACCTCGTGTATCGTATACCGGCTGAAAGTCCAGCGCCTTAACAACTAGGGCACGGTACATTCTAGGACAAATGTTAAGACTGCTACTTATGACGTTACAATATAGTGTGGAAAATGTCACCAAATGAGTATTTTTTTATCATTGCACTAAGGTGATGTTGTCAAAACAGAGGTAAAATGAATCAATATCATTACACATTTTCTGGTAATCACCTATGTTGTCTATTCATCGAAATTCCAGATGTCCACTTCTATCTTTACCTCTCCATCCACGTCTCTTAACACCAGTACCGATCTGTAACACAAGAAAATTATCCGGATAATAGAACAGAGAACAGCCAGAGAATTGAAGCCTCAAGTATCAGCGACACTTGAAAGATTTCCCACATAGAACCTGGCCACAAAAATCGTTTCCGGAAATTAATGCAGTGCAAAAAACTCTGCCTGACACTTCCTGACTATCAGTTACATGCAAGACGTTGACAGTCTCTAAAGATTGCTGTCATTTCGATGTGTAGCTGTGATATTTGCTCCTAATTGCAAATAGCCCACGCTGAATGTTCTTTAGAAAAAATCGACAGTTTATAGCTCTGCAAACACGTTCAGATGATAAACATCGCAGCTGTTTGTTTCCGGGGGACTCTCAGGAGTATAGGGTAGGGGGTTGACTCGATGAGAAGATACACCTATGCCATTGGAGCCCAAAGACAATACTATCAGAGTGGATAATATTAAAACGACCTAAACACATTTAATCCACGAGTGTCCTTACTTTTAGGTGACCATGGTTGGATTATGTTGCTGCCAGTACTTGTTCAAAAAGTATATATAGAGGTTGCCTATATTTTAAACGCACCCGAAAAATCCAACCTGTTAATGCCTATATGGGCACATCGCTTTGTTGCACCAAACTGCAAAATGTCATTCACAAGAAAACCGACGAGGAATTTGGTTTACAAAGTTTTGTGAAAGTACTTCCTGTGCTTTAGACACTGCAGTCGGCTGGGACTAACAGAACGAGCGAACTAACTTTCCCTGTCTGGTGTTTCCGCCTTCCATCCCCAATATAAAGTTGCGCCACACGATTGCGAATTCCCGCGAAGCCGCTATAACCTTTTCTGAAGTTGTCTCGTAAGTAAACTGCCCTCTCTGTGAATCCTTTATCCTCTTCACAGATTCACGGATTTCTGGAAGAATGAAAGTAGATAGAAATGGAAATATATCAACATGGTGGTATGAATAAGATTGGGAAAAAGAAACTCGCTTTTAAGGTATTATTTGTTCTGACATAAGGAATTTACCATTTTGGCGTTACGCAGTTTCGTTGCTTGGTCTTCTGGGTCACACATATGGATTGGGCAACACCTTACCAGTTTTTCCGATGGCAGCCGGGTGTCTTACAGGAAGAAATTTGCTTCTTTTAGTGTAAATCTTCAGCAATTCCTCGTCATAGTTTGGCGAGTCAACAATATCTTTCACTTTGTTTCTCACTTCGGCCAGGTTCTTTTCCCATTCTGTATAACATTAAAGGAACAGGAAGAAGTCTAAGAGGCAGAGCTTGTCAATCAGTAAATGGCATATTAGGCCATACCTGATGTGCACTGTTAAGAATTCAAATTTGACATATCAGGTGTGAGCATTGATCATTTATCACACTATCACTTGCTGATATGGCCTTACTCTCTGTAATACAATTTGGTATGAAATGTTCAATTGTTGGTTTACAAAATCAGCTGCCAATGCAACAATGATCTCTGGCAGTTGTAAAGAAACAACTGGAATACATTCAACACAAAGATGTTTGTGCCAAAAAGTATCAGGATAAATCAGTTGCAGAGGTACATTTTTAGTAACGATATCTGGACTAACAGCGTCCAGATATATACACCCTGGAACACACCGGATCAGATGGTAAGTAAGTGTGTAAGTCCAATGAGATGCCGAGTACTTTGAGCTTTGCTTCAGCTCCGGAGTTCTTAGCGAGTTCATCCCACTTCTGCATCATAGTAAATCTTTAAAAAATATTCTCATACATTGTAAATATAAAAATGTTTTTGTTTAGGGAACTGATGCTAGTATATCAGTAATCGATCAACACAAGGTTCGTCAGAAAATCTATGTATGCGCCATGTATATGCTAGTGTCTGTTTGTAAGGCGGATGTTCAGATGAAAAAGGTGGAAGTAAGAGCTTTGTTGCGCACGAAGCATTGGGAACATTGCGCAGGTAACAATTGTTCTCACAATGGACAGCGGTTCGGTTTACATAGTATGTGAATAAACATAAAAGTTATCATGCTATGTCTGCCAAAGTACAAAAATATGTACGATATATCTACCTTGTCCGGTGAAGGCATTAATTGCTCCACAAAGACTTCCGAGAAGGCCTATAATCCAGATTGTCACCATGGTTCTGAAGCGATAAAAATCAAAAGTAGGTCACCAATACAAAATAGCTACCTGCAATTTAGATAGGTTCAGTCATATTCTATTCCTTACCACGTAGTCTTTAGGAATGTTTACCATTTACTGGGCCAAAGTTAAATAGCTATCACACGGTTTGACACACTGACGGTGAGAGGATGGGATCTAGAAGTATGCAAGGTAGCATTGCTGAACGGCAGAGCATGTGCGCAGTGCATTCTGAAGAACATTGTCAGGGCGCCTCTCTCACCTTCAACACAGATTAGTGCTATCTTCATGTAAATGCTCGTATGTTGTAAAACATTGCGTCTTGTTTTTGTTAAGCAGGTATTTTTGGCTGTCCATTTTAATGGATATTTCTGTTTTACCTTCAGACCACCTGTCTCTCAAGCCTTCTTTTCCCATACTCCGATATGTGCTTGACTGACAGCTAAAGACTGTGTGGCTATTGGCTCATTTTGTCTTTTAAGTGTCCTGTTATATCATCATATCACCAGCCTGTATCACGTCCAAGGAGGCTTCACATATTAAGTAGTCTTTCTAAATTAGAAGTAGAATCACACAGCTGAAATAACACGCGAAACTGCACAGGAAGAAGTGATATTGCCTCTGTCAGTAAAGTCAAATATTTTAGAAATGTTGTTTTTCCCAAAGTTCAGTTAGACTGAGATCACTGTCACACAGAAAACAATTCAACTATGTTATTACCTAATGACTGATAATTCTCTCATTCTGGCTTGCTCTCCTTTCGTACGTGAAAAGATGTGCCAGCAAACGCATATGGTCGTGAGTTTCCCTGGGGCTCTGTCCGGTTCGATCCTACCATAATGCTGGCCGGCGTTGTATAAGTGAAATACTCTTGAGTACGGCGTAAAACACCAATCAAATAAATGAATAAATCAAACAATAAATGAATAACTAAATCAATAAAGTCTTTTAACTTAGTTAGAATCTTCGTTAAGCCGCAGCCTTTGAACTAGAATATTTTTGAGGTATCGGTTTTATCTACCATGAAACCTTCCTGAAGTGATGCAAGTGATGCATTTGTGGGTTTTCTATATGAAGCGTTAGGTGACCAATGCACCAAACTTACCTAATACCGTGAACACAGGTCTTCGTCACCGCTAACTCGATCTTTCAGCACTGTGCTACGCCACCTATATGTTTTCATATATATGTAGACTTTGATATATATATAGCATTTGTCCAGAAAATATCAATAATTGCAAAGTGACATATCTCCTCATAAAAATTGAAAACATATTTGGAATAAAAAAAGTTCAATTACCTCATCACTTGGAAATCTTCGACACGATCAAAATTTTTATCTCAAATGTTTTATTCTAACTTTAATATGAAAAGTTCAGTAAACCGATTATCTTTTTTTATCTCCACTTTTCGGCAACACCTTCCCCACCACCCGAAAAAAAAATACTCGTTATAATAATTTGTGTCACAATTGTTCACGAGCAATAATTCATCGAGATATTGTCCTGCATGGAGTATGCAGGTTCACTTTACAGAAGCTCAGGTCAAATCTGTAATCAGTGCATCAGGCGCCACTTGTATGTGGATAATTATCAACTGAAAACGCCTCACTGAGGAACTGGGAGCTCATAAATACATACCCTGTATAAATATTTCTACTTGGGATTTCTCCACTCTCCATACCACTATACCTCACAAAGATTTAATAGATAGAATTTCGTTATTAATTGTTTCGGTGATCAGTGGCGAATATCCACCTTCAGTAAACATCTGTTGTGCAGACCTCGATTGTAAAAAAAACTTGCATTACAGCTGGATTTTTCTCAACTTTCCGACGCGTTGAGTAACTTGTAGAACTACAGTTATTTTTTTTTATCTCTCTATTTAGAAAAAAATATCAAAATGCCATAACATAACCATAGCGCGCGAACTACTCGTAAAACATGTCTGCCTTAGCACCCCCCTCCCTTCACAAAAAAGAAAAAAGAAAAATTGAGGCAGAGCTTAATTGCTGACAATCTCGTAGTAGGTAAGTCTCGCGATGTTTACAATGTTGAGTTACTTGAATTTCTCATTAATAATATCTATGTGAAATGTGGGACAACCATTTATCAACAGTATATGGCTATTTTGATTGATACAAATTGTGGAACACTTTTGGCAGGCCTATTTACATGTACCTATTCTCGCTTAAAGGCGACTATGTGCAGAATATTTTAAATAGTAATCTTCATCAGGCTCGATCTCTCTCATTAACCAAACGGTATATTGATGATTTGCTAGCAGGATTTAAAGGAAATTACACATTCTCAAATGGTTTCCTGTCACGCTGACCTCACAACATGTGGAATAGTTTCGATCTTCATATTCCGAATTATCCCTACGTCGATATAAATGTACTGAAGTGTCATGTATATGGCATATACATGTCTCTCTTTGTAGCATTTTTTTTACTTCCCTTGTGCTGTTTGATGGTTTTAATCCACGTCGCAAGCTATTATAAAAAAAACTAGTGTGTCAAGGATATTACATCAAAAACAATCACTCTTAAGTTCTAAGAAGAGAAGGCATCAAAAAATAAAACTAATTTTCTTTCATAAGATGGATCCATACAGACCTCAACGGGTATTTTTTATGATCTGCTTGGTAATTAAATATACAAATCACCCTTTAATCTGGTATTCTGGAGGCCATACGATAGAAACAGGAAAGACGATGCCGCGTCATGTGTACCCCACGCTCTTTAGTATTAGAAGCAAGACACTCATTTGTCTAGCGATATCCGGTCCCTCTGTTTATTACAACCGAAGGCCATCCCATTGAGACCTTGGGGAACAAGCCCAGACGTATTCGACTACCACTTTCTCTTTGAAAATAGCTTTAAAGTTTATCAGAATTGTCTCGCAATCAGAAGGAAAACAGATGATTTAACACTACATGTGTATGGAAAAATGGTGAAAAATGAGGGGTGTTCTGGGCAAATAAACCCAAGAGGAAGTTCTGACACAAATGACCGGCAAATACCAGTAAAATGTAAGAATGTAACAGAGGTAAGAAATGAGTACGAATTCCTGTAAAGGAAGCAGTCACCACTTTTCAACGAGACCGGCAAAACGAGAGAGAAATATTCTTGGCGCAAACATTTAAGCACTATCCGAACCGTGCACTACAATAAGCTATTAAGCTGTTGTCGATAATGAACATATGCATCTCATTTGCACTCACACAGCAACTGTTCACAAACCAACTTGCATATGGCTAAGATCCTTTGGTTAAGCGACAAAAATTCATGTGACACAATTCATCTCAAGACAGTTCTTTTTGATATTGTCAGTGCATTTTGTTATAAATATGTGTATAACTTGTATGTTACCTGAGTCTGCTTGAAGTCGGGATGGTTCATAACTCGGATATGGCGCATCCTGAAAATAAAAAGAATTGCTTCATAACTGATTTCACGCACACGTTCAGCAATTTATAGCTTTAAGAGCGCAGGTTATTTCCGTGGGAAGGAATTTGAGGAACTGTAAGATCTCGACATGTGATCTTACGTCATGCACTATCTGTATAATTACTGATCTAACGCGTGATCACTGATAGAGTAAGTTTCTTACATTATTGTACACAGCAGTTGGTAAGTTCACCTTACTCATACTATAGGATGGAAGAGTTTTATTGTGAGATGCGTACTACATGTTCAGGGATTTTGCAATTGTGTATTAAAGCACTGGTCATCTCCAAACTGAACCTGGCAGAAATGGATGAGTTTGTGCAGACTTTGACCACGCACTCGTCTTAGAGATATACTTCTTTCGCAACCCTTTAAGGTTGTCGGCCTGTATTAAAGCATTGTGAGTAATGTCCATAGCTCCAGGGCGCGAAATAAATACATTGTGTGGTGTATACTTAGGGCAGTTTACTTGTCACCAAGTATATGTAGTCCTCTGTCACAACGACTGATCTTTCTTGACAATGGTATGAATCTAGTCGCCTTATTAGTCATTCGTATATCAGTGGTGAACAATGAGGGGTGTTCTGGGCAAATAAACCCAAGAGGAAGTTCTGACACAAATGACCGGCAAATACCAGTAAAATGTAAGAATGTAACAGAGGTAAGAAATGAGTACGAATTCCTGTAAAGGAAGCAGTCACCACTTTTCAACGAGACCGGCAAAACGAGAGAGAAATATTCTTGGCGCAAACATTTAAGCACTATCCGAACCGTGCACTACAATAAGCTATTAAGCTGTTGTCGATAATGAACATATGCATCTCATTTGCACTCACACAGCAACTGTTCACAAACCAACTTGCATATGGCTAAGATCCTTTGGTTAAGCGACAAAAATTCATGTGACACAATTCATCTCAAGACAGTTCTTTTTGATATTGTCAGTGCATTTTGCTATAAATATGTGTATAACTTGTATGTTACCCGAGTCTGCTTGAAGTCGGGATGGTTCATAACTCGGATATGGCGCATCCTGAAAATAAAAAGAATTGCTTCATAATTGATTTTTCTGATCCAATATAATCGATATATATTTCATTAAATCACACATCGAGACCCTTTGGTTAAAAATGCATTAAAAAACCGTTTTGAGGACTACGCGGAAGTTAAGATAAGCCACATGTGTGTACATCATCGTCGGCCTATTGTTCAAGGTGTCCGTCTCGAGGTTTGGAGATCCAGACTTTTGGCGCTCAACATTGAAAAGTTAGAGCAAGAAAATGGGACTCGTAGGTCCGGTGTCATTAAAATGAGACTGGGTGGGATGTCATGTCTCGCGTGTTCGTCATGATGTTCCAGTGAAGGCAGCACTTTTGGTGGCATAGACTCAAGAAGACAACGAATGAATATATAGTCTAAGGACTCCTCGAGGTCACATAACTGGCAAAATGTTTAAAACCCCAAGCGTACATACATATTAATGACAAAACAAGATATCGTGAAAACTATCATGAAATATATAATATTTTTATTGATGCATTATAGACGAATGTAATCAAATATGACTCATTGCTAATTATAATACGTGTAATATCAACTCATCAGTTTACCGTCAATCCTTAACAGCAACTGTCTTGTCTATCAATCGAATTTCCTGAAGTCCAGTTCTAGTTCTGCCACCCACTCTAGCTCCACCCACATTTCTCTATCATCAATATCGTTGTGTAAGAGAAGAAAATTACCCCCGATTTAGAGAGCTGAAGCCTCAAGTAGCAGAGTGAGTTCAAGAATCTGTATCATCATTTGACGCGTGTTGCGGAATTGTTGGTAAACTCGTGAAATCGTTCATTAGCTACGTAGGTCGCTTTAGGAAAATGTGTGGGGTGCAAAAAATCTGGTGTTTCACTTGATTGCAAAACCATATGCATGGCTTCTCCAGTTGGTGAATATTGTTGCGCCTACGGAAATTGCGAGAGTATTTGTTCATAATCATTTTTGTTTACTAAAACACAAATGATACATTTATTTATTTATTTAATTGTTGTTTTACGCCTTATTGAAGAATGTTTCACTTATACGACAGCGGCCAGCATTGTGGTGGTAGGAAATCGGACAGAACCGGGGGAAACCAACGATCATCTGCAGGTTGCTGGCACACCTTCCCACGTACGGCCGGCGGGGAAGCCAGCATGAGTTGGCCTTAAACTCACAGCGACCACATTGGTGGGAGGCTTCTGCGTCATTACGCTGAGCAATCGTGGTAACCAACTGAATCACGAAGTACCCACAAAGGATGTTCTGTCAGATAACTGGATAATATTAAAAGCGATAAAAACACATTTAGTCCACGAGATTCCAGGCTTTCAGGTTTCTACATTAAGCTATCTTGTTGGCTGTGTAACATTTATGTATCAACACAGGATGAAATAAAACACATCATATTGTGCTCTGGAGTCAGGGGTGGCGGGAGCTTCAGAAAACGCCATTAAGATTTTTGTGACACCACCCTACACATCATCATTTACAGGAATATGTTATATCATTTACGAAGTTTCTTTCCGAAGTCCTTTCTGTGCTCTAGAAAACTGGCTAGGGCGACGAGAACAGTAGAACTTAACTTTCCCACCGTGGAGCTTCCGTCGTTGGATACGAATACGATCTCCGATGTTGATGTTATAATTTCATCTCAAGTTATCTCCTAAGTAATTGCCGCCCTGTTAAAATTCTTTCTCAACCACTCGTATTCACCCATTTCTGGAAGATTGCAGGTAGAAAGGAATGAAAACATATTACCATGGCATTATGCATTCAATTCTGAACATCAGTCGTTTTTAAAGTACATTTTACTGCAACACGTTTAAACATATTCCAACCACGGTGAATGAGTGGACACTTGGTACTGTGTTGTCCGTAAATGAAATCAAATTAGACCACATGTTGTTTTGTTGTTTGGCGTTAACATATTTTGGCCCGTGAGTCAGCTCCCTATCAGAAAAGACATTTCAGCACAAATCACGGAAAACATGAAACCACTTCTATGAGTAAATCATGTGCTTATTAGGGTGCTTATCAGGATGCTGACAGACGTTCCCATGTACCACTAGAGAGGAAACCTGCATGAGACGGGCTTGATCTCACTCGTCTCACAGCGGTCTCATAGGTGGAGGTTTTTATGTCATTGTGCCCACAAGACAGCTAAGACTTCAGCCAAAGAGTCGCCACAGTATTCTAATACTCTACATTCACATAAAATCTTCAGCCAGCCACATATTCAGTGGTGAGCCTGCGCTTGTTTCAAGTTTTGAGGCTTTGATCGCCCGTTGAATGACACTTTCAGTTTCATCAATGTAGAAAGCCAGCACAGTTTCCGCCGATACAGTTACATAAGATTCCTCAGTTGTTTGCCTCTCACCCTTGATTGAGGTATCAGGCAGCATTTGTACTGGGACATTCGGATCACCTGCAAAACAGCCTAAGGTTACATATGTGGTTAGGGCAAGGCATCTTTTACCAAGACAGCCGTGTATCCTGGAGGTAGAACTAGGACTGTTTTCGAGTAAATCGCCAGCAATTCCTCTTTATAATTTGGCCACTCAACATACTCTTTCATTTTCTTTTCTTTTTCAGTGATCTTCTATTCTGTACAACATTAAAACTGATGAGAGACACATGGCAATCGTTAACAATCAGTTGACGTGATTTTCACAAGGCACATTCAGGTATAACTGAGGTAAACTGAAGAGGAGACGATCTTTGCCGTCTATCACACTGTCCTTACAGCTCACGTTTTATTCCCTATACAATTATGCTGTACAATATAATCCAGTATTGGTTTAAAATTTGAGCAACCAATAAAGCTTTTAATATGACAATGACCAATGCCCTGTTCAAACAACCATCTGGATGGCATTGAAAATATCCAGATTTGAGATAAAAAGTATCAGGGATAAGTTAGCCGCAGAGGTACATTGTGAGAAAAGATATCTCAATTGGAACACCATGTCTAATATGATGAGAGAGAAGCGCCGTCCGGATATATATGCCGGGAGACATACCGGGTCATGTGGTACTTTGAGCTCATGTACTTTGAACTTTACTGAAGAAATCATCGCCACAAGCTATTTTCAGTTTATCTTTGGTTTAGACATTCTCACATCTGGGCTGTGCACTGTTTATTCCAAGAATTAATGATAATTATTTTATTTTACGCCGCACTGCAAAATATTTCACTTATATGGCGGGCAGCATTATGGTGTGGGAAGAAACGGGACAGTCCCCGGGGAAAACCTAGGTGGTTGGCAGACCCTCCCCCCTCCGGAGAGGAAGCCAACATGAGCTAGACCTAAAGTCACAACGACTTCATCGGTGCAAGGCTTCTGGATCACCAAGCTGCGCTTGCGCGCTAAACAACTGAGCCATGGAAGCCCCGAATTAATTATAATGGATCGCTAATCGGAGAGTAGACGGTGGTGTCCAGGTCCTTTGGAAAAGCAATGTATGGGCCAAAAATATTATTCTTTCTGTTTGTGAAGCGTGTGTACAAATAAAACTGATAAAGTAAGAGCTTTGTTGTATGGCAAGCAATGAGGAAACTTTTGTCTCCGATGGTCTGGTAACAATTGAATTGAGATTGATCGGAGGTTCGGTGTACATAGTATGTGAATGGCCAAATCTACAAATATACAGGATGTTTCGAGCTTGCTGGGTGACCGCACTGATTCCTCCGCGAAGACATCCAAGGAGGCCTATATCCTAAAATTAGTCCAAATCACAAATGTACGATACGGAGAAAGTCTTTAGAGAGAGCCACATGTCATCAAACTGACAAATTCAAAAAGTTGTCAGACCGTTTGACACATTGACTGTGAGATGTGGGTATCTACACGTGCGCAGTGTGTGCTGACGAACATTGTAAGGTCGCCTCTCTCAGTTTCAACACAAATTAGAGTCATCTTTGATGTATTTTGATATCTTTTACACTTGCCAATGTGTTTTAAATAATTCCGCCTCATTGTTACTGAATCTGTAGTTTGGGATGGCCACTTTGGATGGAGGATTTTGTTTTACTTTCAACCAACCGTCCTCTCAACTGTCTTTTGTGATTTATCCTACATCCGCTTTACTGACAACAAATGATATGTGATGGGTTTTATTTTAGCTTGTTTTCTAAGTAAACAGTCATTCCATTATGTTTTAGAACACCAGCCGTGTCTGCGGAGACTTCACAAAAGTCATGACGGCTTCCCCTATCCACTCACGGCGCTCCTTACTCGCCCCACCGCATTTATCTACGTGAAACATTTGCCAGTACCCCGTCTTTGTCACCTGAGGGGCCCTCCGTGGCTCAATTGCTTAGCGCGCCAGCGCAGCGTAATGACCCAGAAGACTCTCACTAGCGCAGTGAGTTGAATTCCAGCTCATGTTGGCCATATGGGGGAAGGTCTGCCGGCAACCGACATGATCATATGGTTGTGGGTTTCCCTCGGGCGCTGCCCAATTTCCTCCAACCATACTGCTGGCCGCCGTCGTATAAGTGAAATATTCTTGAGTAATGCGTAAAACACAAAGAAATAAATAAATGAGTAAATATATCGTTACATGAAGTAGACCTATGATGTAAATCAGTAAATCAGTGCTTCAAACAGAGATAATACAGTGAAGACTGAACACAGGGTTTCGTCACCGGTATCTCGATCTTCCTCCACAATCTCACCCATGGATTTTTTGTTATATATATATACATGTATCTACATATATTGATACATATATTGGATGTGTAATATAAATTGAAAACATTTATCACTTCAATACTTTGCAATATTCATCAGCTTGAAGAAATAACTTGGAAAACTTTAACCATTCTGCTATCTATCCTTTCTCCACATTCTCATCAAAAGAGTGCATCATGATTGGCTCTCGTCGTCTGTTGCTTTGCTTTCCCTACAATAACTCATCCAAATATTGACCTATTTTGATTAAAGCTGTTATGCAGATTCACTTCGCAGAACTGCAAATCATGTTTGAAATCAAATGAGGCCTATCGCTGCCTGAGGATTGAACAAGCCCACTGTTTATCCTTTTTCCTCTCCGTCAGGGGTACCCTGACAGTTTCCAAACTGCTCTTCAAGGATGGATCTATAAGGAAAACTGTTTCAGCGAATGAAAATCCACTACTAACTTAATTTTGTTGTCATTTATCTTCATGTATTTATGAAAGTTTTTCGTTTGGTAGTCTCCTCCAATACAAACTTCTCCAAACCTAAACGCTGAAACCAGAACTCACTCATGTATTTCCAAGACAAATGTACAGTAAAATTTTTAGACTTATGCTTTCAACGAACACACCACGGGACAATGTCACTTGATAATTGATATATTCTGTTTCGTGTAAGTATGTAAAACAGTACTTAAGCCACATGGCTAATTATTGTTTATGTCTAAAACGGTTCAAGTTGCATAGATCTACCACAGGAATGTGAACAGTCGTCACCTTCAAAGTGAGTGGTGCAATGTCTTAAGGTGGTTGGTCATTCGTAGAATGATGAAGGTTGGCGAACGAAGTAAACGCATACACCCTTATGAGAAATTGGCTTTGCATAGTTCTGGGAATTCTATCGAGAATACGGGATATGTTTAGTTCGGTTGTGGTGACAAAACAATGTTTGTTCCATGAAATGACTTGTCTTACAAATCACACAAACTCCGCCACTCAAGTACATTGATTACACCACATTTTAACGTTGACAAACGTATAATTTTTTGAACATTCATAACAAGTAATAATTTACACCCAGACTTGGACACTAGACGAAGCTGTAGCCCCGTCATTGCATAAGACTTTGCTGAGTTCAGATCACTGGCACATTCAACACCGTGTGACCTGGTAGAGGGAATTTCTTCTGTACAGAAGAGAACTGTATCCTCTTGTTACTCATTTGTTAATCATAGTGTATTGTGTTTTAGTTTCTAATCGTGATAATGATTTGATTAACTACCATGAACAATACATCGCTGCTGTGACAGCATAAATAGGGGGATTGCTATGCCGTTATAAAACATTTCAATACTGCTTGCACCCCCCATCAAAAGTTCTCTGTGTCCTTTTATAACGCCACCGTTTTTCCTTGTGTCATTGGAATAGCGATTCAATCCCGTTCTGTTGTCTTTGCTCTGTTCATTGTCCTATTCGCTGTTGTATAGTTCGATCTGTTGTCACGTGTATTTGTTTTTCCACCAGACTTGCAGCTAAGCTCTGCAACCGTATGCCGCTGACTTAAACAAATTCCCGGACAACCCTAAATCTTAGCTTGAGGAAATCCCCAAACCTTGGCTTTTCTATATGCCTTTGATAATTGTACATAAATGTATATAGATAAATGTCCACAGATACATTCAGAGAATCTCCAAGATATCGGCGTTAGTCCATTTTGGCTAAATTGGAAAGAAACTTTTACTTGTGTTTCATAACTTGAAGTCAGTACATAAGTTGGAAAAAGTATACAAGAAGTATATGAAATATTGTGAATATCTAGAATAACTAATAAATGTCCGCATTACTGGTTAATGGCACGAGACCGTAGTGCAGTTCCTGTATCAGGCTGCACTGCTATCAATGTTTAGGTATTCGGCCAAACATCGGGTAGCAGATATTTCTTCTTGACGGAGGAAAAGTGTATGGACATTAGAGTTATTTCTTCTTTTTGTGTGCGCGTGTATATCGAACTGATATAATGCGGCATAAATTCGTCGCAGGGGACAATAAGAATTAAAATCATAAGGATTGCATTTTAAGAAGAATATTGTTTTATGAATTTGCTGAATAATTGCGTTACCCGGCAACATTCAGATAAAGGGGATAATGTAAAATGGATGTAAATACGGTGAAGTAAATAAGCATTTTTGAAAACAAAGTCTCTGTAAAGTATCATTGCAGTCAAATTTATCAAACTTGTTTATCTATTGCATTTTAAATAGTGATCTGATGCGCAAAACAGAAGAGCTTGTATTTATTTGTCCCTCTTTGTCCTGTGGCCGTTTAATTAACTACAATTTCTGTGAGTTGTTGTGGCCAAAACTTTCATTAGTTTAGTGGAGATGTAAAGTATAACTCAATAAAACGGACGTAACCACACGCATTCATACATGTAAGAAAAGTACCAATATAGGCTGTTGTAGTGGCGTATATAATCAGCTGTTGAGCGCTGATCAGAGTCTGTAGCTCTTCATGGAGCACATGCCGACGGCACTTATAGATTTTGGAACCTTATAACAGGCCTTAAAGGGTATTAAATATCATACAACCTTTGATATCCACTGAATGGAATGCTCATCTTTCAGAAAGATATAATTTTAGAAATTTAATTCTCCCTTTTGAGTTATTTTATCGCGTTTGAAAAAGAAGTAGGCCTATCCGCTAACTAAAACTCCATCAGTCGGCCAGTTGGCGGTCTGTGTTTGACTAACAATTAAGGTTTAAATAAAGTACTTCAACACTGTAAATGGTCTAAAATGTACAATTTATAACCAGTAGAAGGTTTTATTGTAATGTGCACTTCTTTTCAGACGATAATAACTCTATTTTTTAAAAGAAAAACCAGTGCCTATATGTGATTATTGGGCAATGTATACAGGCTTACCGTTGTGCTGTGTAGAGGATAAGAGAATATTTAGGACTGCAATACATGCGATGACAGTTTAGACAAAGCTACAGCGTTCATTGAATGTGTCGTAGTAAGACTGTATAGAACTATTTATGCAAACATGTAGTGTTCAGTGTACAAGCAATTGTGACCGAACTGTTTCAATCCACCATACGCAAGCACTGACGCCATGTGTTTAAGGGAGGTACTCAGCTGGCGCTTTGCATTCCAAAACATTTTTACCCAATCACAATTTCTGCAACCCGAGTACATCCAGCCACAGAAGTTGAAAGCCAGCTTTACACCTGTAAATTCTAAAATACACCACAACGTCAACTTGGTACCTGCTAAATTTGATTAGAAACTGGCGGAGGTGGCGGATCTTCTCCAAAGTTTGGTGTGTAAATCATTTAGGTTCAAATCAGTTACACTGGACGAATCTGGTTTATCAATGTACTGACGGGACTGTCATGACCCCTGGAACATCGCTGAATGTTTTCCACATCAATTTGTTCTCGACGTTACACCAAGCAATAATGTCCAAGACCATTATCTACAACAATTTGTAAGAATAGAAACGCTGTGTTAATTGCACAGTTGCTTCATTTAATCATCTGTTTAGTAATGAGACGTACGTAAAACTATTCAGAGGCGCCTCCTTGGCTCAGTGGATTAGCGCGTTTGCACAGCGTATTGACATAGAAGCCTCCCAGCAGTGCGATCGCTGTGAGTCCAGCTCTTGTTGGCTTCCTGTGTGGCCGTTCGTGGGAAGGTGCATCAGCGCGCTAATCCACTGAACCACAGAGACCCCGATTATTATCAAGCTAATGTGGTTCAGGCTGAATCTGAACGAGTCTTCGACACGTCTACCTCTTCAATGTTAAACTGCTGGACAGGAAACAATGCTATTTACAGAGTGTAGATTTGGCCTTGTTCGAAATTCTTGCACAAGTGTGAAACAGAGCAATTTGTTTTGTCGTAACTTTGTTTTATAATTTTATTTAAATCTTCTTCCTTGATTGATTCGAGAGTTGTGTATATTTATTTGTTCATCTGATGGCTGTTTGTGGTCTTCAGAATTTATTCACTTACAATATCGGTGAGACTAATGGGTGGAGGAAACCCGAGTGCCCTTGGTATCCAGTCAACAATTGGTAATTTCTCAGCGATCATCAGCCTGTGAAAATGGCCATACGAGTGTCCTCGACTGCTTATTGCTCCACTGGTTACACAAAAAGTGGGACCCGAGAAACCACAATACCCTGTCCATGACAGGGAATAAATACCCATGACAGGGAATGAACCCGCACCTCGTGATAGAAAGAAACCATCTTAACCACTCACCCAGCTCTGGCTCCTTGTTTGTATGCAGGTTTCTGTTGTGGTAAAATTGTGAATAATTATGAAAAGATCATGAACATTTGATGTGCTTGTGTAAATGGCATAATTATGAGTTTATGTGTCCCTATAATGAGGTGCATATTGGCTGACTTATTAAGGGGATATTCTTAGTGCTTGATAACGGTTGGTTGTGTGTTTATATTTGATCATATAGGGTTGGATAACAATAGTGTCCATCCATGTGGCTTATTGTGCAAGCCATGGTAACGGTCTCATTATCGTACTTAACCATATATAAGTGTGCCAGTTAATAAGTTTATCGCTATTTATACTATAGAATGAAATACTATTACTGCGTGTTGTGTATTGCGTGTTCACGGGATTTTGTACTTACATAGTGAAGCGCATGTCAACACTAAGCTGTGACATAAGTAATGGGATATGTTGGCGAGTTTAACCATGTGTTCAGTAGACATATACTTCGTTCCCCTTCCTTTACAGTCTTGAAGTTATCTCCGCATATTCAAGCATTACAAATTTTGCTCTCACGATGAGATATGAGCAGGTAACTTGCTATATACTGAAGACAGCTTTCTCAGTCGGTTAGCGCGCTATCGCAGCACAATGACCCGAAGCCTCCCACGATTGCGGTCGCTGTGAGTTCAAGACCAGCTCATGCTGGCTTCGTCTCCGGCCGTACGTGGGAAGGTCTGCCAGCATCCTGTGGATGTTTATAGGTGCCCGGTTTCCTCCCACCATAATGCTGGCCGCCGTCGTATAAGTGAAATATTCTTGAGTACGGCATAAAACACCAATCAAATAAATAAATAAATAAATGAAGACAGTTTTCTCCATATCAAGTAGTTGTCTGTTTCAACAAACGATTTTTCTAGACAAAGGTATGAATCTTACTTGTTTATTTCTTTCCTTGGTATTTTACGCCGTAGTCAAAAATACGTCACTTATATGACGGCGACCAGCCTTATTGGGGGAGGCAATTGATATGAATCTACGCACCGTATCAGACATACGTACACCAATCGAGAACAATAATGGAGGTTCCGGGTAAATAACCACAAGATGAGACGTTCAACACAAACCAACAAAAACTAGGATCACGAAACTAGGAAAAGTAAGCAATCAGGCGATTTAATGTAAAAGAAACAGTCATCTCAATTTCAACAAGGGCGGGATAACTCAATGAGTCTCCTTGGTGTCTACATTTAAAATCATTGTCCAAATGGTGTACCATGCTGGAGTAGTATATGGGTTGTCGCTCATCAAAATATACGACATACTTTAATTGTGACTATTCAAACTTCCCAAGTGCTAGTTGTATTTAACGTGATCTATACGATTCATATATGAGCAAAAGACATTAATGTGGCAAAGTTTAATTGAAGACAAATTCTTGGAATATTCTCAGTGCACTTCACATCTGCGTAGAGATGTGAAGGTTCATAACATGGGTATGGTGCATCGTAAAAATGAAAATTGTTGCCATAAAATCAGACTGTCTAATGGAACATAATTCATTGAATAGTACATCAAGACTCTTTGCCTAGAAGTGGGTTGCACAATTGTCTTTGGGGTATACGCAGAAATTAATATAAGCTACGTTGTTTCCCTGACGGCTGTGTAAGAGACATTGATATTTATATCAAGTGTTGTTTAACGGTATATTTAAAAACGTTTCACTTTTCTTAAAAAAAAGACAGTTCTCAAGAAATTTTCAACATATTGTAACCAAAACGGTATGATAAGTGAAAGTGGTGTAATCTACGAAATGCTTGCCTTAGGCTAAAATTGACCCCGAACCTCGTGTCTCCTATACCGGCTGAAGGTCCTGCGCCTTAACAACTAGGGCACGGTTCTAGGACAAATAAAAAGAGTGCTACTTATGACGTTACAATATATCATAATATAATAAAATGTCATCAAATGAGCATTTTTTATTATTGCACATGGGCGATGTAGTCAAATCAGAGGTAAAATGAATCAATTTCATTAGATATTTTCTGGTAATCAACTATGTTGTCTATTCATCGAAATTCCAGATGTCCACTTCTATCTTTACCTCTCCATCCACGTCTCTTAACACCAGTACCGATCTGTAACACAAGAAAATTATCCGGATAATAGAACAGAGAACAGCCAGAGAATTGAAGTCTCAAGTATCAGCGACACTTCAAAGCTCTTCCACATAGAACATGGCCACATAAATCGTTTCCGAAAATTAATGCAGTGCAAAAACCTCTGCTTTCCTGACACTTCACTGTAACAATTACATGCATGACGTTGACAGTCTCTAAAGATTGCTGTCATTTCGATGTGTAGCTGTGATACATTTCATTTCGATGTGTAGCTGTGATATTTGCGCCTTATTCCAAACAGACTACGTTGGATGTCAATTAGAAAACATCGACAGTGTTATAGCTCTGCAAACACGTTCAGATGATAAACAGCGCAGCTGTTTGTTTTCCGAGGGGACTCTCAGCAGTGTAGGGTAGGGGGCTGACTCGATAAGATACACCTATGCCGTTGAAGCACAAAGACAATACTGTCAGATTGCTGGATAATATTAAGATAACCTCAACACATTTAATCCACGAGTGTCCTTACTTTTAGGTGATGAGGGTTGGATTATGTTGTTGCCAGTGCTCTTTCTAAAAGTATATATAGAGGTTGCCTATATTTTTAACGCACCCGAAAAATCCAACCTGTTAATGCCTATGGGGGCACATCGTTTTGTAGCACCAAACTGCAAAATGTCATTCACAAGAAAACCGACGAGGAATTTGGTTTACAAAGTTTTGTGAAAGTACTTCCTGTGCTTTAGACACTGAAGTCGGCTGGGACTACCAGAACGAGCGAACTTACTTTCCCTGCCTGGTGTTTCCGCCTTCCATCCCCAATATAAAGTTGTGCCACACGACTGCGAATTCCCGCGAAGCCGCTATAACCTTATTGGAAGTTGTCTCGTATGTAAGCTGCGCCCTCTCTGAATTCGTATTCCTCTTCACAGATTCACGGATTTCTGGAAGAATGAAAGTAGATAGAAATGGAAATACATCAACATAGTGGTATGAATAAGATTGTGAAAAAGAAACTCGCTTTTAGGGTACTATTTGTACTGGCATAAGGAATTCACCATTTTGGCGTTACGCAGTTTCGTTGCTTGGTCTTCTGGGTCACGCATATCGATTTGGCAGCACCTTACCATTTTTCCCGATGACAGCCGGGTGTCCAACAGGAAGAATTTTGGTTGTTTCAGTGTGAATGTTCAGCAGTTCCTCGTCATAGTTTGGCAACTCAACAATATCTTTCAGTTTATTTGTCACTTCGGCCAGGTTCTTTTCCCATTCTGTATAACATTAAAAGGAAGAAGTCTACGAGGTAAAACTTACCAATCAGTATACTGCATATTAGGCCATACCTGATGTGGACGGTCAAGAATACAAATTTGACATATCACGTGTGAGCACTGGTCATTTATCACACTGTCCTTGCTGTTATGGCCTTACTCTCTGTAGTACAATTTGGTATGAAAAGTTCAATTGTTGGTTTACAAAATCAGCTGCCAATGCAACAATGATCACTGGCAGTTATAAAGAAACCACTGGAATGTAATCAACACAACGACTTTTGTTCAAAAAAGTATCAGGATAAATCAGCTGCAGAGGAACATTTTGAGTAACGATATCTGGGCTTGTATAGTCAGCGACAGAGCGTCTGTCAAAGTACAAAAATGTGTACGATATATCTACCTTGTCCGGTGAAGGCATTAATTGCTCCACAAAGACTTCCGAGAAGGCCAATAATCCAGATTGTCAGCATGGTTCTGTAGCGATAAAATGAAAAGTAGGTCACCAAGATCAACATAGACTGCACAATAACTACCTGCAATTTTCAAGTGTGCGCACAACATTTTAAACGTTTGAAATGTTTCCCAGTGACACATCTCCGGTACAGAGAAGGTCTGTAAGAGGAGTAAGACGACAAGACGTTCGAAAATTAAACGTCTTTGTAATCCTCTCGTTTAGTCAAAATTAATATGCTTTATTCCGTGTATTTAAATTTCATTATAAAAAACAAACAAGAACTCCAATAAAAGCACGCTCCCTATTCATCAAAATAAACGAGGACTCAGCAACGCCTTTTTGTTTATTGATCTCTTAATTTCTTAGCCTTTTAAAGAAGGCAAGCCAGCACCAAATGTAGTTCTCAATTATGATTTATGGGCACTGATGAGTACAGTGGTCAGGTTCAGTTACATTCTATTCTTTACCACGCAGTCTTTAGGAATGTTTACCATTTACTAAGTCAAAGTTAAATAGCTATCACACGGTTTGACACATTGACGGTGAGATGATGGGATCTTGAAGTATGCAGTGTAGCATTGCTGTACGGCTGGGCATGTGCGCAGTGCATTCTGACGAACATTGTCAGGGCGCCTCTCTCACCTTCAACACAGATTAATGCTATCTTCATGACATTCCGTCTTGTTTTTTTAAGCAGGTATTTTTGGCTGTCCATTTTAATGGATATTTCTGTTTTACCTTCAGATAACCTGTCTCTCAAGCCTTCTTTTCCCATATGTGCTTGACTGACAGCTAAAGACTGTGTGGCTATTGTCTCATTTTGTCTTTTAAGTGTCCTGTTATATCATCATATCACCAGCCTGTATCCCGTCCGAGGAGGCTTCACATATTTAGTAGTCTTTCTAAATTAGAAGTCGAATCACACAGCTGAAATAACACACGAAACTGCACAGGAAGAAGTGATATTGCCTCTGTCAGAAAAGTCAAATATTTTAGAAATGTTGTTTATCCCAGAGTTCAGTTAGATTGAGATCACTGTCACACAGAAAACAATTCAACTATGTTATTACCTAATGATTGATAATTGGCTGTCAGTTAAAGTCCGGCTCATCCTGGCTTGCTCTCCTTTCGTACGTGAAATGATGTGCCAGCAAACGCATATGGTCGTGAGTTTCCCTGGGGCTCTGTCCGGTTCGATCCCACCATAATGCTGGCCGTCGTTGTATAAGTGAAATACTCTTGAGTACGGCGTAAAACACCAATCAAATAAATGAATAAATCAAACAATAAATGAATAACTAAATCAATAAAGCCTTTTAACTTAGTTAGAATCTTCGTTAAGCTGCAGCCGTTGAATTAGAATATTTTTGAGGTATCGGTTTTATCTACCATGAAACCTTCCTGAAGTGATGCAAGTGATGCATTTGTGGGTTTTCTACATGAAGCGTTAGGTGATCAGTGCACCAAACTTACCTATTACCGTGAACACAGTTCTTCGTCACCGCTAACTCGATCTTTCAACACTCTGCGAGACCACCAATATGTTTTCATACACATGTAGACTTTGATATATATATAGAATTTGTCCAGAAAATATCAATAATTGCAAAATGACATCCCTCCTCAAAAAAATTGAAAACATATTTGGAATAAAACAAAATTCTATTACCTAATCACTTGTCGGCAACACTCTCCTCACCACCCGAAATAAAAAATACTCATTGTATTTATTTGTGTCTGTTCTTTTGTCACAATTGTTCACGAGCAATAATTCATCGAGATATTGTCCTGCATGGGGTTGGCACGTTTACTTTACAGAAGCTCAGATCAAATCTGTAATCAGTGCATCAGTATTGCATACTTCATAATGCCCAGAAATGTCAATGGGCGTTTTTGGCCGATCTGTTATTGATCTAAACATTGCTCAATTGTCTGCCGAGTATCCTTTCCGTGCTTAATCTTCCATGTGTAATGATTTCCTTTTTTGGGATTTCTGCAATGGAAACGTTGAAAAATTGCTCCTTAAGTATTGTTGCCCAGTTTTCCGAAATTCAGGTGCCACTTGTATCTGGATAATTATCAACTGAAAACGCCTCACTGAAGAACTGGGAGCTCATACATACATACCTTGTAAAAATATTTCTACTTGAGATTTCTCCACTCCCCATAATACTATACTTCACAAAGATTTAATTGATAGAATTTCGTTATTAATTGCCTTTAATAAAATCTGTCAGCGCTTCATCAATGTCAATGACAACAAAGCGTCTACAGTTCGACTGGATACAAGGGTTGCCATTCATGGTAAGTCTCGTTGTTTATTCAGTTACCTTTCTCAGGTGAAAGTCACAACTAACCTGACTAGCGTGCTAGACAGCGACTCTCACATTGACAGAAGCCATTTTGAAAATATGCAAATTAAAGGGAACTACTCTGTTTGATCAATGGCGCAATATCCACGGAAGGAACTATTTTCAACGTTCAGTAAACATTCGTTGTGCAAACCTCGATTGTAAAAAAAACTTGCATTACAGCTGGATTTTTCTCAACTCTCCGACGCGTTGTGTAACTTGTTGAACTACAGTTATATTTTTATATCTCTATTGAGAAAAAAATATCAAAATGCCATAACCAAATTCACTCAGGAAAGCGCCGGAACTACCTACACGTAAAACATGTCGGCCTTAGCAGAAAAGAAAAAAGAAAAATTGGAGCACAGCTTGATGGCTGACAATCTCGTAGTAGGTAAGTCTCGCGATGTTTAGAATGTTGAGTTACTTGAATTTCTCATTAATAATATCTATGTGAAATGTGGGACAACCATTTATCAACAGTATATAGCTATTTTGATTGATACAAATTGTGGAACACTTTTGGCAGGCCTATTTACATGTACCTATTCTCGCTTAAAGGCGACTATATGCAGAATATTTTAAATAGTAATCTTCATCAGGCTTGATCTTTCTCATTAACCAAACGGTATATTGATGATTTGCTAGCAGGATTTAAAGGAAATTACAGATTCTCAAATGGTTTATTGTCACGCTGACCTCACAACATGTGGAATAGTTTCGATCTTCATATTGCGAATTATCCCTACGTCGATATAAATGTACTGAAGTGTCATGTATATGACATATACATGTCTCGCCTTGTAGCATTTTTTTTACTTCCCTTGTGCTGTTTGATGATTTTAATCAACATCGCAAGTTATTATTAGAAAAACTAGTGTGTCAAGGATATTGGTGTTGGTTAAAACTGATAGCATGGGGCCCCCTTCCGATTTCCCCTACGCGGGCGTTTTTCTTTACTCTGAACTTCGATATCTCGGTTATCCTACATCACAAAAATATAAAGTGTCGTTTTCTTGAACTTTAAATGGGACTTTTCTATCAAGACGTAGGTATTTGGTCTGGTGTTGTCTTTTCCTTTAAATTTTACAATGAGTACGCCTCTCTTGCTAGTAAACGGGGGGGGGGGATGTCTTGAATGTGCTCGAAAGTGTGCGTGACTAAACCCGTTAAATAATGAGAGCATCATATGTTTCCTTCCATTTTGATCAGCGCTTGATATTTCTTCATTTATTTCATTGCTGTTTTACGCCATACTCAAGACCATTTCATTTAATCGACGACGGCCAGCATTATGGTGGGAATAACCCAGGCAGAGCCCAGGGGAAATCCACGACGACCCGCACGTTGCTGGCGGATCCTCTGGCGGAAGCCAACATGAGCTGGAATTGAATTTACAGCGACCGCATTGGTAAGAGGCACCTGGATAATTACGACGCACTGGCACCTTACCCTTCCCCTTGTAACATGTGATAACATATGTTACATATGTGGCGCACATACCCTTACTGTATTTTATTTATCTCTCAGAGAGTGATTCTGAGAGTTTCAATAAGTCACATAATAAACAAGGACAATGTGCTCAAAAGGTAATATCCCAGGTTCACCAAACACCACCCAACGCTCTCTCGCTAATGGTTATTGACTCGGTGCGCCTAAAGCGCCTTTACGCCCTATCTATCGTACGCTACTTTGTGAAGTAAACGGTCGGACAATGGATTTTTCAGCGAGCGACCACGCACACGTTCAGCAATTTATAGCTTTAAGAGGGCAGGTTATTTCCGTGGGAAGGAATTTGAGGAACTGTAAGATCTCGACATGTGATCTTACGTCATGCACAGCAGGATCTGTATAATTACTGATCTAACGCGTGATCACTGATAGAGTAAGTTTCTTACATTATTGTACACAGCAGTTGGGAAGTTCACCTTACTCATACTATAGGATGGAAGAGTTTTACTGTGAGATGCGTACCACATGTTCAGGGATTTTGCAATTGTGTATTAAAGCACTGGTCAACTCCAAACTGAACCTGGCAGAAATGGATGAGTTTGTGCAGACTTTGACCACGCACTCGTCTTAGAGATATACTTCTTTCTCAGCCCTTTAGGTTGTCGGCCTGTATTAAAGCATTGTGAGTAACGTAAATAGCTCCAGGGCGCGAAATAAATACATTGTGTGGTGTATACTTAGGGCAGTTTACTTGTCACCAAGTATATGTAGTCCTCTGTCACAACGACTGATCTTTCTTGACAATGGTATGAATCTAGTCGCCTTATTAGTCATTCGTATATCAGTGGTGAACAATGAGGGGTGTTCTGGGCAAATAAACCCAAGAGGAAGTTCTGACACAAATGACCGGCAAATACCAGTAAAATGTAAGAATGTAACAGAGGTAAGAAATGAGTACGAATTCCTGTAAAGGAAGCAGTCACCACTTTTCAACGAGACCGGCAAAACGAGAGAGAAATATTCTTGGCGCAAACATTTAAGCACTATCCAAACCGTGTACTGCAATAAGCTATTAAGCTGTTGTCGATAATGAACATATGCATCTCATTTGCACTCACACAGTAACTGTTCACAAACCAACTTGCATGTGATATAACATCCTTTGGTTACGCGACAAAAATTCATGTGACACAATTCATCTCAAGACAGTTCTTTTTGATATTGTCAGTGCATTTTGTTATAAATATGTGTATAACTTGTATGTTACCTGAGTCTGCTTGAAGTCGGGATGGTTCATAACTCGGATATGGCGCATCCTGAAAATAAAAAGAATTGCTTCATAACTGATTTCTCTGATCCAGTATAATCGATATATATTTCATTAAATCACACATCGAGGCCCTTTGGTTAAAAATGCATTAAAAAACCGCTTTGAGGACTACGCGGAAATTAAGATAAGCCACATGTGTGTACATCATCATCGGCCTATTGGTTAAGGCGTCCGCCTCGAGGTCCGGAGATCCAGACATGTGAACTCATCAGTTTACCGTCAATCCTTAACAGCATCTATGTTGTCTATCAATCGAAATTCCTGAAGTCCAGTTCCAGCTTTGCCTCTCCACCCACATTCTCTATCATCAATATCGTTGTGTAAGAGAAGAAAATTACCCCCGATTTAGAGAGCTGAAGCCTCAAGTAGAAGAGTGAGTTCAAGGATCTGTACCATAATTTGACACGTTTTGGGGAGTTGTTGGTAAAATCGTGAAATCGTTCATTAGCCACATTGGTCGCTTTAGGAAAATGTGTCGGGTGCAGAAAATCTAGATGTTTACTTGGTTGCAAAACCACATGCATGATTTACCCAGTTGGTGAATATTGCTGTGCCTACGGAAATTGCGAGAGTATTTGTTCATAATCATTTTTGTTTACTAAAAGACAATAAAATATATTTATTTATTTATTTAATTGTTGTTTTACGCCTTATTGAAGAATGTTTCACTTATACGACAGCGGCAAGCATTGTGGTGGGAGGAAATCGGGCAGAACCGGGGGGAAACCAACAATCATCTGCAGGTTGCTGGCACACCTTCCCACGGGGAAGCCAGCATGAGTTGGCCTTAAACTCACAGCGACCACATTGGTTGGAGGCTTCTGGGTCATTACGCTGAGCAATCGTCCTAACCAACTGAATCACGGAGTCCCCACAAAGGGACTGTCAGATTACTGGATAATATTAAAAGCGATAAAAACACATTTAGTCCACGAGATTCCAGGCTTTCAGGTTTCTACATTAAGCTATCTTGTTGGCTGTGTAACATTTATGTATCAACACAGCCTGAAATAAAACACATCATATGGGTCAGACCTTTGTGCTCTGGAGCCAGGGGTGGCGGGAGCGTCAGAAAACGCCATTAAGTTTTTTTGACACCATCCTACACATCATCATTTACAGGAATATGTTATATCATTTACGAAGTTTCTTTCCGAAGTCCTTTCTGTGCTCTACAAAACTGGCTAGGGCGACGAGAACAGTAGAACTTAACTTTCCCACCGTGGAGCTTCCGTCGTTGGATACGAATACGTTCTCCGATGTTGATGTTATAATTTCATCTCAAGTTATCTCCTAAGTAATTGCCGCTCTGTTAAAATTCTTTCTCAACCACTCGTATTCACCCATTTGGAAGATTGCAGGTAGAAAGGAATGAAAACATATTACCATGGCATTATGCATTCAATTCTGAACATCCGTCGTTTTTAAAGTACATTTTACTGCAACACGTTTAAACATATTCCAACCACGGTGAATGAGTGGACACGTGGCACTGTGTTATCTGTAAATGAAATCAAATCAGAACACATGCTGTTTTGTTGGTTGGCGTTAACATATTTTGGCCCGTGAGTCAGCTCCCTATCAGAAAAGACATTTCAGCACAAATCATGTAAAACATGAAACCACTTCTATGAGTAAATCATGTGCTTATTAGGGTGCTTATCAGGATGCTGACAGACGTTCCCATGTACCAATAGAGAGGAAACCTGCATGAGACGGGCTTGATCTCACTCGTCTCACAGCGGCCTCATAGGTGGAGGTTTTTATGTCATTGTGCCCACAAGACAGCTAAGAGTCGCCACAGTATTCTAATACTCTACATTCACATAAAATCTTCAGCCAGCCACATATTCAGTGGTGAGCCTGCGCTTGTTTCAAGTTTTGAGGCTTTGATCACCCGTTGAATGACACTTTCAGTTTCATCAATGTAGAAAGCCAGCTCAGTTTCCGCCGATACAGTTACATAAGATTCCTCAGTTGTTTGCCTCTCACCCTTGATTGTTGTATCAGGCAGCATTTGTACTGGGACATTTGGATCACCTGCAAAACAGCCTAAGGTTACATATGTGGTTAGGGCAAGGCATCTTTTACCAAGACAGAAGTGTATCCTGGAGGTAGAACTAGGACTGTTTTCGAGTAAATCGCCAGCAATTCCTCTTTATAATTTGGCCACTCAACATACTCTTTCATTTTCTTTTCTATTTCAGTGATCTTCTATTCTGTACAACATTAAAACTGATGAGAGACACATGGCAATCGTTAACAATCAGTTGAGGTGATTTTCACAAGGCACATTCAGGTATAACTGAGGTAAACTGAAGAGGAGACGATCTTTGCCGTCTATCACACTGTCCGTACATCTCACGTTTTATACCCTATATAATAATCTTTGACAATACCAGTATTGGTTTGAAATTTGAGCAACCGGTAAAGCTTTTAATATGACAATGACCAATGCCCTGTTCAAACAATCATCTGGATGGCAATGAAAATATCCAGCTTTGTGATAAAAAGTGTCACGGATAAAATAGCCGCAGAGGTACATTGTGAGAAAAGATATCTGAATTGGAACACCATGTCTAATATGATGAGAGAGAAGCGTCGTCCGGATATATATGCCGGGAGACATATCGGGTCATGTGGTACTTTGAGCTCATGTACTTTGAACTTTACTGAAGAAATCATCGCCACAAGCTATTTTCAGTTTATCTTTGGTGTAAGTGAAGATATTTAACAAAAGACTGTGATAAGTTTAGACATTCTCACATCTGGGCTGTACACTTTATTTGAAGAATTAATTATAATTATTTTATTTTACGCCGCACTCCAGAATATTTCACTGACATGGCGGGCAGCATTATGGTGTGGGAAGAAACGGGACAGTCCCCGGGGAAAACCTAGGTGGTTGGCAGACCTTCCCCCGGCGGAGAGAAAGCCAACATGAGCTAGACCTAATTGAATTGAATTGAATTTAAATTGATCGGAGGTTCGGTGTACATAAGATGTGAATGGCCAAAGTTATCCTGTTAAATCTACAAATATGCAGGATGTTTCGAGCTTGCTGGGTGACCGCACTGATTCCCCCGCCAAGACATCGAAGGAGGCCTATATCCTAAAGTTAGTCCCAATCACAAATGTCCGGTACTGAGAAAGTCTTTAGCGAGAGCCACATGTCAGCAAGCTGATGAAGTCAAAAAGCTGTCAGACCGTTTGACACATTGACTGTGAGATGTGGGAATCTACACGTTTGCTAGTTGGCATTGTTTTATGGCTCTTGTGCCCAGTGTGTGCTGACGAACATTGTAAGGTCGCCTCTCTCAGTTTCAACTCAAATTAGAGTCATCTTTGATGTATTTTGATATCTTTTATACTTGCCAATGTGTTTTAAATAATTCCGCCTCGTTACTGAATCTGTAGTTTGGGATGGCCACTTTGGATGGAGGATTTTGTTTTACTTTTCAACCATCCGTCCTCTCAGCTTTATTTTGTGATTTACCCTATATGCGCTTGACTGACAACAAATGATTGTGATGGGTTTTATTTTAGCTTGTTTTCTAAGTTAACAGTCATTCCATTATGTTTTGGAACACCAGCCGTGAACGTGTCTGCGGAGGCTTCATGGCGGTTTCCCCTATCCCCTCACCCCCACTCCTTACTCGCCCCACCGCACTTATCTACGTGAAACAGTAAATCAGTGCTTCAAACAGAGATATTACAGTGATGACTGAATACAGGGTTTCGTCACCGCTATTTCGATCTTCCTCCACAATCTCACCCATGGGTTTTTTGTTATATATATATATATATATATGTATGTATGTATCTACATATATTGATATATATTGGATGTGTAATATAAATTGAAAACATTTATCACTTGAATACTTTGCAATATTCATCAGGTTGAAGATTTTTATCTAAAATATTTATAAAATAACTTGGAAAACTTTAACCACTCTGCTATCTATCCTTTCTCCACATTCTCATCAAAAGAGTGCATCAAGATTGCCTCTGGTCGTCTGTTGCTATGCTTTCCCCACAATAACTCATCTAAATATTGACCTATTTTGATTAAAGTTGTTAATGCAAATTCACTTCGCAGAACTGCAAATCATGTTTGAAATCAAATGAGGCCTATCGCTGCCTGAGGATTGAACAAGCCCATTGTTTATCCTTTTTCCTCTCCGTCAGGGGTACCCTGACAGTTTCCAAACTGCTCTTCAAGGATGGATCTATAAGGAAAACTGTTTCTGCGAATGAAAATCCACTACTAACCTAATTCTGTTGTCATTTATCTTCATGTATTTATGAAAGGTTTTCGTTTGGCAGTCTCCTCCAATACAAACTTCTCCAAACCTAAACGCTGAAACCAGAACTCACACATGTATTTCGAAAACAAGTATATAGTAAAATTTTTAGACTTATGTTTTCAACGAACACACCACGGGACAATGTCACTTGACAATTGATATATTCTGTTTCATGTAAGTATGTAAAACAGTACTTATGCCACATGGCGAATTATTATTTAAGTCTAAAACGATTCAAGTTACACAGATCTACCACAGGGATGTAAACAGTCGTCACCTTCAAAGTGAGTGGTGCAATATCTTAAGGTGGTTGGTCATGATGAAGGTTGAGGAACGAAGTAAACGCATACACCCTTATGAGAAATTGGCTTTGCATAGTTCTGGGAATTGAGAATACGGGATATGTTTAGTTCGGTTGTGGTGACAAAACAATGTTTGTTCGATGAAATGGCTGGTCTTACAAATCACACAAACTTCGCCACTCAAGTACAGTGATTACACCACATTTTAACGTTGACAAACGTATAATTTTTTTGAACATTCATAACAAGTAATAATTTACAACCTGACTTGGACACTACACGAAGCTGTAGCCCCGTCATTGCATAAGACTTTGCTGAGTTCAGATCACTGGCACATTCAACACCGTGTGACCTGGTAGAGGGAATTTCTTCTGTACAGAAGAGAACTGTATCCTCTTGTTACTCATTTGTTAATCATAGTGTATTGTGTTTTAGTTTCTAATCGTGATAATGATTTCATTAACTACCATGAACAATACACCGCTGCTGTGACAGCATAAATAGGGGGATTACTATGCCGTTATGAAACATTTCAATAATGCCCAGATCAGAAAAAGATTGGAGTTTTACATGTGTAAAGGCAGCTTTTTTGAATAACCAATGCATCCCCCTTCTAAAGTTCTCTGTGTCTTTTTATAACGGTAAGTGTTTTTCCTCGTGTCACTGGAATGGCGATTCAATCATTCCCACTCAGATTTAATCAACAATCGCTATGTTCAGGAGACAATAAAAACTGACACTTCATTGTTATGATCCAGTGAGGTGTTTGCAGACGGCTGACAGCTCCGACCACTTGTGACCTAGCACGTTACCTCAACCCGGGCACAACGTATGATATTTTGAGCGTCCACTAAGCTTTATCAGACGCATTTTTGCCTCCATGTTCGACAATATGCTTGTGGGAGGACACTGCCTTCTGTACTCAGACCTCCTCTATTTGATCCATAGTATGTCATCCTTAGAGTCTAAGCATCTTGCTTACCAGAACTATGCATTTGTTTCCAAATGCATTGCCGCCCGTAAAGCACGAGGAATTTGTTTTCTCGTCGACTTTTGCCAGGCCGAAAATTCGTGGTGAAATTTTGTTGGGCCACTCTGGAAAATGTCGGTTTGTGGAGGACCTCCCTTAATGGCAGAGGATCGTTTTCGGTCATGAGGTATTACAGACATGATATTTTATAGAAATCTTACAGCTGCTATAGAGTTTGACCAGGGTGAACGTATTTGATGCGGAAAATGTAGATAATGTTCCAGCTAATAGTGTTTCACGTAGATCGTATACCAATATTACATGTATATAAAGCCGAGGTTTAAGTTGTTTTGGTGTATTGCGCTCACCAGAAAAGAGTAAAAATGTTTCCCCTTTCACTTGTTTAACGTAATTTATTGATAGACGAAAACATCAGTTTCAACTCAGTGGAATTCGTCTGTATCTTTGTCAGGACGCTCCGCCACAGTGTATTATAATATGTCGATAACAACAATAGCGGCCTCAGGGACATCAAATCAGTCGTCAACCATCACGTCAGTGACACCAGATTTTGGTCGACAACCATAACATTAGTGCCACCAGATTAGAGGCAAACCACCACATCGATGGGTCGACTACCATAACATTGGTGGCACCAGATTAGTCGCAAACCACCACATCCATGAGTCGACTACCATAACATTGGTGGCACCAGATTAGTCGCAAACCACCACATCGATGAGTCGACTACCATAACATTGGTGGCACCAGATTAGTCGCAAACCACCACATCCATGAGTCGACTACCATAACATTGGTGGCACCAGATTAGTCGCAAACCACCACATCCATGAGTCGACTACCATAAAATTGGTGCCACCAAATTAGTCGCAAACCACCACATCGGTGAGTCGACCACCATAACATTGATGGCACCAAATTAGTCTAATTGTAGTAGACGGGAACATGTACTTTTTCAGACTGTTGCGATAATGTTGGGTTATAATAACGCATGCAATACGTGTGCGGGATTATCACCAGAGGAACAACGCGCCTGACAGGAGACGGAGGAGGAATTCCACGGCATAAGACACTACATCATGTCCATAGAATGTAAGTAGCCTTTTGCTTAAGTTAACTGTCTGCACTTCGATGTTCTTATTTGACGTGAAATGGTCGCCTTACTGGACGGTATGGTTAATTAGTCAATTATAAACAGTGGTTAGAACTGCTGGAAATAACGTAATACAGGTGCATGTCAGTAATTATTTTCGTGACAGTTAAACGACAGATACAATCGGCATTCCAAGATGTATTGCAATCATACCCCACTGCATGTGTTTATTGACGTAATTTTTCCCGAGGACTATCGTAAGGACAGCAGTTTCATTCCTCTGCTACACCTCACTTTAACTTACTGAGATGTAGCTACTTGCTCTGAAAAAATTGATCGACTAGGGTAAACTGCATTTGATTTTCCCCTACCGCCACTGCATTTGCACTTTGTCGGTTTGTAGCTCACATCAAAAATCATGTCGCTCTTCTGGGAGGAAGACGATGTAACGAGACGCACCACTGGCTGACAGGGGTAACCGTAAACGAAACAGATCAGTTCTGGGCCCCGAATGAACCAAATGATCCAGATGAACATCGTGTGGGAATGAATCTACAAGAGGACTTGATGTATGCCAGTACTCCGTGAGATGTAGAGCTATATCAACAGTTTGTATGTGAATTATAAGCGTACATATTATATCACCTTTACAATAACAATTCTTCAACTTTCCTGTTTCGTACGTCAGGAATTTTACAAATTGTTACATTGAAGATGACCGTCATATTACACTGGTGGTAGGGAAACAATATTATTATGACATGCAGGAAATGTATCGCCTAATGTCAGTTTTGGTCAGGTTTTGTATTTGGTGTAGCTGTCATAAATGTACAAATCGTATTCCAATCATTACTCTAGAGGCGATGGCGTGAATTGTAAGAAATCATTAGTTCTGTTCAGAAGCACTTACACAGAGCCTCCTTGTGGCTGGAGTCATTTTTTAGAGAATGCTTTTCAATTATGTAAGAAGCGACCAAACACACACACCTTACAAGATCTATTGTTAATCAAACCACATCAAACTTGCTGGTTTTGCCAGCTTTATCGTGATCATTACAAGGTATGAAAATCATGTCTGCTGGAATCCAAACAACACGAGGTAACAAACTGCTGTAAGGGACAGCTTGTTGAAGGAGTCTGTGTTACTCTATGTAACCTGGCAATGAAAATAGTTTTATTGTAAACAATGAGTGTGAAGTAGGGCGCCTGTTCAATTCATGGTTAACATTTTGACAGGTATAATATTGCACTAAACAAGAAAAGGCATAGAAATAATACGTCACAACGACGCTTAGTGCTTATATTTGACAGAGGAGAATAAGTTGACCATGGTGTTTACGTGGAGTGCCGAAAAGAGCTCCATTCAGCGCCGGATGAATTTTCCACCAAACTACATGTACTGCATCCTTTGTTAACTGCAGTGAACTCGCCTTTCAGTAGGCATACAGAGTCCAAACTTTGCACACGTTAATAGGATGATTATTATACATCTAAATGGCATAAGCTGTCATGACCAATCACTCGTCACATCATGAGTTCACACAGATTTATACAATATTTCCGTGATGTAAACAAAAAGCTAGCTAACTTTGCGCAAGCGAAAACATCTTTTTGCCCTCTCCTTTGATCATGTGAAATACAAGCTACTCCCGTCCCACAGTAACAAAGGGATTCTGGCCAAGAAAAGTAAATGTTATTCCGGAAAATATGAATCAAACGAGCATGTTGAAGTAGCTGTTCGTTCCTACCGTACTGGAAAGTGCAGTCAGAAGTTTTTCCAGCTTCCCACAGAAAGATCGGATGAAGTCCTAGAACACTTACCTTACTGTGTAACACTGTGTAAATCTTTCGAATCGTTCATTCATACACAGTTAAACCACCATCTGAAATCTCCTGTGCCTGGACACAGACGTCCGCGGAGATGGTCAGTTTCATTTCTGGCCTGTTTATCGCCGAACGCGTTGGTGAACTTCACAAACCTGACATCGGTGAAAACTGAAAGTGCCGAGATTTCCCTTGCTATACCACTCAAGCACATCATCATTCCAGTCGACCAATTCTCTTTCTGAAAAGAAATCACCAGAATCACTTCCATAATGATCTGCTGTCATCCCAACTGCGCGCGTTTCAGTTGACTGCCGCTAACCGTGACCTTAATTTGACCTAAATTAACTGTTCTGCGATATTTGATGACCGTAGCTTCGTGCACAACAACGTCACAGTAACCATCTGGACAACGTTATTCGGCCTGGCCTAGAAAGCGTCGATGGTTGTTTGAGTTTTAGTTCTGAAAAATGCTCTTTGTGGTAACAAATTCCTCATCATCCGGGTATATACGGGCCGATATTTGGCTTCAGCCGTTAATATATTTCCTCGGCTTCCCTTCGGAAAAATATTATCGACCTCAGCCATATATCTACTCGTATATCCCTGGAAAACCGTCACATAACTAATAGAAGGTACAGACGAAGAAGGACTTCTCAAATGACTTCGGCGACCAGTCACACCTGTCAGTTCAGTGATGTTCATGCTCAAGTCAAGAGAGTCTGAAGACATCCCAACTATCTCTTCCAGCAGTTAAAATAGGGGTGCTGGCAAAACAGATTATTTCATAACTAATGTGTTCATTCAGATACTGGTGCAATAAAAGAATCTGACAAAAGGTCGATTCTCACCCATTAGGTATGATTTACAAACATCACACTGTCGGCGCTGGTATTAAATTTGCCACTCTGTAGTAGGTGTGGTTCAAATATTACGACTTGCTGTGACCTCGAGCCGGTTTGCTTTTATGACGGAGTTTCGATCCCATGTGAGCCAGATAATAATTCCTTCTTTTATCCCTTAGTTTTTACTGGATTTCATGTGTGAAAATAACCTTATATTAAGTACACTGATCATAAGAGTTCCCAACTTCTTTCCCCCTTTTAATGGATTACAATTACACATCTTTCAGGCAACAATAATAATCTTAACATTTGAGGGTAAAATATAATGAGTGGTCTATTCTCAGCTACACGTTTTAGGGTAGGAGAAGAATTCAAATCACAGCCGTGTTATTTAAATGTGTATAAAGAAAGACATCTTTAAATCGTATCATTAATGTAGTTAACATGCGATTTATTCAAACACCAAATCTGATGACGAAATCAACAGGTACGGAATCTTACAATTCTTGTTTTTGGGTCACACGCTGCCCAGAAGACTTGCTTGAATTTGCATAGCACATTCTTGATGAATTCTTATAGAACCGTCAGCATTGTTCACACATAGCACTGCCTCTACGGATTTTAACACTGTCTGGACGATTGTAAGACAGACAATCGCTAATCACACCGTTTCTTTTCAAAATTGACTCTAACACAAAAGCAACTCTGTCGCAGTTTTTCCCAGGCCTACCTACCTTCTGACATTGTTTGCTCTCTATAGAAAAGGATAATATTGTGAGCCCAGTCATTTGAAATACTGTATTATATTTATCATTTGTTTTTGTGCTAAACGGGTCAGTGTCTGAAAAACATTTTTCCCTCTGTGTACGTTGTGAATTGCACTGGAATTCAGCTGCGTGTTCTCGAGGCTTCCGTGTTTATGAGTTTCGAGTTATTGTACACAGAGCGTATATCCTGGAAAGATGTACCCCTGTTGTAAATACGTTTAGATCAAATCATCCACAATTTTCTTTACGTTAGTCTATAAATATGAGCTAGGAAGTTGTTAAGTTCGCAGTCATTTTACTAAAGTCCACTTGAAAGCAGTAATTTTTCTCATGGCCATTCTGAGAGCATTCATTTCACTCATGTCCATTTGAAAGCAGTCATATTAGCTCTCTTCCACTTGGAAGGATTTTGTGGGATTTGGAGATATCGGCTTTCACGTCATCCGACATACGTCATTTTATATTCCATTTTTCTGTACGTAACACTTTGTGAGCTTGTGTTTCGCCATTTGCTATCTTATCTGAGACATTCTTCTTGAGCTTGTATCGCTCATTGTTTCTTTGTGCTGTTATGTACATTTCATCCCAGTTTACGCTTGAAGACACTTTGTGTATATTTCCGAGGAGTGAAACATACATTGACAGCTCGGCATCAGGAACCCTATTGTCTGTTTCAGCAAAACAAATACAGAAACTACCAATGGCACATCCGGTGATTGCATGTTTGGCTCAGTTGCACTACTGTTTTGGACTTGCCAGTAAGCTTGTGTTCCTGTAGAAGCTATTGTAAACAATACATTGACGTTGGCGTAGCGTTAAGAGTACCCTTAACTGGCGTAGATCAAACATTACCTCGCGGTGACTTACACTACACGAGTTTCTGTTCATGGTGGCAATGTCTCGCGACCATGTCGACTTTTATATCTTGTATACATGTGGTCTTTCCTTACCTCGCTTAGAGTTGTCCAACACACATCAGATGTTTGGCAAGGTTTTCAAAAACTCGCGAATTTTGGCAAGGGAAACTACCGTGTATTCACTCAGTTTATTCGAGTGTTGCTGTCCGTAACTGCATCGGATTTTCACCCATTGTCAATTATCACAAAAAACCACCGTTGTGGGATTTTTTGGGAAAGCTCTACATATGATCTGGTCACCCGAGACACACAGGACTGGATGGCTGTTTTGTTTGAAGAGGTACAATATATGAATGATTTTCATTTAGTGAAAACCTACTGCAACTCTTAACCAACAAAGAGAAAAACACTTTTTGGCGTTTAAAATGTGTTCCTAAGTTTATAGTCCTCAACAGTGCAGCTGCACCAAGGCGCACCCGTAATACATAACTATGCACGTACAGATATTTGTGTATGTCCAATCTCGGATTCAGAGTTTGGCAATTGTGCAAGCCAAGGCTTTATTGAAGAAAAAAACAAAAACAAAAAGCAATTCAGTGTGTAATAAACACTTGACGACATCACCGGGCAAGTAAGAAGGAGGTTAAATTCTAAAATTACATACTTCGAAGGCTTTAGTTAGATTCCGAAAGTAATATTAACTGTTTTGACTTGAGCCAATGTAATACATGTATAATACTGTTTAAGGCCCGTTTATAATGGATTATTCGGGTTATTCACGATCGCATTGCACACGTACCCCCGATGTTCAGTGCAGTATTATTTCTTTAGGTCCTTGATTTGGAAGTCTAGCCTCTGATTTATGGCACTGTGGCACCCGATTTGGGTGTCCCAACGCCTGAAAGTTCGGAAATATTGTTTGTTTTGTGTACATGCGTGTACTGTCGTTATAGAACTGATTTAGATGTTAGCCGATGATGCCCACAGTGGCGTTTCTAACCCATCTCATTTTCACTCATCTCAAGTCTAGTATGGACTTTTACTAACTACATCTGAAATACAACACATACTCTAAGGCTGACCGCTGACCTGTGCTTGAATTAAGAGGTCAGACCGAAGGGCAAATCGAAATCATGTTTTCCATGCACACATGATTGAAACGGGCGTCTTCTCTTCAAAAAATTACGAACACTGGACGTGCTACCACTAATCATTTCTTCAAAATATATAGCTAGCGACGTGTTAGGCTAGTAAGGCTCTATGTATTTCTTGAATTGGTGTTTAACGCTGTAATGGGCTGGGGGAGGGTCAGTTTTCCAGGTAGAGGAAACCCAAGTGGCATCAGTAAAACACCCGCCATTTGCTTTACACCTGACAGATCGCAGGCGTAAACGCCGCGGCTAAAACACATCTGACCAGTGGCGCCAGAGATCTAATATTAATCACCGGTATCGCTCTGAAGGTCCTAATACCTATGTCCTTGTGTAAGGGTATCACTAATCGGAGAGGAAAAAACAATTAACAAATAGCTTGCTCAACTCCAGACAGCGATATGTCTTACAAAAGATCAAATTAAGAAACGCGAAAACACTTAGACAGGCTCAACTCATATCATTGAAAAATATAATCCGTAGTCCAACTTACACATAATATACGAGAACAACACAAACAATATAACTATAACTAAAATTAGTTTCTTATGGACATTGAGAACCTGATTTAAATACCAGGAGTCAGTTCACTGAAATAAGAAAATTCACTGTTTTGGTGAATTCCTGACGTTAAAATTGCACGCCAGTGATGTTTGTAGCTAATCGTTGGGATAGCCAACTGTCTTCCCTGTAGGAACTGGTAAGCGAGGTGTGTTCGTAATCCCTTGCCGGGTGTTCGATAATCTGGTGCTCGGGCTTGACACAAAATAACTTCAGGTAAATGTCACTTCCAGTGTAAATTGTGATGAAAAGTAAGTAATCACACGAGACACAATGACGCAAGCTCAGAGATAACGTCTCCGACAATATAGCAAGTGGTTGAGCCAGAGTTGGAAAATGTGTTTCGTACAGCAGAATGGAGAACAAATTGACAATGTCGAATGGCGCGTAATCACATAAATCTCCTGAAAAATTCTTCACAAACGGACCTGTGAGTAACGACTGGTAACTTCTGTAACTTCGCCGTTCATATATACAGACCAGGATAACGAAATTTCTAGACGATTATATTGTAAAAATGTTTTAATTACAACACAGACACTTCTGTCTAGAAAGCTCGCTTTATGCACAATTAAGCTAAAACTCATAAACACTGGAGCTTCGATAGAGTACAGTGCAGGCTGTATACATAACTCAAGATTTAGGGTCAAACCTGATCAGAGACTATATAATTTACGCTTTCTGTAAGTATCTTTATTTCTCAATAAAATATTATCACTTACAAGAAGCCCCGTTTTCTTTTTTTTATTTATTTATTTATTTATTTATTCAATTGTTCATTTAGTTGTGGTTTTGCGGCATACTCAATAAATTTTTACTCATATGATGGCGATCAGTTTAGTGGGAGACCAGAGTGCCTCGGGCAAACCACCGATCTTTGGCATATAAAATGACGAAGTTTCCCTAATGTTGTCCACCGAGTCAGTGGACAACACTTATGGCCGTCTGGAGAGTTGATCGTCCTGCCTTACCAGTGCTGGAGACTGTACCAGCCCGATAACGTCTACCCAAGGAAAGACTGTATATCTATCGACCCGTACTTCGGCTTTATGTATGTCAGTATCTTTTGTAACATAACCTACCATCACCAGTTTATTTGTGAACTTTGACAGAAATTTGCTGACTGATCATTGGTGTTCATCCTGTTTATGCACTTTGAACAGCACATCGATTAATGAACTTTAATGAGCCATTTGTTTATTACCAATGATCTCTTGTTTGACTGAGTCTTTGGTGACACAGTTCGTCAGAGGTGTAACAAAATTGGGTTAGTCATGGTAAAATGTAAATGGCGATAAAGGAAGAATTGAAACATAGCTTGTTCATTTCAAAGAGTAATCCATGCTTACAATTTTCTTGTCATCAGATTTTTGGTCCGGTGTTTCTGATGAATTACGTAATCTTGGATTTACACCCATATAATTACAACCGAGTCATCCACAGCCACTCTCTGATTAGAAGCAAACTATTTGTCATCAGTTTGAGAGTTCAGACGTTTACGTCCGCTAACCCATGCAGTACAATATTCCACGGACATTCCTGTAAATTACTACACACCAAATTAATATATTGTAAGGAATCGTCGTCATATGACCGAACACTTGTTGAGTATGACGTAAAAAAAGATAAATAGCCAGGCAGCACTTTTACGCTATTCAGGAACAAAAATTACAATTATACATTTATTCATTTTTTTCAAAATATTCACTCGTTTTTATCAAGCAATGATTTCGCGTCCTCGGCCTAACGACTTATACGCGTAATTTTAAGTCGAAAATAAAAAGCCTACATGGTGTGAATATACACGTCTACACTGAGTAAAGCTACAGATAAGCTTCTTTCCTCGTTCTCTAAAAGAAATTATTTTATAATATGAAAAGAAAATATTTGTTTATATAACCTACGAATATCGTGGAATAGCGCAACGAAGCAGAGTTCTTGTGGCTGCTTTCCGTAGACAATGGGAGACATTTCGGTCAACCAGTGGTTATATATGATACATGAATCAAAATCTTTCAAAGAATAATTAGGAAATGCTACACACTGTCTCCTGTGAATACGTGTGTTTACTTTATCCTCAAGAGACAAGTTCATAAGGCTAAGGGAGAGAACTACATTTTATACAGGCCTGCGTGAAAAGGATCTGCAGTTAAATCCCTTTAGTGAGAGCCATGAAAGCACAATACCTATACTCAGTAACCCTTTCGCACAACTGTCAGCAAGTAAGTCTAAAGTGATTCGCTATTCCACGACGACCTTTAAGCAAAAGGTTTGGCATTCGACTTGTGAAAATATGTGCTCTTCTAACTGCACTCGGATTTATGCCATTCATACAAATGGGCGACGTTCTACATCAATAAATAAACTTTAAAAAACTAAATAAATAAATGAGACAAATCATGATTATTTACACTAAGATTTATGGGAAGTATATATCATCTTGTTATCATTCAAGCCGTCTTGGCTGCGTTCACATTTAGTGAGCTCGTGTGTTGAGTTTTTACCTGCGTGAACAGATGATTCCTTACACATATCTAGTAAATACCAGACTGATAGATAAATTGATTGATAATTTAACGCCGCATACCCTCCAAAATTTATGAGTAAAACATTGTGGGTCAGTTTTTGTGGGTGTTTTAAACCATCAACTTTTGGCACGTTACGGAGAACTGTCGCCTGCGAGATGTCTAGTTGTCCTCATGCTACATTAAACTACGAACAGCAGCCTATGAGAGTCATCGATCGCCTGTTGTCACCAAGGGGAAGTCATGTGACACGCTATACGCTGATGACAGTCATCGAGCCTTTGGTGTAATCAGACTAGAGGTATCAGTCTGCATGTCTGCTGTATACCGTGGCTTTGTAAGAACTGATAACTGTATTGTTTCCTAGGATAGATTTCCAACGATTGGTTTCCTTATGAGAGAATTTCTTTCTCAGAATTGTTCTTTAAGCAGACGGTAATGACTACACCCTAACTGCCAGAAAGAAACCATATTCGTTCAAATAATATTTAAAACCCGTTGACACGTCCAGGCATGTATAAATATACTTATATATCTGCATGGTGTTTTACGTCTTACTGGAGAAAATTTCACCTCATTGGACGTTAGATTTTCATGGGTAAGACAAAAAACCTATTCCTGGCTGTCGAAAGAATTGCCCTGACGGTCCCGCCCTACTGGACTGCCCGGGGTTAATCTCCGGTGGACCCCCCCATTTGAATTCCATACCTCGGGTGACCACACGAGCGTGGACAATTCAAATCATTACCAAAAGGCCAAACTGATCCTTTTAAGTTAGATTATATGCATCGACCGTTTTTACACAGACAATCACTGCTCACACTCTAAGAGAGCTGTCCCCTGAATTATTACTCTGGCAGACCCCAATTGCTTACTGGGTTGTTTTTTTTTTTTTTTTTTTTTTATTCTTCTTACAGACAAGCATACCATACCGCTCTTTTATAAAATAACAACACGTTTTAAACAGCACCCCACATGCAAGACCCAAAATAAGAGTGCTAATATTAGTAACAGTGCATCATAAACAATTGCAACAATACTCATTCGGAGAGGTGGGTGGGAGGGAATTAATAAAAAGTTCTCATGGCAGCCAGAATGTCCTGTCCGTCTGACCTCCCCCCAACGACTGAAATTTGGCGGGCTTCAAAGTTCACACTACACTTGTATGTCCCTAATGGCAAGCAAACCAGTGATTGGCTGCGTTAATCTCTGAGCATTTCCAAACCTTAGCTAGGTAAAGCATTAAAATAAGGGAGACAAGTCAAATAGAGGAATGAATTATGTCCCCCTAGGTTAAAGCTCGCAGGCTATATAATGCTAGTGAAACCGTATACTGCATTTAACTCCTTAACTCCTTATCTGAACTAACTCCTTATCTGAGCCAAAGCATTCTGCAACTCTAACTCGTTTTGGGGTGTCTTAGTCACAAAAGCGCTGGACGACGCTGGTACCGCTGTTTGCGCAGTGCAACATTCATCGGGGACCATTTGTCACCAATCAATGCGGTGTACATCGCTGTACATATGACATTTGGAAAATTTCGCCATTTGATGTCGGTCGGTGACAAAACTGATCGCCATAGCTGCAGTGAAAATTATGAGATTGTCGTTTATCAACAATCAAACAAACGTGGGTGAATTGATAAATTGCAAAATAATTGATAAAATTGGCGATGTATATAATATCAGAGCCTAGCAAATCTTAATGTTAAGTCCAGCTTCAAGTGTGCTTATGTTTTATTTGTCCGGAATATCTGAATACCATAGGACCTATCCCTGACTTAATATTGTTTATTGCTTTTGAAGAATAGGTCAACGAAAATGACGACTTTTATGAAATCTTCCTTTAGCGATAAAGTTTTTAATCAGCCCTGTCAAGAAAATACAAATCTCAACTCTAATGAAAAGCCTTGTTATTTTTTTTTCATCGCTTTGAAGATTACTAGCGTAGCATTATCTTTCTTGTAAAGTCTAAACTGGGATTATCTTTTGTATTTCAAAGTTATTATAAAAGATCATATGAAGCTCAAGAGAACATCAAAATCTGTTTTAGTGAAGCGTGCCGGACAATCTTATTTCTTCGCGGGAGTGTTCTTTAAGCCATTTGATGACTACTTGCTGACGCCTGACTTGTCACTTTCACAGCCCAGAGTGGATATTTCATAAAATCAGCTGCTTTGAAGATAACTGCTCTATTGCGCAGCTTTTATTTCTCGACATTCAATTATTGTGCGTTTGAATTCGCCTCAAAGTATACTGAACAAAAAGGGAGTAAAACTTGCGAGAAAGCTCCTGCAGCACAGAAGAACCGATTACGACAAAGCTGTGTCAGATCAGCCGCCATTCTTAATCCGCCACTTGTGGCGCTCTTCCGCACATTTACTTTCTAGTCGCCTCTCAGATTGAAATCCAAATTACTGCCATAGACTACGGCGTCCTCTTCCATTCATCGCTCCTACTGGAGGGACACTTCCGATGATCTCCCCACGTGCCTTTCTGACAATGGCCACTGTTAAGGCGAATTCAAATTATCAGTGTGGAGAAACTAGTAACGGATGTATGGAACGCCAACTGTTGTGGACAGGCATATTGTAATGTAATATTAAATGCTGGCATCAAATGGATATATTTTAAATGTATACGATTCGATATGGAGTGATGCAAAAGGAAGCAAGGGAGAAAGATGAATCTAGTTATAATAATCGCATGGAGTTAAACGACGGCCTCCTCATTCATTTAAGTATGTAATATTTTTTTAGACATGACACGATCATCAAATCTGAATCTTCTCAAATTTTGCTTTAACAAAAGCCATTCAGCCCCGGCAAATTAAACATCAGACAACACTTGGTCGACGTACACTGACTGACAAGTTTGTTGACCACGCTTACGCCAAGAATTCAGTTATCGTACGCATACACAGAAGTCTAGGACAAAATGAAATAATTCACAGTGTGCATAGAGTAAAATTTATTTTCTATTTATTTAATGGAAAATTTTTGTCGCAATGAAGAATATTTTATTGATAAGAAGGGGGCGGGCATTATTTTGAAAGGAGACGATGCAGACTCCAGAGGAAACCCCCAACCACCCACAGGCTGCTTGCAGACCTTTCTACAGTCGGAGAGAAAGTTAGCCAAAGGATTTGAAATCACAGCCGCCACATTGGTGATTAGAGAGACTGCTAAATAATTGTGCACGCTTAACCGCCTCGCCACGGAGTTCCAGTCAAAACTTCACAGGAGAGGGAATAAATGATTTATGTCGAGGATCCTCGCAGCCTCGATCGAGTTTCTCTGGTAAGAGATTCCCAAGACGCCACGCAGGTTGTCTTGCTGGATCTTGTACTGTCCCTGTATGGCCCTGACCGAGCGAATGATGCACACTTGTTCCCAAATATTGCACACGTTATTTATTATCTCCCACTCAAAATATTCTCCTTTCTTTTAGAAATATGCACGATGCACATTTCAGGGTAACGTCAATTTTCAGCAGTACACAAAGATTCGTGTCAACATTGACGCAAATTAAAACAGACGAGTTATCTATGATTTGTATACTTTATACTTTATACTTAATACAACGTCATCATTAACTTATTTATTTATCTGATTGGTATTTTCACCGTACTCAAGAATATTTCACTTATACGACGGCGGACAACATTATGGTTGGAGCAATAAGGGCAGAGTCAGGACGAAAACCATGACCATCCGCACGTTGGTGACAGACCTTCACACGTACAGCCGTACAGGAACACAGCATGAGTTGGACTTGCGCCGACATTGACCGATGCGGGGGTTCTGAGTCATTACGTGTCCCTAACGCGCTAAGCAACTGGGCCACGGGGACCCACACATCATTAATAAAGACATCTTCAGAGTCTTGTTGACTAGTCTAATAAACAAGGCCTTATCAGAACAGAAACAAGGATTCCCTCAAACAATAAAAATACGCATCCTACGAATTATACGTGTACCAAACATCTGAAAAAACTCCAAGAAAATCGAATGACATTAACACGACACCTTACAAAACCGGATGGCAGCCAAGCTGTAACAAAGACATTCTATTCATATAAAAAGACAGTCTAATGAATTTTGGGCTTGTCTAGACACCGTGAGGCAGTCAATTTCCTGTTCTGCGGAAGTGGATACAATGGCAGCGAGAATTGCTAAATGCTGGTTTTGTGTTCAAAATGCCACAGATATGTGTCCTATCCTGAACTGGTCATAGGGGAGAGGTTTGCTGGAGACCGATATGCTTGTAGCGTGACGGAGGACATTTTTCCTCATACCAGCAGTAACAAGGCAACAAAACCCTTCAACTCACATAGTAGAACATTGGATTTCCATGGAGTTAATCTAATTTCCAAACTGGAATTATTGTAAAAAGCTTAGTTACTTGCCAAGCGATTAACATAGAAGAAGTGAAAAAGAGAATTGTTGTTGAGTAGAGTTAAATCCCAGGGAATCAATCAATTACTTTACTTCAAGCTCAAACAGCAGACGTCTTTATGCGCGTTGCTTATGATTATGACGTAATCTAAAAGTATACACAGATTAATTTATGATTAATATATCTAAAAAAAAAATTTATGAAACCTTCAAAAATAGTAAAAGTGCAAGATTTAGAAGATCACGAAAGGAAAACAGCATCCTGCAGGTGATCTGCAAAAAATTGCTTTGGTAACGATAACTGCTTCCACCTTAACTGGTGAGGATTGACAAACCTGATTCAGGCTCCGGCCCGTGATATCTTATTTGGTGTCATTTTTTCTCTGTTGAATATGTGTATTACATAACTAAAGATTTCTAGAGTCGTTCCTAAAGGCTTTTAGCAAATGAAGCACAATTAAGTTTAGGCTGTACGACAATTGGTAAACTACTAATGGAAATATAGAACAATGAGACATACTATGCTCCACAGGAATTGGCCGGGAACACTTCCCATAAACTGTCTTGTCCAGTGAAAAAACTGATCAGTGTTAGAAGTCCTCTATGTTACCACAATGGAAAACATGTAGATACGTCTTATTAATTACTAACAGCAGATTCAAGTCCAGCATGAAGATCAGAGGTGGAATCATCGTGCCGAAAGCCAGGCTGAAAATAGAAAATTTGTCACTTTTTTCTTTGTTCCACCAGTTAAGGTGGAAGAAGTTATCGTTACCAAAGCAATTTTTCGCAGATCAACTGCAGGATGCTGTTTTCCTTTCGTGGTCTTCTGACAATACTGGTCTAAATCTTGCACTTTTACTATTTTTGAAGGTTTCATAAAAATTTATTTTAGATATATTAATCTTTGTATACTTTTAGATTACGTCATAATCATAAGCAACGCGCATAAAGACGTCTGCTGTTTGAGCTTGAAGTAAAGTAATTGATTGATTCCCTGGGATTTAACTCTACTCAACAACAGTTCTCTTTGCAGCGAGTTAAAGCACGGGACCTGTATGACGACAGTACAGCCGAGAGACTTTTTTCAGATTTAGGTACTAGGATGACACCTACAGATTTCCATTAAACAGAAAGTTGCTTTTCAGTCCACAATGTGTTCATAGTAATAATAAATAACAAAACTAAAATCAAGAATCAGCATTATCACCATTACCAACATCATCATTATTATAAAGGTCTGGTTCAGTCATGTTAATTAATATACAACAGGTAATGCCATCAGTATGTGGGGTCGATTCGGTACAGGGAGAGAGTGTCGCTTCAGTTCACAGGGAAATAATTGCCAACGGGCTACTCATAGAAACCAATGCAATCGAAGGAATGTAAAGTTTCCATTTCCCAAGAAGTATAAAGCCAACGAAATAATTATCTGAACTGGAGACACAGGAGTAAATTTTCACTTAGAATGCTATGTCAAAATTAGAAACACATGCTATATCTCACAGTAGTGGTATTAACTTCCCCTTTCCAGGGATTGACTTTACCTAAGCTAGGGCAGTTTTTATACGAACATGATCGCTTAAATCTGGAGAGAAATGGTGCCGTTTATTATGCAAACTCGATATACTCTTCCAAACATGTGAGGAGTAGACCAACATGGTCCAAGCCAATTTCTGGAGATAAAATTAACCGTACAACTTTTTGCAAAAGAATCAAGTTCTGTCAGACAATGCCAGGTCTGAAGTATCTTTAATTTTACCACCAAGAACAACAGACATGAAGCGCAAAACAATCCATGTCTCTCCACCAACTTTATCCCCCCTTTTCATTTCATTATCATTAGGTTTGTCCCTTGCATAATCCTGAGAATGTTTGGAATTTTCTGCTGAAATAGTTCGAGGTGAACGACTGTTTTGTACTGATGAAATAGTTCAAGTATAAAGCCAAGTCATACTGTGTGACACCTTCGAAGAGATCGTGTGCTAGACATGGTGGTAGCCCTGGGGAGCACACATGAAAGTATTTTAACTGGTTGAACACAGACCTGAACTTAACCCCTTCATTACTGTCAATCGTTTGATCACTGGAACCTGTAACAACACCAGCACTGTAGCTCTCGATGTCACGTCTTTCACCAAGGAAAGGGGCCTTGACTCATTGAAGTGATCAGTTTTCATTAAACAGTACCTGCAACAGTACCGTGCTCTACCGAATTTCTGGACAAAGCCACCAATGCAATTACTCAAAAGACAGTCCCATTCTATGCACACTACACTTCCACGGATTTTTTGAGTGAGGGTAACAGATGGGATATCCACAAAATCGGATAGGTAACTATTTTCAGGTCTCTTTTCCGGGTTTAAAAATTGGCCTCTCAGACTACTATCACCAAACGGTGCATTCAAAGACTTTAATATCGGAAAATAATGGAAAATGCTGGGTTCATTTTTGCTGACCAATTCCAGACCAAGATATATTTACTCAGGAGACATATAGCGAAAATTATTCCCATAATACTTGGTACCATAGAAATTAGTTCGGAGAACTCCACGCAAAGGATCATGTCAAGGCCTGAATACATCATCTCTGCAACACTGTGTCAATATGTCACTTACTTCCTCACTTGACAAACCATGCATTGTAAGACTGCTCTGAGTTTACTGTTTAAATGTTCTTGGCCTAGGTTATGAATTTTAAATAGCTCATTCATTATAGTTTGTATCACAACATTTGTGACGTGGTACTTTGCTTGAAGTCTTAAGTACAGTAAAGCAATGGGCCTCTCTCAAGTATCGGCGTAAGATTTATATCCAGGTCCAAATCATCACCATCAGTTTCAAAATCAATTTCATCCGGATCATCCATCGTTGCATTGACACAACCTGACTGAGAGCTGGTACTCTGAGAGCTGGCATCAATCCTATAACACCTCGATAAATTCACAACTGTTTTGTTTGAATGGTATCGACAAACATGGCTGTTAAAGCTTCCCTCAGTTTCAGACTTCTTACTGCACTCCGAATAAGGGCAAAATGGCTGGTGTCCCTGACGAATATGGCTTTTGATATGAAGCAATAATAGCTTTAGATCATCAAACGTCTCCGGGCAGTCCGTAACTCCACATACTAAATCCCGTACTACTTCTTTCGCTGTCTGTCTTTGGCGTTTGTGATCACGCTGCACATGTTGTTTGATAGCAGTGTAACTGCCAAATGATCTATGACATTTCTCTATTCCACATGGGAACCTAGCATTTGGCACATTTGAGTGAGCACGAAGATGCCCAACACAGTCCAAAGTAGTATCAATAGTTTGCCGACACAAAACACATGTAAACATCGAATTCTGTTAGAATTTATTCTATACCGATCAATCTTTTCTATGTCACGTGGTAAAACATGCTCTCAGCTCACGGTGTGTTTTTGTCTGGTTTCCGAATCCAACCGTACACGTACTGTCTGTGTCTTACGACGCACGTGGGAAAAAAGTGTAAAACTGAACAAGACGGACAATGCCCGGAATTACTTAACAGTCTGAACAGCAGCCAATTGTAATTAATCCACACGATATCTGTTTTATAAACCGACCAAATGACCGTCGGTCATGAATGTACTACGCTTCTGATACCCTACCTACCTTTGTTAAAATGTTCCCTTGAGTATCCGGCTCGTCCCACCTTATGCGCTCTCCCAGCAGACGACACGAATTTACCCAAGCAGTAGGAGAGGTAATTAATCAATGTAGATAACACTTTCAAAGTCTTTGCCTTTGCCTGTACCGATCCCTACTATAATATTACGTGATTTATTATTGTAAATTATTACTACACTATTTGTTGTAAATGTACAACCCCAACATTGTGTTTTAACTTATTTGTAAATGTACAGCAACACTCTCTGCATATCTACAATGACATGAGGCCACATACAGCGATTGACCGTGTAAAACAAATGCAGTGAATATTGCTGTGGTAAAATGCATCACATTCAACTGTAACTGAACAAATATTTTTTATAGTGTTTATGTAGATTGGGCTTTGATGAATGATAGGAGGCCATGTATCTTTTACAAACTGTGTGACAAAACATACCATGAAGAGGAAATAACACTACAGTACACTGTATGATGTGAAAGTTGGTATAGAAATGATTAGTAAAACCAATACATAAAACTACAGGCAAAGGAAATAAAACGAAAATTTTGTCGATTTATTCGTTCAGATATGACTATTTTGACCACAAACACTGACAGACAAGACTTCTATCTAACGACTGCGTAGGTCAGAGGCGCACGGCGTTAAACTACTTATTAATACTTTGTACAGTTATTAATTTGACAAGTGCTTCCCATTAGGTTTGTTATAATTTAATTTATTCTGACACCGATTTCGTTGCATGTGTATATCTCTATGGTTGATAATATGTTAAGTCTAAAGTTTACTTCCCTACGTGGCTAGTTTACTACCTTAGTGTATTTCTGGGAAGCCTGTCCAACGCCCAACTCCGGTACCTGCACCGACTTATAACAGTTTTGAGGCCATTTAAGATGCTAAAGTTACCTTGGTAAATTATTATTAAAAGGTAACAAAACTTAAATATTGTGCCTTATGTACAAAACAGCAGTGCTGTGGAGGTTGTTGACTTCAAATGTATCCGTCTGTGGAAGGGCGAAAAGCTGTGGCAACATTATGTAAAGTTGCTAGTCACCTGTCAAAGCATGGTGGTTCATTTAGGCACTCAACCCTCAATCTTCCAGTGTACAAACTCACCGCCGTCATGTATGTGGATACATGCATGCGTTAAACACGTACAAATTAATCGATTGATCAATTTGTGTCCACACAACAATTTTTGTCCACAGCGTCGACATATAGGCCTATGGTCTACTGGTATAAACAGGACACTTTAAGGAAATATATCCGAATTGCTCATCTATATTCATCAAACGTTATGCAGATATCCTAATGGTTCAAAATCCCTATATAACCAAAGTGGAGGAAATATATCCAAGTTTACTGGAATTAAGATTGACCACTAATTAACCAGCTGGCACATTTTATCTACATTTGTATATTCAAAAATACGACCTGGGCTTCCTCTCGCGAAAGATTTCCTTAATGTCGACATTGCTAATCATCCATTTATGAATGGCAATTTCCCAGAAAGCAGATTATGCACACATATCTGGTTTAGATATAGTGTGTGCTGTCATCGACGAATTCAATCTAGGCCAAAAAACTCCTACGCTCAGCATTTCATAGCAATCGCCTCCGTTTAAAGTCTTTTTTTAACTTTTTCCAATTATACTAGCTATAAATTATAACTTATAAACATAGCACGGAAGATCTAACGCCCTTTTTTGTGAATATTTCTTTAACTCTAGTTAACATGAGGCTTAGGGCTGTTTAACTATAGCTCAAGTTATATTGACTTTATTTTTATGCGAACAGTAGTAAGATGAATTTAACTTAAATACTTTTATACTTAAATTGTTCTTGCTATATATCATGATATTTTGTGCAAGGCAGATATGGGCCTGTCAATGTTTAAACATAACTGAACATAATATAACTCTTGTAATAAGAGATCTTGGTGTTAATTTTATTAAGGAAACAGGTTTTTGTTTATTCGACTGGGCAGCTGACTTATCGGTTGTCAGCCTTATCTGTAATTTGAATACTTCGCTTACTATTAATTTTTCATCATTGATCTACCTATCAACAGCCAATTTTGGAATATAGCCTAGATTATCGTAAATAAAATACTTTATACTAAGTTAAGAATGATGAACACTTACTGCAACACATGGAAAAAACATTACTTTGTTCAGGACCTGTCCATGACATTAATTTCCAGCTGTAAACATGTGAGTAGAAATAGTACATCAAGTTTTAAAAGTTTAATTTTGATTACAGTGTGTCGAAAAGTACTCTAATGCTCTTTGTACAGACATGGCTCGGACGGAAGGGTTACTTAAAGCTACTCCATTCTGTGTTGGTTTCTATCTCCATGTTTACTGCGAGGTTAAAACGTGATACAAAGACCCTGTTCAGTTCTTGTGACATGTGATGAGAAAATCATGCATAAAATTACGTATATACTACACTGACAGTCTCAGAAAGAAATTAGTAACAGAATCCCTTCTGTTTGGATCAGGATGACAGCATTTCATCATAGCATCTGTCACACATTTGGTTGACATAATAAAATGGATTTCAGGCTTATATACTTAACTATAAGGCCGGCGGTATAGATGACCTTATGTCTTCACATGAGGAGAATTCAGAGTTTCAATATGCAGCCTTAAAGCACGGGGAACCAAAGGTACTATTCCAACATCTATTTCTAAGCCACATGTTCAAACACGGAAAGTTTCATTATAAGAGCCAGATTTACTTCATTTTTAATTTTTTAAACTTGACCGTCTGAAAATGGGTTGCTGTACCATGCATATGTTCGCTTCCACTTTGGCAGGCTTACGTTCAGTTACATAGCAGTAGATAATGTTTGGAAATAATTCGTTTTATTCCACATTCCTTTCACGTGTGCAATAAGTTGTTCGCAGTGTTCAAGCCAAGTCTACGACTCCAGAGAAGAGGCCAGAAATAGTCAACAAGCAAATCAACAATTAACCAACGTTCGAACGTTCAGCTGCCACCGTTCATTGCCCTACGCCAATACACCTTCGTCCATTCGAGTATTCACTGTCACTCTTGTGGAAAGAACTAGGACTTTTACTGTTTAATGAACTCTTGAATGTACCCAGACGTTCAACATAGAATGTCAGAAGATGTATACTAATACCCCTCAAAGTAAGAAAGCATTCAATTCAACACGACTAATACGGTAAAAAAAGAGATGAGTAAAACACAGAGTCCCCACCTCGTCGCCATGGGACTATACAGTTTTAAACAAGATTTGGCAAACGTTCATAACGTGGGAACGCCTGGTAACCCCGTATTCTAAACATAGTAACTTTAGTTTGTTATGCAAGTCTAGATCATCAGCTATGTATACGTCATAGCCTCCATTGTAATTTGTCTCTGAGCCGTGACGTACTTTTTATCCCATTTTACACTGGAAGTGACATTGATCTGAGGTCTTTTTCTGTCAGGTCTGAAGACTGAATCTCCAGGGCCTGGCAAGGGATTACGGACATTTTCGCTTACCACTTCCCCAGGAAGAGTGTTGGTCATGGGTTGATGCAAGCCATAGCCGGTGTGCTGTACTGATGGAGTGTCACTTGGAGGCCGGTGATATTCTTCTCTCCAGGAATTCATGAGAACTGTGGATTTCCCTATTTCTTTTGACTTAGACTCGCCTTTAGACGCCTGGTATTTTAACTTGGTGTGGCCTGCTGTAATCTACGTAAAAGCTATACTTTTGTTATAGTTTGTATTGTTCTTGAGTATTATTGTAAGTTGTACTGCTAGTATCATATTTTTCAATTATATGTATTGAAAAGTCTAAATCTAAGTCTTCTGGTTGTTTTCTTTGATCTTGTGTAAGGCTTATCCCTATATTGGAGTTGAGCAAGCCATTTGTTTATTATTTTTTCTCTCAGATTAGTGATACCTGAGCCTTTATACTCTCCGAACTGCGAGCATTCCCCCAGTAAAGCAGCGGAAATGCCGGTAAGAAAACTAAAATCAACTAGTTACTTAAATAGTCTATTCATCCATCAGTAGGTATAAAAGTCTGATTAATATCTAACCAGACCCAGACGCGTTGGTTAGATTCGATCCCATGCTTCATTGGCAAGGAAGGAAAAGAATGCAGGAACAGATTAAGATTTATTGAAACAACGTCATTCTTTGTTTATAATAAAATTAAATACTATCCGGTAATCTCTGTACAACGTACATGTATGCAATCATACAGCGTACTAGAAGCTTACATTATTTATGTATTAACAAACACGGATACTAATGTTAATAGCTTTGCTTCATACATAAAAGTCATCTGGGTTTCAAGACTTTGGAAATATCTCCAAGTCCCGAAGTGATGAATCGATATTAAACTGCTTCATTTATAGACAGGACTATTATTCTAATTGAGGCATGGTTTAGGGCTGTGTCAAAGCGGACGACAGGGTAAATATGATCAGGAGCCGGGCTCAATTAGACGTTGTTGTGATCGTAAATTAATTCGAAATAGAATCTGACGAGTTATGTTTTCCACGCGGTAAAATAGTAATTCCGCTTGGTTAATTAGGGTGGGGAAGACAAGATTTCTGTGTTCCGAGGCGGTAACTTGTGTATTATTTGTTCGCCTTCTTCATCGGCATTTTGCAAGACAAGGGCGTACTTGTACATGTACAACAGACTGTTCATACTGTGAAGGACAAGATATGCGCATTCTGTCTTTGAATCTATTTCCATGCCTTTTAACGCTGCACCCACGGTTTTATTTTCTTATTTCATATCAGTCAGGCTTATTGTCTGAGGAAAACGGAAAAAAAGTCTCTGCTTCTAACCAGCTTCCTGACAAATCTACTGACTTAAACAGGATGAGGTGGATTCGAGCCCTAGGACTCTTTGGTTTTGGCATGGAAAACATTCATCGAAAGCACTGAGGGCCCAGGTGGTAGTTAAAAATGGCAAACACACATATATTCATTGTCGATACTTCGCCATGCATCACATGTAAGGTGTTTATTCAGCACTAGTTACGTGTAAATTGGAGAGAAATGCCAGGAACAAGCAATCTTAGGGAAGTTTCTCATTAGAAAATGGAGAGTAAAACTAGGGCAATGACGACAGTGTAACAGATGAGAAATTGTCAGATCTAACCGGTGAAACAGGGAATGCTGTCAGTTTATCTCAGTTCCAGTTTTATTCTACCTCCTCCTGTACGTGCTTTAAAAACCATCAACTTAGGATGCCCATGGAAAGCTACGCAGTGATTTTAATTTGCAAACCTGTTGATGGTCGAGAGACTCCCTCTGGCTCTGTCCGATTTCCTCCTACCATAATGCTGGTCGCCGTCGCATAAGCGACATACTGTTGATTAAGGCGTTAAACACCAATCAAATAAATAAATAAACAAATACGAGTTGTAACGTGTCGATGAAGAATTGTTCAAAATGATATGCGAGCTTCCCTTGAACAAATTAAAATCATGACAACCTCTTGAAAGACGTTAAAATTGTTACACCCTAACGTATACAGCTCTACGTCAGGATGAGCATGCCAAACAAACAGCCACACATACACAGTGAGAAGTCAACAGTTAGCGCTGTTTGCGGTAACAGGTATGTTGTAAGCTCCAATAATACTACATCTGACAGCTGTTATGCCATGTTAACACAAGCTGAACAGTTTATTCATTGACACGGTGTGTCTGTTTAAATAAACTAATGAGACTTCTCTGGTAGGGCTAAGAGAAGACACAAACAATGAAACCAGGAATACACGTCCCGTCTACCCTGGTACTTAAATCTGAATTTGTTTCGTGAACTGTCTTGTTGGTCAGCACGTTTGTTTTGTGTCAGCTTGAATGATGAATGATTCATTTATTCAGATTTACTCTCCAATGTATAGGTATAAGAGGGTTTGCGTGTAACGTTGGGGAACATCGGAAGCCATCTGTACTGGATAGGAGAAGATTACTTAGCTTATGTAAAGTAGAGTTCCATTGTCCAAATATCGCTCAGGTGTTAGTTACTATTAAATCACGGGAAGAAGATAACAGATCGTTGTTGTCTTGTCTTAGAAACTCTATAGCCGGCGTCTGTCTGTCGGGAGAAATGACTACATTCCTAATCACATGCATGCCCAATTTGGCTTCCGGGGAAGTCGGCTTGAATATTTTTTGCAGCCTGGTCTTCCAAGTCATTATGCGAGATCAACAACATCAACGTGAGGCAGAGGAAGTGGCAAAGAGCTTTGTATTGATTAATCTATCAACAAACGCAGACCAGTAAACACGAGAACTACCACGCAAGCATTTGATTTTGTTTGAGCATGTTTTAGGCACGCAATGACGGGGGTATTCACGCAAAGACCTCTCTCACCAAATTCCGGCTGTTTTAAAACTTAGCGTTATTTTCCGTGTGATATTGATTTACAGTACAACAAGTGTTACCTGAGGCAAACAACAGATAGAAATGAAAAGCTGTATTTTCAGGCATGCAGCGTTACAGTACAGTTCGTGTGTTTTAGACAAAGCAGTAAAAATGGTTTCATTCAGAAGTACGTAAGTAGAGTGTAATATCTGTAGTATTTATAATAATTAACTAGGATCATACATTAAGAACTATCGTTGCCTTACTCAGTTCTTAATATATTTTTTTTTTTTGCTAAGGTATTTCTGCGAATCCCTTCATTCTTACTGCTTTTGTGTCCAATTACCCAAGATATCCTTGTACCTGCATGATATATAGATTTACAAAGCAGTTGCCGGTAGGAAAATCCAACTACAGAGTGTGCTGGTGCGATTAAACGTAAGTTGATATTTGCCAACTATATAAAGGACTTCAAGTTTTTTTCAAGGATTACTGATAAAAGAATGAATGACTGAATAATTATGGCAATATTGCACCCATATCTTGACAATAAGTAGGAGAAATCGAAGGTTTTGGTTTGACCATGTTCTGGTATAAATCAGTACCATAAGACTTGGCCTCTACGCTCAAGACGCGGCTGTTTATGACAAAATTTGAAGGCAATAGGCTTTCCTGTACTGTATTACTTGAAGAGCCATCGCTGAATCAGACAGTCACAGCACTAGCTCGCTATGACTGCCAAACTCTGGACCAATAATGAACCGTATTTGAATCAAGCAATGAGCGTTTTTAGTGAGACGAAAAGACATCAAAGGACGGGTGGGATGAAGACGTAACCGGTGTATGAGAATCCTGAAGAGAGAGAGATGGTGTGGCGTGGGATCTCGTGGCGTCGCATGGGGTGTGGAGGACAGATTGATGCATGTATTCCCACCAGGTGGATTTTGCATGTCCTACCAATAAATGTCTGGAATCCGGAATAATTGAACCAACTGACACTCTTGTACCTTGTAAATGAAACTAAACTCCAAGTATCCAGTTAGGAAAATCGATCCTTCTCCGCTTGACGCAATGTACATGGAGTTGCGCTACATTACGACTGTAGCACCCGGTAGTCATTGCATGGAATATTGTAATCTCTTGAACCATCTGACGTTAACACGAAAGTACTGAAAAGGCGGTGATGGTATTTATTTATTTGATTGGGGTTTTTCGCCGTACTCGATAGTATTTCACTTATACGACGGAGGCCACGATTATGGTGCCAGGAAACCGGGCAGGGCCAGGCCGAAAACGAAGGCCATCCGCAGGTTGCTGGCCAACCTTCCTACGTACGGCCGGAGAGGAAGTTAGCATGAGCTGGACTTGAACTCACGACGACCACATTGGTGGGAGGCTTCTAGTTCATTGCGCTGCGTTAACGCGCTAACCGCTGAAGCCACGGAGGCCCCATGCAATGATACGAAAGGATCGTCAAAATTCTCGGAAGTTTCGTTTTTAAGTTGTTTACACAGACATTAACCTCTTTTTCAACAGTATTTGATTGATGTCACGCCAGTGTCAAGCTGTAGCATGTTGGTTCGAATACTCAAATGGTTTTTATAATATGAACAATCTAAATGGAGAAATCGATGATCATTTCACAACAAGCAAATAGAACGCAAGATTTGATTTCAAAATAAATCCGTTTCTCGAGAACAGATTTCTTGCACTTTCAATGTGATCTTCAAAAAGCGATCATCTGACTGAGTACGAACTTATTTTTATTTCTTATTCAAAAGATAGCAAGGGGAAATATCTTCCTGAATTTCACATATTGTCAGGCTTAAGGCGACAGCTCAATTTGCGACAGTGCTGCTTGCTTAATAAACCTACATCTACACACAATTGTTCGCCAGCACAGTCGGTCTGTTGGCGCCTCAAGTATCATTTACGCAGCAGAGATTGGTGAGCTTCATTGTATCTGCTTTGAACTTTAAATATCGGTCGTTTGAATTCACCCTTAAGGTATACTGGACAATCACTTTAGAAACAGCGATTAGCCTGGTTCTAGCTCTATTCTGATGGGGTGTTCCTGCAGACGTTTATGTTCCAGTCGCCATCTCATCCAGATCGCCGCATGGATGACGTCACCCATGCCCATCGTAGTTACACACTCCGCTGATCACCGACTCTGTCGTTCTCAAAAAACCAACACAACAAGTAAATGCGTACTATTATCATGGAACAAGTAGAGGAAAACGCTAGGCTGAAAATTGTTTGTAGCAACGCCGGCAAACTGAATAGACGTATGTGAATGTGAAATGAGAGGCTGGCGAGCATTGTATACGCTATGGATGATTCGGCGGTGTGGTGGAATAGAAAGCAACGGTGAAATGAAGAATCTACTTATGTAATTTATGTTAAGTGTAACTGTGATGATTCATTAAGCGGCCGATTTCATCTTCTCATAACAAGAAGAAATTCATGGAATTCACTACAGGCATTACCCTCAGCTTAGTACTGATACCAATCCATTGAAAAGGATAGGTTGTCATTGACTGGGCTTTATGGAGGTAAAACATTTACTACAAAACATACCACGATAAAAAATCATTTTGTTATAAATGTAAATATAACGTCTTGAAGCATTTTCGCCTTGAATGACTCAGCATAATAGGTACTGGGAAACGTATTTTATAACCCAACAGGTAACAATCCGTCATTTATCAAATAACGGATTTAACGCAACTTTTTTAGGGTAGCCATACTGATTTCCTTGCATGTTTATAGCTTTATGTTTGATAATTTCTTTTAAATTGCAACGTTTATCTTTAAATCCAACCCAGCGCTAGTGTTCAAAGGACACTGTCATTTTGATTGCAATTGTAATTGAAGCCAGCTATGCTGCACCACACTTCAAATGTCAGGAAAAAGTTCAGATCGGCCGTTTGTTTGTTATATTTTTAAGAAGGGATGAGTCCAGCGACTACTATGACTACTACTATGACCAGAGAGAGCACATTTAACACAGTATTGCCAAGATGGGCTGCTTTAGGTGTATTTACTTCATCCCCACACTCAAATCAATAATGTAACGATGTTCTGTTTCATAGCTTGACAAACCGGAGAAATCACTTGACCCTTGCTATTACCTAATAAACCTACCGTTATCGAAAGAGCTGACAGGTTTACATACGAATGTTACTATACACAAACACAAGGCACCATTCCTTAAAGAGACATGGTCTCCAATATTGGGAATTTTCGCGTTTTTACAGGACGAAATGGGCATTAAGTACTTTTCTCAAGAAGTAAAAGTTACAAGCTCTTCGTTAATCGCACTCGAAGCAGTGTACTTAAAGAGAATGTTTAAAAGTAAAAAACAAAACAAAAACAAAAAAAATGAAATCTGAAAATTCGGGCCAGAATATTTAAGTGAGGGGCTGTCGGTTCAGTGGAACTAGAACCTGAGCACAGCGCTCGGTAGCCTAAACATGGTTGATGACACGCGTGGGTGAAAGGCTTATGGCCAGCTCGTAACAAGATCGGCCAAAAAAAAAGGGGGCGTAACAGAGAGCTCAGGAGATCGACAAGCAAGTTTATCGTTGTAATTGGTGGTCAGTTGTCACAAAACTACACTGCTTAATAGGTGGGTGCAATTGTTGTTGTTGTTGTAGCAGCGGTGTTACAACGTAGGGTATGGCCCGAGCTTTTTAACGGGTTGAATTCGAGTAATGACCGAACTTGTCCAGGCTCGTGCAAGCTACATACTCAGTGAATATATTTTTATTTCAACGTGAATTTATGAACGAACTTCAAAGCTTCGTTAAGAGGTCGGATCCAAATTTGTTCAAAAATCCAAATTTTGTGCGACAATGTCCCTTCATCACAGTTCAGGCCATTGTTAAAAACCGTCTCTCTACATTCCCTGGTAATTTAAAGCTGACCACTGATTAGTGTCACACCTTGATGACTCCATGTGCTACATGTATACTCTCGCCATCACATGTAGCCGTGTACTTGATGTGCACTTAGCCGAATGATGTGGACAAGATTTGTTGTTCTGTATACAAACGTAAGCATCCAAACTGACATTCGTATACCAGCCGTCAACCAAAATGGCGTTTCGAGTCAATAATCGAGAAAATCCCAGCCATCAGTTTTCAGAACGAAATTATGTGATAAATTTAAAAAGTGTTGTAAAAAAATTGTAACATTTCTTTTCAAATGATATGGGAGAGAGAGAAAATTGTTGGGTTTTGCTGAAGAAAACATTATTAAGCATTATGAAGGAAATATGAAATTGGAGATCCAAAGGGAAATCTCAATCAAACCTATGTGTCTTTCTTGCTTCCTGGACAGGTAGGAGGAAATGATTGTTACAGGCGCACAGAGCTGTTTTAGCCTGTAATAGAAGAAAGAAGAACACATTACAGAGTTTAAGACGTTTTCTCAGATATTAGCTTCCTAATAAATATGAATGTGATGGAAACATGATGAATAGAGAGATAGCACAGAATATTTCCTTAAGCTATTTCCTTGTCATGTTTAGGCCAGTCTTCTAATCAGTTTGCTCGCCACGATATGGCTGAAATATTGCCGTTGTGCCGTTAAGCCGTAATCAGTCATTCATTCCAGTCAGTTTAATAATGTGTCTCTTAAAGAGCTTGCTAGATATTTGGCACTAGATTGAAACATGAACAATATAATTATCAGAAGAAAGGCTATGTTGCCTATTAATGCCATATAATTTGGCTAAGAATTTAGGTATCGGCTTAATGCTACCTTAGATACATTCGCAGAAGTACACGTGCAGCGAAAATATCAAACATTCTAATAAAATTGCACACACTCGTAATATACCACCGTCATGCTCTACAATATTAAAAACACCCTTGGTGAAGGTATGAGGCATTTTGAAGTCTTGGCGATTTTGTCAATCCAAACTTTACGAACGCTGTACGAGTGTGAATAAACGGCGAAAAAGAGGACGCAATGCACGGATGATTTTTATTACCATCTCTGTGTTTAAAAGAAAAGACAACACTAGACCAAATGTATATATGTATCAATGAAGAATCCTATTCATTGTTCAAAAAAAGTCACTTTTTATTTTTGTGATGTATGATAATGGAGATATTGCACTTCAAAGTAAGGAAAAACAGGGAAATACAACACGCCGTCATACTCTTACTTTTAATCAATCAAGGGCGAGATATTTCTACCACCCGAGAAGACATCTGTTTCCGCTGTGACGTCACGAGTATATTGTTCACCAATTTTCGATACAGAAGTAGTGTTAAATCAGCTGTTAAAGTCATTTTCAACGAGAAAGTGGTAGTGGAACACGTCTGTGGTTATTCCCCATTGTCTCAGTTAAGAGTCACAGTGTCTGGCCTTTTATTGTAATGATAAGGGGATGTACTTCGCACATAAAGGAGTGTCTCACTCCAATACTGAAGAACGTTACGGATGACACGAAATCGTGTTTCCGTTTCTTCAAAATGGCGTATCCTAAGAATTCCAGATTAAAGATGATTAATAGAGTTCAAAAGCACGCCATAAAAATGTCCGTTTAGGTTTGTATGGTCGCCTGTTTTGAAATAACTATGTTAACAATTTTTGTTATCTTTTCTTTTAATGTGAGACCAACATCTGTCTTACAACACGCATATTTAATTCTTGTGTATTTCCGCTGTCTCAGAGATAAAAATATTGCCAAAAGCAACTCTCTAACCCAATCTATTCATTACTTATGTCTTTTGATATTTGCCTTTGAACACTTATTTGTCGGTTAGAACAATATGCCGTGTATAATATTCACGTTTCTTCTTCCAGTGGCTTACATTCATTTATACTATAGTACCGGTAAAATGATATCATATTAAATATACAGGTGTGATGGAGGTAAGATGGAGGTAAAGTCTAACCTATCATCGGCCCCTATTTGGTGCTTTATGTTAATATCCTTGCCTCTTCGAGGTTCTACAACCATTCTGGGAGATAAATCCAACATTGTTTTTTTTTCTGCTATAATCAATGGGTCAAGTAAATAGACTTTTTTGCATATCTATTATTTTGGGATGTCTGAGGATATCTAGTCGCGTAAATTGGATTTGAGCCCAAGATTCCGTAGAAAGGAAGGAAATAACTTGCCAAAAGCAAAAGGAACAGATGAACGTACTCCATAACATAGCCGAACTGAGCTCCTTGTCCGTTAAAAAGTAACGGGAACAAATGATGGTCAAACTGAATGTAGGCGCCGTCTCGGATCATAGACGCCCTGGCTTCCACATCCTACTATTAAGTAATTAAGTCGAATTAGTGTAATGCTCAGTGCCAAACATATCTCGTCAGAGTCTAGTTTCAAATGAATCGCCTTCAAAACAAACTCTGAGTGGAGAAAATTGAGCTTGGCTGCTGGTCGTATTTACTGTTCCGTCCATTTGTACACACTTGATTTCGTTGTTGGTATAAGGGTTACTAAATTATTATTCTCAAGTGAACCTCAACAAACAATTAACAAGCATACATCCCTATGAGTTATTACGCCTCCGACACAATATTCATTTGGAGGCTTCTAATAGTTGCCTGATACTATTCTTTTTTAACGATTTTACCATGTTTTAAGTTTATTTGATAACGGTCAAGTATATTCATAGAGAAAGCAAGGAAAACCCAAAGCATTACCTGACAAATCTGTTAACTTAGACATGGGACCAAAGTAGGTTGAGGAGGACGTCCGAATGGAGATATCGCGCCGAGGCGGCAGTTGAAAAGGCGAAACTACACGTGCACACACGTCAACACACCCACAATGAGTCTGTACTTTGCATAATCTGCAAGGATAATTCAAGTAGTAATCAACTGAGAGGCATCAGATGCACGATAACAGTGTCTCATTTAAACACTGTCTGGTGTTGGTGTCAAACTAAGACGAAGTCACAAGCAGAACACTTTATTCATTGATACCATGTGTCTGCCGGAATAAACTAACCAGATGTGTCTAGAAGGCAATCAAAGAGTAATAACGTACCTCGTGAGCCCTGGTAATAAATTCCGAATTTGTATCGTAAAATGTTTTATTTTCCACCACGTTTGTTATGTGTCAGATAGGATGCTGAACGATTGAGTCTTCTGGTTAACTCTCTAATGTATTCCCAGAAGACGGTTTACTTGTAACCTGTGTGAGCAAATTTAATGGAGAGTGTCAATGCCTACACTTCACTCATGTTCTCTTGGATCTAATTCTGAAATTAATTTCGCAAATTGTCGGTGCCTCTCACTAAATACATATGTTCTATAGACGGCATCTTCCTGTCTAAAGAAATGACTACATTTATAACTACACGCATGCCTACTCGGGTTTGTGGGAAGCCGATATGAATTCTTACATTTTCTTAATGACCCGTCAGTCGAGCTATTACGCACGAAGCACTTCATGAATCTGTCCTGACAGACGAGATAAGGAGTTTTGTATCAAAGGCGGACCATGTCAACAAACGCAGAACAGTCAACACGAAATAGTTGCAACGCAATGATTTGGTAATGGCATTTCTTCGGAGCGCGACGCCGTGGTGGATTTTACGGAATGTTTCTGTCTCCAGAAGTTCGGGTTGTTTTTCAAAGCAAAGTGGGCTCTCTATTCGTCATTGGTTTGTGCAATTAGCACATTTTAAGAATTGAAATCACAACTGAACCCAACAAAAGGTAAAATTAAACACAGTAGGTTCATCAAACAGGCAGCGCTAATACAGGACGAGTATTTTAAACACCGTCTGGAAATAAATGTGTTGTCAGGTCCATGGATTTATGTCTCCAATATGAGACTTATATCAAACCTTCTTGCAAGTTAACATCTAACCTTAAACAGTCGTAATACCTGAAAATCCCAAGGAAGGGTGTTACGATTATTGAATAGTTATAATTAATCACGATGATAAGTTTTAGTATTATTAAGGGGATGTGTGGATATTTGATAATATATCTCAGTGTGTTCCTTCATTGTTAGTGTAGTGTTGTGTAAACCAGGCCAAGAATACTATGCGCCTTATTCCAAATGCACAAAGCAATTTTAGACAAGAAAATCAAAAGAATATCTCGGCAGCTGCGGTGTAACTAAAGTTGCTGTTTTTAACTGTAGTAATATTCCTTAAAGGGCCTTCGCCGTATTTGACAGTTAAGGCGATCGTTCGCTATGTCTTCCAAGCTCTCGACCAATCAACTCACGTGTTTGAATCCTGCTCTTGCTGCTTCGCCTGTGGCTGTATGTCAAGAGATTGGCCACGAGACTGGCGAGGGACAGTGACTTTCCTCCACTCATAAACCTGACCACAGTTACAATAAATTGAACGATTCGAGTGAAACTGCGACAGAAAACCGTTTACGCTTGGCGGAATAGCTAAAATACGACTGCAAAAGTTGGGGATCAAGAGATGACATACGTGTATCATAAGCACAAAAATGTATCCCTGGTCACATCTGGTTAGCAGGGTCATCTATGTACTAACAATATCATGCTCGGGACTGTCAGCCCCCATAGTATATACTCCATATTTACACTGAAACGTTTAAATCATTTCCGGAAATAAGATATCTCCCCAGTACCTACAAACACGTAGTGCAATGAGGCTTTTAGTAAGGCGACAACAATACAGTGCACAGGATGTGTAGGCTGATGGAAATATAATCGGCCTATTTGGATCCCCAAGTGAGATAGTGGGGAGAGGATTAGGCACAGCTTCACACCAGGGGGATAAGCATGTATTACCAATCCATATGTGGAGTCCTGAATAAATGAATCCAACGGAGCTCTTGTAGCTTGCTAGTGAGATACAAAACTTTAGGTATCCAGTTACGATCATTTCTGGTTCTTCAGTGCATGTCGGCTGTGGCATTGTACATTGTGGTGCATTGAGGCCAGCCCGCTTCCGGTAGTCATCATATGGAACAGTGTAATGTCTTGGGCTCTTTGTTGTTAACACGGAAGCACGGAATAGGTCACACAGGTACATGAAGTGATATGAAAGGACTGTCACAGTTTTCAGGAATTACGTTGGTAATTCCACAGGCATTAGGCAGAGGTACAGGCACAGGCATTAATCTCGATTTTAACATTATTTGATTCATTTTAACATGAAGAGCCGTTATGCTATTTATTCCATATTTTTAAAGCTTTTAAATTGATTTTAAAGCTTTTAAATTGGATTGCAGTTCACAAATTGACGCCTGATCCCAGGTATGTGAAGTACCATAGGTTTTTTGGGGTGCTATACTCTTTACCTCTTTTTAAAAAGACACTGACGAAGTGCGTGAGCTGTATCACATTCTGCTCTTAGACGATTCAAGTACTGCGCGCGTTCTACTTTAATGTTACATTTTATATCCCTTTTGACCAGTCTTGCTCAAACTCCGGGTACTCCAATAGCACCAAGGGTTGTGAAGGAATAGCCTCCGACGGGACAGGAAGAATAAAAAGATCCATATCCCGCTTCAAATCATAGCCAACATCAATTTACAAGTGATTTTTTGTATTATTATACCAGAAAATTGAGTCAGAATCCATAAATGTGAATGCACATATCCATTCATGTTATGCCTGAAACCCTATCCACTTCTAGCTTCAGTGAATCTGCTGTGTAATGTAGATTCTGGCATTACGATTTACATGTATATGAATAGAATAAAAGAAGGACTGTACTTATAACTCTTCAGAACATAAGTGAATATTACACAGACAAATCACTTTTATACACGACGTCAGTTAATAGTTATCCTGATGCATGGCAGTCAAGGCATTCCCACGACACGGTATGCCTTTGAGATCCCTTGTGAAGCACAGGGTCGTAAGGGTTATCAGATATGTTGTATCATTGTGGCCCGAACTCTTGTTTTCAAAGGAGACAGGAAATCCAACAATGAAAGCCTAAGTTAAACACTAAAAGGTTCAGCTGACTTTCTTTTGACAGGATGAAATAGTTGGCAGCACCTAAGGAGAGATCGGTAATTTCTCAGCTAATTATTTATTTCTTTCTCTTCTTCAACGCTTGTTTGCCAATCTTTCATTTTGCAGAAATATAACTGTTGTTATAATAACCCATGTTTTAACTCCATTCAAAGTAGATGTAGGCTGGTAGGTGTCCACACCAGACAATGTGAGCTTTGGATCGATTTTATCTGACGTCTTACCAATGTAATGAGGAGAAAGAACACAAAATGCATTTACGTTTCCCTGTTTAACAGAGACTCGGCTATGTGCGTCTGAAGTCAATAAAAAATTAAGTAGTCCATTTGTCTGTACGATGTTTGAAAACCTATCATTCATCAGTGTGCCTCATTAGTTGGCATCTCTGAAGTGATAGATCACAGCTGGTCCAAGGCAAGCCATTTTGGATCCTATATATGGTGACACTAGTACAAAACTCTTTCAGTCAACTCTTTCAGTATTCAGTAGACAAGGAATTCTCTGCAGTAGTTCTTTTAAACCCAGATACTGTCAGTTGATCTCTGGATAGCCATTATTGTCTCTGCCAAGCCTAAATCCTTTCTTTGTAAAATGTCCGTCATTGTATCAAAGAAGGTTTAAATGACTGCGGCCTACTGGAACACAGACATTCGACCTGGCACATGCTGTCATTAAGTCATCAAGCCGAATCACGGTACTGAAACGAGGGTAAATGGACATTGGGATTGGTTGCCCACAAAACTAACGACACTTCTTTTTGAAACAAAAAAGACTACTTTCAGTAAGCTGAGCTTCAGTCCTGGTCTTATAAATATATAATATAAAATTGATTCACATTACACAATCATATCATATCTAGGCGAAAAGTTCAAACTACAAATTTCGCCATATCCTGCTAAAATGTTAACACTTCAAGAGACTTTAGATAACCTAAGAAGGGAAAAGAGATTATTATCAAGTATACTAAATACATGTACCTAGTGAAATCAAATTATGAGGTCGCAAGAAAGATTCTTGTGATTTTTCCGATTATGGATATCATGTGATTGTGTCTACTAAATCTACTGCCCTGCAGGTAATGTATAATTTTTGGTAAATTTTCGATTCATGTAGTCTGTTCCTGGAGTACTAGTCAACAGCTTATAGGGATATTCCGGCCAGTGATCAACAGGGAAGCGATTTCACATTCACAATGGCACCTTTACGCGGATTAAGGGACTGTCTACCAGTCAGAGGATGACCTTCCAGTATTTTCTCAAATAGGTCAGAATATATATCATTACGATTATAATGTCATTTACAGCTTATTGCAGGACTACATGTCGCTATATGGTCAGGTGCACGGTATAGCAGAGAAGGCGCCGAATTAAGCCATCTGTATAAATAATCTTTAAATCAAATATGGAAAAGCATTTTCTGACAGTGATGTCTTTCTCAGTAATGTAGAAACCAAGTTAAAGATTCAAGATATACTTTGCCGTTACTGGAATCTCAGATATTCAAATAAACCATTTTCATCCTTATTTTGAATAAGGATATAGCGATATCTCGGCTACCATACATCACAAAAATAAAAAGGGACGTTTTTGGAGTTATGAACAGAATTCTTCATTGTTACATACATACATTGGGTCTAATGTTGTCTTTTCTTTATCATTTCACTACCTGTTATGTGTTCCTTTGGGAAATGGTATTTTGGTATCAATTTCTTACGGGATATATATAGATATATATATTTGTTCTCTTGCGGGAGGAGGGTGGGTTTTACATTTATCGACGTGGAACGGTAGTTTAAAATAATTACCTGTATTTGGCAATCTATCGAAGTCACTGGTCAGGGCGGATTAACCCGGAAAACAGTATCCAAAGTAAAGTTCAACGAGACCTGTGCCATTTATAAATTAGCATTACAGTTGCTTAAGAACCATATGATTTTAGCGGAAGATACATGTAACACTGCGGAGAAAGTAGTCAACAGTTTCCAGTGATATCGGAGGGACAAACGTATTTACTAAAAGTTGAATCAAGTCAAGTTCTGGTTCACAACACTTTATTTTTAAACTTTGAAAGGAAAATTGTTTGCATGATACTCATTATCCTGTTACAGAACAAGAAAAGGTTTAAAATCATCTTACGATTTTATTGCATCCGGATAAAATAGATACACACTAAGAGTTTAGGTTCCCACAAATATTTTGCAAAATATACAAGGTTTTGAATGGAAGCATTTGATAAAAAATTGTTACACATGTTCGAATTTCAGACTTGCCACACAGATATATACAAGTCATACACAATTGCTTTGGGATAATGGGAAAGTTACATTGAAATTACAGTGCGCTGTACACACATAGCGACATATTTATCTACTAGTTGCATAGCTATGGACATGCATGCAGGCCCACATATTTAACATGCAGCTTTAAAATTTATTCTTCCTGCTGGATTAAAACAAAACATTTATTGAATAGAAGCGTATCTTGATTTTCGCAGGAAACTAAAAAAGAAAACGCATTTTGTAACTCTGAAGGTTTCCCTTCAACAAATCTATTGGTGGCACTCTCTAGGAGTTTGAACAAAATTAACGCGCGCACACCGTCTAACTTAACTCACAAATTGCCAGAAAATACCAGCTCAGAGAAAGCTTTCTCAGTACTGGTCCTACTTAAAGGTGCTTGTCTTGTAAAACATCCAGAATTAAAATCGGGCTGAGGGCCCAGACATCCGGGCTTTCACATCCTATTATTATGTGATCAAGCGGGATTCCGGCCTTCATGCGAGCATTAGCAGGCTCGGGAAAAGACTGCACGCAAAACCTATGAAGGGTCTCAGCAACAAAAATCGACTAATTGGGGTAAACTGGGCTTGTGTGCTGGTCATATTTACCATCTCTACCATGTCTACAGATTACTCAAACATATCCTCTTCGGAAGAGGGCTCAGTCAACAAACGTTGCAGTTAAATTCACTGTCTGAAGATTCATCCTGTAGAATTGTTTATCCTTATCTCTTATCCTAAAATATGAGACAATCACAAACGATTTTCATGCTCAATATAAGACAATGGCTATATTTAAACTAGGGCCATCTTCACCTGTATTGGTCTGTGTGATAGTAGCAAATTTACTCTTGTTTACATCCTTGCAAACCAGGCTGTCGTTAACACTGTAGTATTGCGTTTCTTAGTTTCTAGGTGATACCGTTACAGAGACAACATAGTCATACCAGAAACACCTCTGCGGAAGGTCGCCCTGAATCTGTGCTTGTTTTGTAACCACTTTCTAATGGAAGCTTAAATGAATATTGTAATTAATGCCAAATCTAAGTACAAATATGCATCAGAAAAAAGTTGTCCCACTGTTCCACAATGGGCATTTTTTTTTTCTTAACAGGCTAGGATGACAAGGTAACGGCGTGAAATTACCGCGAACGTTTGAAACATCCTCAGTAAAATAAAAAAAAAATAGAACAGTGTTTTTCAAACTTTCTGAGCTTAAAATGTACAGAACTTCATTGAGACCATTTCTGTTCTGTGTTTATTGCTCAAACAATACATGCATTGTAAGCTGTGAGCGCTGCATGTACTCTGTATGATGTCTATCTAGTATATGATGAACACAACCGCGCACTGTCCTCTCTCTTTGACCTATCGATAAATTGATTTTTCTGTTTGCTAGAGTTAACTTTAGGGGGATTCAAACGCCTGAGGATAATCTAACCGCAAGATTTTAACACAACAAATTTAACGAAACAAACACTTGGTCGATGTTTAAGGAATGTGCTCGTCTCAACAATAACTAACCATGATTTATATAGAAATGATGACCATTCTAATAGTCACATACTAATGAAGAATACTTGACTTGATGAACCAAGGGTTAACCAAAGTAATCAAGAAATGTGCCCAAGGCAAATATATTAACACCACGTACAACGAAAGTAGGAACATTGTTATTAAAGCGTAGAAAATATGTCACTAAAAGCACTGGCTTATGGGAGTGCCGTTTTATTAATGACAAATTCGAGAAAACAGCCTAAATATACAGCCTAATACAAATAAGCTACAAGGATACTTTTTCGGTTTGTACAACCGACTAAAACAGTTCTTAACACAGAATTCTGCCTATTCTATGCGAACTATCAGCTGGTTTTATACGCCTGCATACAGTGCTATTTGGTATTGCTGTATTCAATATCCGATGTCATCGCACTGTATTTCAAAGATTTCCATTGGCCTCTATGAACAGCCTGGTGGACTGTTGTGTCGATAAAAGCCACTGCGTGGGTTGATGTCAAACGAGGTTTCTACTGAGTAGTCGACACTGAAAATTCGTATGAACAAAACTACGTAGAAATGTCGCCTTTTGTTAAAATTTTAAGTGTACATGCACATTGTATTTTCGGTCTATCTCCTTAGAAAAGTGGCCACATTCACAATTACCACCACGACGAGTCCGATTTCCGGAAACCGACTGAGTGTGTTTTGCTCTCCCCTAGTGTCTGGAGCTGCTGAACCAGGGAGAACTGTAATTACCTGCGGTTGAGGAAGTGCAAATGAACTTCCAACGAAAGACAACATGAACCGCCTGCCACTAGACACGAACCGGCTAGCCAAAACTTTTAATGGGATGATCTCAGACATGCAAACATTGAAGCGAATTTCACAGAATACTCCCTTTCCTCCCATTTCTTGAATAATACTCTTTCAGATTTTAAACAAAGCCTGACTTTCGTCGAATTTCTTCTTCGATGATGATGTTTGAAAGGGATCTGTAAGACTTTGTCGGGTGACGCATATATTTCCACAGCAATTACAACTGAAAATGCCTGACCCACATTTGAATCCGAAAATCATGAAGTGCTTAGAAAGACGATAGGATTTTTCGACAGGGGAGTTACATTGTTCACTTGCCGAGCAACATACCAAAAGAAGCAGTACATGTCATGCATACGTAACTCATAGCATTTGTTAAATACTTTGCGTTGTGTGATGATTTAAATCAAAACCAGAAATCATTTTTCGGAATACTTGTTAGTCAAGAAACGTGTTTCTGTGGTTGAAAGGCATCAGTCATCAGTAAATGAAATCATGGCTTTGACAGTACATAATTTTGGGAAAACCAGTCGGCGTTAATACCGTTTTGCCCCACTGAACATCGTCCTTAAAGAAATAATGATTTAGTGCTGAAATTCTGCGCTACTAAAAGACGATTTACAACGCGTGTTGGAGCTTCAGCTTTAAATATTGTTTTAATAATGAACAGAAACCAATATAAGCATCCACTGCGAAAAAGATAGTCTTAAGTTTGGTAAGAACAGCCAAGTTCATCAAAACCGCATGATCAAACGATCTCAGAGCTAACTTCATTTCGCGTTTTATTCTAATTGTTCATTTAAATCCATACATGTAACTAGTGGGGTAAGCAGAATTAGGTAAAAAGAAGTTTTAATAATGTTACTTGTAATTAAACAAGAACTCACATTGTTTTCAAAATATTCTGTTGTCATGACATTCAATAACCATTCACCTAAGAACAATGGAAAAAGACTAGCCTTCAGAGTTTAATTTTGATACTGGTCAGCTTAGTGTTGTGTCGTAGAGCTAACGTTCAATTTCTGACATTTTGTGAGGAGCTCTCCTGACAAACACACTCAATATGTTTCACTAAATCGTTATGGACCATTGCAACTGCCCCAATCATCATATTTTAATATTGTGGTCCATGTTTCCGTTAATGGTCCTTGTTCACATTGCACAGGTTTAACGGTCATTTGTTTTGCACAATAGTTTTATCAGTGTGAATTCGAAAGATTTACTGGCTTTGTATAATGTTCTTTTAGCAGGAAACTATATCTAAATGCCCATCCATCTCCTCCCGAGTGAGCCTGTAACACAAATAACTACATTGGATTTTCGATGCTGCTGACACTGGGAAATAATCGAAGTTCAAGTAATCTTGACGTCAGACAGTTGACAACGAGGTGGGATCTATCTACTAATCAGAATCATGAATTATAAATGAAAACATACTTTGGCCTAAATGTAGCCTGCTGTAGAAGGCATATTTTGCGCCAAGGAGCCATGTGCATTACTATTCCTGTCTGTTGTAGTATAGCATGCTGGATAAAGTTACAACCAGCTTCCGGTAATGTGAAAGTGAAAGACATCAAAGCAAGATGTAACCTCAAGCAATAATTTTCAATAGTTTTCCGTAAATGTGTGCACGTAGTGTTGGTTTGTGTTCTACAAACAAAAGCTTTGATGGCTGCAAAAAAATAATACCCACTACCATTATATTCTTCCACTCAAAACCAAATGTCACATCTGTTATTTACCTCAAAAATTATAATTTGGCGTATGATAAGTCAACCGCAGTGACAACCTGGTTCTCGATTTCAATAACGATTAAGAAGTCCATGCCAGCGCATATCTGTTGGTGCGTACTTTTAAGTGGTGTATTTACCCTTCCCATGAAACCTGTTAAGCGCCATGTCAGCTGGCTAGATGTGCTTATAATGAGAGAGCTAACAGTTGTGGATACGTTCCCCATTATAATAACTTTTATTTGGTAACTGCAATGGGTGTTATTTGCTACAAACAGCACATCGTCTGCCCATAGCGTTTTACTGTCATTTCTTTGTACTAAATTTGTCTTCTCAGTTGGCTCTGAACAATCACACAAGTTTGTGGTTTATGTATTTATTTATTTCTTTGATTGGTTTTTACGCCGTACTCAAGTAACCTATACGAGAGCGGCCAGCGTTATGGTCGGAGGAAACCGCGCAGAGCCTGGGGAAAACCCTTGACCATCCGCAGGTTGCTTGCAGACCTTCCCACGTGCTGCAGGAGAGGAAGCCAGCATGAGCTGGACTACTCATAACGCCATGCTGGTGCACTGACCCCCCACAGTTTTGTGAACAAAGTGGCATACGCTGTTTTCATCTGATTGCACGCATGAGTTCTGGTATCAGATAAAATAATCTTTTTTTTCTGGAAATGTCTTCTATTTGCAGGACAATGTTTTTTCACTTGTTGAGCTAAGAGTTCATTGGACCCAACTAAGAGATCCACATTATTGGTGCAGTGCTATAGCTGGACAGAATACTTTCGCGATGTTGTTTTTGGCTTCATTCCTGGATGGATTAACTGTCCACACCAGACACCACGATCGTGCTCCCGGACTGGCCGTGGCCATCAGCGCTCATGCTAAAGCGGTCGTGTTTCCAATGTTTCGTGTCCTAAGACCTGACGTGTGCCTGCTGAAAGAAGGTTCTGTAATAAGCATCCGGAGACCAGACAACCCGAGGCAAAGCAAACAGGGTGGTGGCATTGAAGAACTTGCACTTCTCCTTTTGTTAAGGTGGACTGCCAGGTTGTACCGATGCAACACACTGTAAATCTCCAGCGGTATCTACAGAGATACCGCTGGCTCAGTGTAATTTCATAAACCTTTAGCGCTAGCGATAAATGTTCGTGTTCCCTCAGGCCCTCTCCACAGCTTTGACAATGAATACTAGGTTGTTGCTATGCAATTAACGAACACGTCATAACTAGTCAATCTATAGTATTACTTCACAGTATATCACCAAACATATCGGTCAAAGCCCGTTCGTGACCCACCAAGCGAATGTTCTATTTTAATATTCGTAATATACAATTAATCACGTTTAATGAATGACTTCCCGTTACGTGGTGACAATGTCTCACGTTGTGTTTTAGGCGGAGAATTTCGAGACACAAAGACGTATCTGTGGTGCGGATACATAATTGTCGGCGAAGATATAATCTACAAACTTCAACCCTTTCTTTGATGTTTTTCTATATTTTTGTGAAAATAAAATCTTGGTCGTTTAGATGCTCACTGATCACGCTATCTAAGTACCCAATCTGACAGTCTCTGTGTTCTGACGTTATGGTGAGACGCAAAGATTGACTGCAAAACTGGAACTTTTTTTTAGTTACGGCCATTTAAAGGCTGTGCAAAACTAGTTTGAAGTAAATATGTAGAAATCGTAAATGCGTAACTATGTATTTCGGTTCCTTAGAAAAATCACAACTTTAATGCTCCATAGCTACCACTGAAATTGTTCAAGACAAACATTGTTCTTGTCATTTAAACTCCACACATACCAAATAAGTGAGTATGTCAGTGGTGTTGTAGAGCTCTTACGTTTGCCTTAGGGTGCAGTACATCCTGCGTGAGCGCCACAGATAACATTTATTTATGTATTTGATTGGTGTTTTATCCGGTACTCAAGAGTATTTCACTTATATGACGGCGGCCAGCATAAAGGTGGAAGGAAAGCGGACAGAGCCCGGCGAAAACTCACGACCATCAGTAGGCTGCTCGCAGACCTTCCCACATATTACAGGAGTAGAAGGCAGCATGAACTGGAATTGAACTCACAGCGAACGCACTGGTGGGAGGCTCCGGTGTCAAAAGCGCGCGATAGCGCAATAATCCCCTCGGCCACGGATGCCTCACTATCCATATTCCAGGAATGTTTGCTTTGAGGGTTAATAGTCACATGGTAAGCTGAAGTATTTTGTGTGAACGGAAAGTGTCAAAAGTACTCTCACTCACTTTGCGTTGGTGTATACAGACACCTAACTCATCAGCGATATTATATAACTATTATAGCTCTAACTATAATACTTATGTAGTATACAAAGACACCTCATATCAATTTTATGCGATTGCCAGTTTTAAACAGCACATCGAGGATTGGGTTATTAATACAGCCGTTTATTGGGGAACTTTACATACTGTGTTCCTGATGACGGCATGACTGGTGATTTGGAGACTTTACTTATGGATATGCAAGGTACACACACCCACACACACACGTACAATTATTTGTACTCTCTGAGAAACTCATGAACTAAATAATCTCAGTGGGGTCTCTAAGACAATTAAGTATTTACTTAGACAATTAGTCTACCGGCCGCTTGCGGATGGTCGAGGGTTCTTCCCGGGCTCTGCCTCGTTTCCTCATAAAATAATATGCTGGCCGCCGTCGTACTTGTAGAGGTGAAACATTTTGTAGATTATATACACACATATATACTATATGTGTGTATAAAATATACACACATATGGTTTAAATGGACAGGTTGTTAGTAAAAAGGGTCTGTGAGTGCATTTCTCCAAAGTCATCCTGCAACGAGCTTAGACAACTTTTCATTCGAGACGCTTTTCTGAACATTTAGAAGTATTTATTGCTTGGCGGGGTATATTATAATGTCATGGGGTAGATAACTGGAGAGAGGTTTGTCGGTAATATTCATTGGATACTGTAAAGCCTGGATGAAAGTTGTCAAGGCCTAAGCCGGGTCAATTCATCACAAATGATCTAGACGCTGCTCTATGAAGGATAAAACGCCCAGAAAAGTCTGACTTTTGTGGTTTTTTCGATTATTATTAGCGGCGTATCAAATTTTCTGATGACTCCCAGCGCAGGGAAATAAATTGAGGCTATTGTATATCATGGTATTACATATGATTGCCAATCGACAGAGCTTATACGTGTGTATAATGCTAAAACGATCGTAAATGTCGTAAAGTATTTTACGGGGCTGTTTCCGCTGATGTCACGTGAGTCTCGTTTTGGCTTTCAGTCGCAGTCAAAAAATTGATTTATCGAGCACGTCAGAAAAAAATATACTCTGGCTGTTTAGCTAGTTTACATCACCTAGACTGTTGCCAGTATTAATCCACCTCGTGTATGAACATCTTGAAAAGAGCGACTTAATGTTGGTATAGAGTTTCACATACAGCTTACAGCCATTCTTCGCCAGTCCAACGGAGATATATGCCGCTGCCTGTGATCCCTGTAATACTGTTTAGTTATAATCTTATTTGATCAAATTGATGTTTGTGCTAAGAATATCCAGTGTTACTCAATGTAAAAGACCAATCTTATCCATGTCACGTTAACGGGGAAAAAAGCTTGATTGTTGAATTATGATGTTTGTAGGCCAAACACCGATCAACTCTTTAACAGCCGCTGTAAACGAGAAAGACCACCAAGGTGTGGAAACACCCATAGAGATAAAGGCCAAGCTATTCTTATGGGAATTTTTTTAGACTAAGTTTATGGATTATATAATGCGCATGTCATTGATTATCTTTATGCCATATTAGAACATCAACATATTATATGCTCCCTTTATGTGGATATCAACAGTACAGTGGGGCCTTTTTGGCTTAGTGCTGAGCGGGCTGGTCCAATACCAGCCGTCTGTCACAGATGTGGACGATGTGATTTCAAGTAGATCTCTGGCTGGCTTCCTTTCATGGGAAGGTCTGCCAACAATATGTAAGTATTAGAAAAATTTACCTTATCAGAAAAAACAATCTGCCATAACCACACGATGTCTGAAAGGGTTCTTTGCTCCAGCCGATTTCCTCACACCATAATGCTGTCCCCCGTGCTATAAAGGAAATGACAATGATTGCAGCATAAAGCACAAATGGAAAGAAGCAACACAGCGCACACCAAAAAATAAGCTATTTTACCTCCATGTATGTGAAGCTCTACAGCCGTACACTGTCTATACCAGATTGACCACGGTTATAACATCCTTGCCAAACCTTTCCACATTTTAGAGATAATGTGATGAATCAATTTCCATTGAAGCGGCTAGTGTTGTCTTACCGGTCGAGTGTAATCCGACAGATATGTAAATGATCATCGCTTAAGTCACACAGGGACGCAAAAACATCGGAAGTGGCTTAAAAACGGTGCGGAATGAGGGAAGTTTTACATAAGTTATCATTCACACGTTCACATATCGTGAACAATTTGCCCTGCAGATGAGGAATTGCAACGCATCAGTTCTGGGGGTCCTTAATGGGGACACGTGATCATACCCGAAACAAGCTGCTGAGGGGTGGTGTGAAAATACTCTGCACAATTCATATCGCAGAACAAAAGATACAAATTACAGTCGTTAAAAGAAATAAGAAGGAAAATGTGGTTTGTGTCATCTTGATACGTCCGAAGGATAACACATTACTGTTTTGCTGTTAAAGCTGTGTAGATACTGTCGGCGATAGTCTTATCACGTGGTACTGACCACATCCATCATGTGGACAGAAGACAAAATGGCATAGCTACACTGCGAGCTTATTCGGTGATCAAGTGCCTGACTCAAGGTATAGTCTGTTGCCCGGTAGCTGCATGATGTATTTTTTTATCAGCAGTGCTGACTTCACATTAGATTATAATTTTTAGCAGTTTAAATTCGTTATGGGAATGTTTACAGTCGAAAAGTATACACAGACATGCAGCTCGGTTGCAAAACTGAATTGTGTGTGTGTTTTAAATCATAAAATTACAGCTTTTTACTCGGGAGTCCAAATGAATGCTCCCTTTAACTTACTGTCAGCCACCTCATTGCTTGTTTTGAAATCTTTGAGAACAGCCTAAAGTATAGTTAAAGTATACAGGTTGTTAACTTTCTGTTGTCCCCAGTTAAGTTCTGTTCAGCATTTGATGCTTCTTTATTTTCTTATTGTGATAAACACTGTATGTATATCATTTAAAACACACGGCAGACAAGTAAGCCACGTGGTCTTTGTTTAAGTATCCTACATAACACTTATTTGCATGGGATCTATTGATTTAGCCATGGCAGCAGGAGACAGTAATGTCGTCATGTGTAACCCCCGACATCACATCATATCATATGGAAGAGGCAATTTCCGCACCAAGGGAGATAATGACAGACGTTTATCTTGAACCCTCTGAGGCACATGTCAAACATGAGGAGATGCCATGAATGAGATTATAAATGTGTATCTAAAAGATGGACAGCTTCACTCTGTGTGTTATGGTTACCTCAGAGTATAAACGTCAACCCATTGGCAAGAATCTTCAGTGGCGCCAGTCGTCAATTCATTGGGTAAACCCAAAGGTATACTTTTTGGACACTCACCATTTACACATATCTAAGACAAAATGAATACATCAATCAGATCAGGGGAAGCTAAACATATTAATATATGTTCGTACCTGAAATGTAGTGAAAGGCTTAAACAGTCTCCAGTTTTTACATGTTCTGCATTCGAAAGACATCGCATGTATTATTAGGACAGATCTGCATTGCAGTGAAATATAATCCCAGGTTAACTGTTTGTTGCTGTTTTTACATATTTGCTGGTATGCGAGCTCCATACAAGTAACTGGAGTGTTTTAAAGAGATAAAACTCGCTCCGTGTTTAATCCATACGTTTAGTTTCATAATAACTTTAAACGTAATCAAATGAATACATCGGACACGGCACAAAATATAATAACGTTACATGAGAGTTTCTTGGTTATTAACTCCACTTAGAAACAAACCTGAAAATCATCCTTTGTGGTTTATACTTTTGACCGAATATTTCAGATTTTGAATTCACCGGTGGAGAAAAAATATACACAGAAAACACCAATAAAACTTCGATAAACTCTTGTCGTTTCTAAATGAGGCCTAGAACATCGCTTGACCCCAGATGCCCACATTGGACACGGGCCAATGCTGTAGCAGTTTGTGAATCTCCCGAAGTAACCAATCAAGGCACGCTTAAAACACCCTCAACGTGTAACCACACTGCCAGATGAAGAGATAGTTCAACGCTTTTATCAGACAATGGCGCTGATTCTTGGCATCGCTTTTCGGCAAAGACCTTGGATGCTCAATAAGTCTTTCACTTCCACTCTGTGAAACACATTCTCGCTCACTCCATTTCTGAAATGGGCTTGTTTTTTCAAAGGTTTTTCCACTCTAAGGAAGGAAGAAGACTCTAATCCATATCCTGAGATGTCTTTTATCAGGACAGGTCGCTGTGTCACAAGGCGAAGTTAAAGTTAAACATCAAGAGACATCAATTCCTACAAGTTAAGTTTTGCTTTTTAAGAGCAGCTTGTTTAATACCCACTTTATTTAGCTCATTCCCAGCGGCCAACGACCTGTTGTATTAATTTCAGTTTTACAGCACCAAATGAAACGTGTTTGAGGAGGCTCGGCCAGACAAAAATAAAAATATGTATAAGTATAACGGTCGGATGGACACGTTCGATCCTAACATACAAGTTCACTGGAGTAGATACGCGACAGACATGTTTGACAGACAAACAGGTTTGCGTCTAGTTTCGCCCAGAGATTTACTGTTGTAGCCGCGTGTGCGCATTTCGAGTTTTCTGAGCTACAATGATGGCTATCCTCCGAGATACCAAGATATAAATGTACTAAGGAGGACACCGGTCTCCAGAAAACCGTGTGTATGTTTAAAACATTGAGACAGATTGGCCGTTCCCAGAGGAATAGTACGCAGGTGATCCCAATTATACCCCGTACATGCCAATATTGCAAGATGACCGCCGCAATTCTAAAGCATTAGCGCAGAGGCTTTGATTTCGTTCTTTCAATATATACTCCTTTGCGATATTGGCATGTGGGTGCAGACTTGTATACGCACAGTTCCAGACGTTGAATGACAATATCCTCTTCCTCCTTCTGACTAGGGCAGTGTGCTTATGACTGCATATGTTAAGGGAGTCAAGGTGGTACACTAGAAATGGGAAATAGGATAATCAAATAGGAAAATTTGTAATGTGGATGGCGGATATATGTAGGGGTTCCAACTTTCCAAATCTGTACATTCACTAAATTCACCAAAGGACAACCAAGAAATGTGCAATTTTTCGTTCAACGTGCATGACCTGTTCGACGGAAACATTTAGACACATCACTATGTAAGTAAAGAAATGGCTTGACATGGTGTCACTAACTGCAACGTTTAAATAGCTGAAAGTTGCTCGTATAAGAAAGACTTTGCCAAAATGGTTTCCTGAGATATATGTATATCTTGTGTCACGTGCAGTCATTGCATTGCATGGGCACTACGCCATTACCATACCTTCACAGGACTAAATAAATATGATATCGCGTCACAATTTAATTGATCCTTTGCATGTACGCGAGACATGTAAACACATCATACTTTTTGCGGACTTGCAAATATAATGCACCGGCATTTTTTACACGCTCGGTATTTGAAAGAACTTCTTATGTGGCAATTCTGATTTTCTTTCTAGACTTCTCTACGATACACCGCCATATCATTTCTCGAATGTAAACCTGCTTAAAAATAAACACAAGCAATGTTGAGGCAGCCGTTTTATTTTTTGATTCGAAGTCCGAAAAACGTATATACATATGTGTACAACATCACAGCTAGACTGGAACGACACAAACAGTGGATGGCAATGCACTGTTCAGGATTTATGAAATTTACATAAAGCTGTGCTGCATTTCTTGGATATAAAGGACACCACGGAGAAGATATAATTTTGCAGTACAAGGCTTTGTCAAGTTCATGCGAAAAGATCGAGTTGCAGGTTACTGAATAGAAGAATGCAGATTGGTATTTCTGAAATCTAAGCTGGGGAAAGTTTCTTATTAATCGAACGGTAAATTGGTGATTAGCTATGGATACAAATTACTCATCATGCACGGCTGAGGACTGTTTGCATCCTCGACAGTTGTATCTAAAGCAAGCGATACAGACTTTCCGGATGGCACATTATAACTGGTACCTGTAAAGCGACTTTCTGTCTTGGCGATTTTACCACCAGAGGGATAGTTCCAATTTTGATATTGCATAGCAATGTGCAAGCTAGTACACGGAATTGCAAAAACAAAAACCAAAAAAAAATGGTTCGTCAAGGATGTTACATCGATCGACTTCAACTTAAATTTCTTAATTTTACAATGAATACACCTATCTTTTTGGTAAATATGGACGAGATGCCGAATTTATGCGATTCTGCTTCATAGTTGTGCTTAATTCCGTTTAACAAAGGTGATTGGAGCCATATGTTCATCGTGTTGAACGAGATGATATAAAAATAAAATCATTCCATGCACACTGGAGGAAATTTTGGGGGCACTGGTGGAGAAATGGTCATGGAATGGTCTTCTTCACTGGCCTATAGTCATCACATGATAGATGTTAAAGTCGGGCGGTGGTTTAGTTTTCCTAACAATTCCTCATTTCCGTCACACATTGCACGTCTTTGCCAACAAACACATAACTGCCATTTGGTAAGGCAGAAGAAAACTGTCTTGAGCAATTTGCCCATCACAGCAATTTTCCCGCCGAGTCACGATAACTGTAAGCAGTTAAGTTTCTTGTTTTCCTATGGATTCGCATTTCAGCCTTGAAGCTCCAGATTGATAGAACTACATAGCAAACATAACAAAAAGCAATGGCATTTTTTCAATTCCGTAGGTGGGTCCACTTTACTCGAAAGCATACCGCATTTACGTGAAGAACCAAACGTTCTTAACCATGAAGTCTGATAACCTTCGTGTAACACCAGCTTCAGACAATCTGAACACTTCTTCCTCAAATCTCTCAAACCTAGTAGAATTCTCTATGAAACAGGCATGAATCGACATACACAAAGTTATACAGATGAAAAATATGGCTTCTTACATATTTTGTAAAATATAATAGCTTGCTATGCAAACTACCCTACACAATGCTTTGAACTTGGATGCCATCATGCTTACGCATAGAATGTTTCAGGCTGGTCTCCAAAGTTTAAGAGAAAAGTGGTTTAGATCTAGTTGACATAGTGTCATCTAATTTACCTTCATCTATTATTGAAACGTCGGCAGATGTGCCAGCAACTTCATGGGGATTCATAGACTGTCGGATAGAAGACATTCTATCTTCAGTGTGTCAACAAGTCGCCGCGATATTCACGAGGGGGTTCAGAGTATTGCTTGTCACAGCTCCGTTATGTTTCACCTTATCTGTACACGTAAATCCCTGACGTACGGAGGCCCATTTCAAGGACAAATTTAAAAAGGCAGGCCAATTTGAATTATACGAAACAAAATCCGTATGCATTATTTAAAAACATGCACACACACTGAGTAACAATGTTTAGTAAGTAACATGTTAAGAATCAAAAAAATTATTGATTTATTCATTAACACTATGTATATTCAAGACTTTTGATACTAGGGCGTGCAGTTTCATGCACTGAGGCAACCCGTGTAACTCACAAATCCTTGTATGACTTGATCGGCGTGGTGTTGCATGGAAAACAAGTGATCTGTATCAAACGTAGGCTGGTACAAGATGTCCTATTAGCATAGTCAATCAGTTAGCTTTAACAAGGCCCCGACCAACAGCTTCTACACAGGGGAATCCACAAATTCCACCTACAAAGGCGGCAAAAGACCGCCACCTTATGTGCAGTCTCCCGATTGGAGTCGCACACTTTGTTGTTTCAGCCACGCCCCAATTACCCCTTGTAGTTGACGAGAATAACGGGCAAATGATTACAGCTATAGAGAATATGATAAATAAAATTTGGCAACTTATGAAACTGTACAAAACGGAACTGCTGGAATGTAGGGAATTGATATTGATGACAATTTCCAGGTGGAAAGTCTTTGTGAGATGAAGGTTAAATTGTTTGCTAGTCGCTCTCATTAGAGAGGTGCAGGAAACCAACGTATAGGTGGAGATTTATAATTTAAAGTACTCATGTACATGGCAACATCACACAAGATGATCGATTTATGTCTACGCCGATAGAGAAATAAACACGAAAAAAAATATGGTGAAATCCGGTGTGGTAGCCCTGGGAAATGCAGAACCATCTGTAAGCGGTCTGTGCTGGAACTCATAGTGAAGGCAATGGTCAAAAGTGAAATTGAAAGTGTGAGGAAACATGCAAATGTGACAAGCTCACAGTTTGCTCTAAATGTGTTCCGTGTGTTTAACGATGAATGTTGATTGATTCATGCAGTAAAATATATCCTGGAGAGCTAGACCCCGATGAGAAATTCATAATTTACATAGAGATCAAATAGCTGCTTGGCACAGTAGGAGCTTTTTTAAAGCTAATATAGAGAAAATAATCTGATTTCCATCCACATTAGGTTGTCGTGGCTCGTTTGGAAATCTGTTACTGGTTATTGTTCTTTTGTCTACAACAAACATTTATGTTGGAATGGAAACGAAAATACATCATATTAACCTTATCCTTTCCGTTTTATAAGTGCCTCATATTCTTCAAATATAGGGATGCCGACCTTTTTCTCATTTATATTACATCAAGATACGGGCAGATGCATATCGATATGTGGCTTTCTCAATATTTTAAACTATTGAATAGGTTTTAAAAAGTACACGTCGTGTTTTGACAGTTTTCATTAAACTGATCTTTTTATATATTGATTGATAATAATAATTGATTTATTATTTTTATCTTTTTCTTGTGGAAATTTTTCAAAATTACACTTTCTCGTGACCTGTGCGACACACGAGGTCTTTCAGTTGAGTCAGATGTGTGAACTCTCAAGTGTTACAGTTTGCTCGTCGTTTCTATTGGCTATCTTCAATATCCATCATACTCTGTTGAAGAACTATATTTGCATGAAGTTGATTGGATGTCAAACTTGGTTAAATAGAAGTTTACCTCAACAAATCCGATATTTTGTGCAGAAGAGCTGTCTTTTAAAACATGTTTAGAAAATATCCGTTAAAAATCTGAAAGGAGAATTGTCGACGGGATCCAGTTTAACCGAATTGAATAGACGCCAATCTCTTAATAAATGCAATTTGCCCTGAATAAATCCTGGATGGATTCTTGACGAAACAGGTCATGAAATCAGTGGGGCCTGTTTTCTTTATTCCTTAATGCTGGGTTGATTATTTTTTTCTCAGTTTCACCCACATTTTCAAAGGTAAACGAGAACTTCAGCAAAAACATCTGAAATCCGATTTTTGTAACTGTAAAATTAGAATTGCCACCGGCCAATGTGATATAACACGCCATTTAAACGCAGATTCTCCCTTAACATCTTCGATTAAAGTAACTTAAGTTTTATCTGCTGTAAACAGCGGGGTAACTAGACCTTTTTCTCTTCGAGACTAAGAAAAAAAGGGGGGGGGCGGGAGGGCGAGGGATTTGTTGCCGCGTTTTGCGGAGTTAAAGAGCATTTTGTGGGTTGTTGATATAGATTCGGCACAGATGGTGACTAGATTGCATAGACGCCAGAGTATGGTTGAAGTACTGCTGAAGTCATTCATTCATTCATCACTCTGAATAGCATGCCTCTCACTGTGTCAATACAGTAATGATAACCTCACTGAGGACCCAGATCATTCCAGAATCAATCAGAAAACGAACACGTTCATAAAGAATACCGACTAATTTAATCCCCAAGCTCACTTTTCGGTGGGGTTTTTTTTTGGGGGGGGGGGTGTTTCTTCACACCTGACATTTACTTGCTATCGACTACAGACATGAGCTGTCCACATAACATTTGTTTTTAAAATTCACTCATAGCAAACGGCAATCAAACAATCACAATCACCATCACAACGCCTTTCAAATCAGATAAGCCTATGTCTTTAAATTGAATTTAAACGTCATTCTGTTGCAATTTTTTTTTTTAATTTTTGATTTATTTTGTTTTTGGCATAAAACTCTTTAATTGTTTATCTCTGTGACTAGAGGCGTGTTAACATTAACCGTGATTTGGATGGTTCATCGTACATTTCATTAGCTCCAGGACACGATAGACTCCGTTGGGAAGTTGGCCTTAGGAATCGCCTAAAGTTAAACATTGGGGAATAGTTAATACGAGGGTGATGTTATACACGCGTGTGTTAAACAGCATTGAACTTTGAGTCATGTGCTTCTTACTGTACATTTTACAGTGTTAACATTAAAAATGGAACTGTGGGCTTTTAATGATTATTACGCTGTCTGCTTGAGTTTTGAATTGGCACCAAGCCTACCATGTCCTATACCAAGTCACAAAGTTTTATTAAATAATAGAGTGCAGTTTATAATCCATAATTTCACCTCAAAATGAGTACATTGCTAAGCTTCACCAGTAACATTTTGATCTTTAGTAGCAACTAAAGCAACAGGAAACTCGTAAAACCCTTTAACAAAGGGGTCCAAAGCCGTGGGTTCCTTTGTTCTTTCTTGGGTTCAGAAAGCTGTTAGGTAGTACACAAACACTGCAACATCACAACAGAAACGATGCTTTTAGACCCTTCTGTGAACTTCGTCCGAGTCTCCCATGGAATTCATACCTTCTCGACTCTAGCCTGGGTTTAAAATCAAGGAAAAAAAGATAAAAAAGGAAATCAAGCCGAATATGCTCATCTGAGAAAAAAATGGAAAAAGCTCAAAACCAACACAATGCGTTTACCTTCGAATCTGTCAACTATCAACATTTATATATGTACATATATATTCTATGCAGGCGACATTCTTAGCATTCACAGAGAAACTTACTATTGAATGGACCTCTTTACGCCATAATTGACCTAATATGAGGTATCAAGTGCACCCTACATCAAAAGTGAACTACCAGCTAATATACAGCCATTAGCGCTGTTTCTTTCGGGCTAATGACATTCGGATTGAAAGGCACACTTTCTGAAGCCTACTCCGTTGCTCTTGGCGCTCCCTCTTTGGCCTCTTCCGTTTTACCCTCCGTGGGATTTACCGCTTACACACAAAAAGATCTGGATGTAAATGCCACCGCTTGACGCTAATGGCTTATTATTCTGGTCATTTCGAAATGCGCACTTTGTGACCAGGAACACAGTTGTTGGTCGGCACATCAGTACAGACATGGTGATAACGTGTTCTCGGTTCGAGAAACACGAATATTTTCTACATAGCAGAAATTGTGCAAACATTTTAGATTTTACTCAACTTTGATGAGGGGCATTTTCACACAATTTATTTTTGGTGTTTGAGTATTTCATGCAACAGAGCCTTAATGCAATTAGAGTGTTTGTTCAACTCCAAACTGTTGACTCTACCGGACAAGGAACTTATGGGGACGCACAGCGTTCAGCAACAAACGGAGGTGTCATTACTCTACAAATTTAAATGTCATCTTGATGGCACGCTTGGAAAGCCACGGAAGGGAAAAGAATAAAGATATAACAATAAACAAAACACAACAGACCTAAAAAATAAAGAAATTACATACAGTATTATTCACAACAATGAACTTAGGCGTCGAAACCGGCATTTGTATACCAGCCGTCGACTAAAATGGGCGTTCCAGGTCAGTAATCGTAAGACCATGTTGGAAAAACGAAAAATAACGCAAATTGCCAAAGAACAAAGAAAGTGTATAAAATATAAAAATTAGGCAAAAGAGAAGCGATGAACAATGATGACGAAAAGACGTAATGAATGTTCTAGACCGATGACTAAAAGCAGTTTCCAAATCGTGCAGCACTTAAGTATATATGGTGTTTACAATTAAACATGTATCTCAGTTACGCTTTGATTGCAAGCCAAGCAATGTGTAGCAAATTTGTTTTTCCGTTCCTGATATTTTCGGCTCTTATTAATAATGGACATTTAAGTAATGTAAATTAGTGGCCTGTGCTTTGAAAGTTTAGACAAGGTGGTATGTATATATTTTTTCATTCTTCGACAACTCTGCCACTCTATCACTTGTTCCCAAATATACTGTTAGAGGGTTTTAACAGCGCCTTCAAACTATGACTGTGAATACAGTAAAAATATACATACCATCAAACATCTGGTTTACCGCACTTGCTTGGAGATTTCAACTCATTTGTTTTGTATCGCTTGTCACATCTCTAGCTCAGGACAGAAACAGCATATTGAACCTGCACCTTTTTTAGTTTATTGTTGGAGAAAAATTCTGTAAATGTAATTTATTAAGGGACGTAATAACAGTGATGTAATAATACAGGTTACAATATAACTAAAACTTTACTTGGGAAAACAAATTTTGTGACTTATGAGATTTCTCTTAAACATTCTTCTTGAAGACAAGCTCAAAGATTATGAATAAAATGAATAGGTTCCAAAACTGACAATTTGTAAGAAATCAAAATATATGTGCAATGTAACCCGTTTCAATACTGGTCCCAAATACCCATCATCAAAGTGAGTCTGCATATATCCGGACAGAGTGAACATGAATACGTCCCAGATTACGTAAACATACCTAAGCTGGAAGACGATTCAGTCAGCAAATGTGACAATTGAATTTTGCAGTCCGAATGTTCATCCAGTGGAAATTTTGAAATCGGGCATTAGCAAGATTTAAAGGACATCTATACTTTAATGAGCTTATGAGATCGTAACGCGCCCAACAGCTCGCTGTTCATTCTACATGTACGGAAATTCAGACGTTCCGCTGTAGTGTTTACCAGGGCCTAGGTGATCTGGGAAAGAAGAAAACCTTTCTTCTTCTGACAGGAGTAGTTCCGTGCAATTAAGGTTGTCGCAAATCTGTGCTTTGTTTGCAAAACTCTTGCCAATGGACACTTTAATGGATAGGCTAAGTCATGCTGATATTAATTAGAAATATGCATCAGAAATTGTGATATCCCTGAACCAGGTTTTCCTCTTAATGATCCAAAAGAACGACGCCACAGGCGGAATTTAAGCTCGGGATTCACTGAGAGCATTAAAAATGTTTCTCGTAAAATCTAAACAGCAATCTTTTCACAGTTACTTCCTCAATTCTGAGATGGCCTTAATGGAAGAGAATTGTCTGTGTGTTCTTTGTCTCGCTTTACGTGCGTTGTGTAAGCCGAGGACTGCATGCAGATACTTTGTCCTATACACGCTGCTATATCAGGTGACATGGATACAACTTCACGGCAGAAAACAAAGCGTGGAAGTATTAGTAAAACAATCTGCCGCTTCAACGGAGCGAATGATTGTGACGTCGTTCAATCCCTCGACAACTAACAACCATGTTGTCAACATTCTTCCACGCCAAAAAATTGGACAAAGATTTTCCACATGTTAATGGAAGTGCTTACCTCAACCATGAGTTCACAGCTTGGCACTTTTAGGCAGGTCAGCCAACTGTTACTAGGACACTAATCAGTTAGTGGTATTGGTAATGAGAGATCATGAATTGTGTGTAAGTCAGAGATTGAAGTAAAATATTACAGACGCTCTTTTAGTCATGCTAAGGGAACTTCTTTTGACCAAATATTATTAGCATGCATGGAAAAAAAAACTTTGAAATAAACTTGAGGGCAATTTTACCTTTCACAAACCCAGTGTTCGCCTTTCTTGGAGAACAATGTATTTTCGGTTTGTCTGTTTCGAAAAGTGCCTGCCTTCATAATTACCAGCGTGACAGGTCATATTTCTCGGAAGTCGAGGGAAAATATTTTCTTCTCACCAAGCCTCTCGATCTATACCTCTATTAGAACTGCATTACCCTGAGGTGTAGGATTGGCAAACTAACTACATAAGACACGAAAAGCAGAAACTCAACACGAAGCATACAGAAATGCAAAGACTTGGAAGTTGGGCTCTGTGAATATTCTCACTTTCCCTAATTTCTTCTTTCCGATTTTTAAGGGAATAAAACGACAGCATTTGTTCCTTGAGGCTGTTGAAAATAAACTCTTTCAATTTCTTTTTTGGATGACTTACTTTTTCATAGATATTACCACCAAAAATGTCGAAGTCACAGATCAGACGGAAAGTCGTGAAACACAAACTAAGAAGTTAGTTTTTCGAGAACGGCGTTTTTACGAAAAGAAAGCTGGTTCCATTTTACTCACTGTTACCACATCTAACCTTCCTCACTTGAATACCTCTATTGCGCACATATATGTGTGGCGTTCGTTACATCCTGTGCGTTCTGTACTCATTTCAATCAACGTCACAAGTGGTTACTACACAACTAGAGACACACAGACATTCAAGCAAATGCCTTCACTAAAAGTTTCTGAAGACTGTCAGTGTGTTTACCGGAGGATCAGTTCGTTGTTTTCAGTTTGGCGTTTGAACGTACATCCTGGTGCCCGTCTTACAAAGCTGTAGTAAGCCTGTCGGACATGTTTCGCAGGAAAGACTGACTGTCTTACAAAGCTGGAGTACCTGTGATTTGATGTAAAGTTTGGTGCAAATTTACACCTACCTTCTGGCAGACGTAAATTCAGTAAGTATACTAAATATGGCGGCGTTTGTGGTGTTTCGTAAACACACTTGAAGCATTGCGACAACTTGAGTAAAACGCTAATAGAGCTGACGGAAGCGGCTACTAAAGCGGACGTTAACGTCTACGTCTAACGTAAGCTCCTCCACCTTTGTAAGACGAGAACCTGATAGTAGAGGATCGCGTGAAACAGTGCTTTTTGTTCGAGACACTGTTGAAAGGAAGATATCGTGAGAAAACAGGCTTCTTTATTGGTTGGAATGGAAACAGTTATCATACAATGGAATCGCTGGTTATGGCAACTTCAAATATCAGGAGGACAGGCTGGGGATGAGAGATAAAGAGCACGCGTTCCTACTTTCAGAAATCTTGCGAGTGTGTTATAAGGCCTATACTGCCCTAACTTTTTCACACACATACGCAATGTGTTACGCAATGTGGATTGAATCTTTATGTGTGCCCATTGCCTATCCGAATTCTCACATTTGATCACTATGGCTCAGTGTAGCGTCATTGGTGCTGTTCCTATAGGCAGGATGCCCACCCGAATCCTCACATATTATCACTGTGGTCCGTTGTAGCTTCATTGGTGCTGGTGGCTACTGTATTGGCACGAGGTTCATTTGTTTTGTGTAAGATTTTTCATCTTCGCATATCCAAAAGAGTTACCTGTTGTGTATAATCTATTGTTAAAATTTTCGTCCATTGTTTTGTCTGTCCATCTACAACCAAGTGAGCGTGAAAAACAGGTAGCAGGAATTGCTTGCTTAGCAGTGTTGTCCAGTTGGGAAATAATCAAAGTTAAAGTAAAATTGCAGAGAAGGAGGTCAGGACTAGGCAAGAGTTTATATCAGTGTTGTATGCCACAAGAAGTGTATCTGCTTATCAACATCGTGGATTCTAAGCAGACTACATGTAATTCTCTGTCGTGTTATGTAGCCTGTTATGGAAGGTAAATTTTGCACAATGCGATCAATACTGCTTTTGAAATTATTGTAAAAATGTATGTATAAATTCCACCAAGTGATCAGCCACTGCCACCTGTCGTAAATATAGAAGCAGACGTAATGACATCAAACGGCTATTGGCAGTAGATTCGTCCATATATATGTGTCTGTATGGATGTTTGTTTGTTTTACAATCAAAACGACTTGAAGGCTGTCACGAAAGATGTATTGACTGCGATCATCCTACACGATTCTAAACCCAATGTGATATTGTGGGATTTTTAAATAAAACATGATAATCTGGCACTTTCCAATTCCTGTAAATGGTATGCTTGTGGTTATGTAGTGGACTATTTACCGGCCCTGAAGCTTGTCAAGGGTGAGAACATTATTTAACGTTAAGTAACATTTTCTTGCCCGTATTATATGTATTATTAATTTTTAGTGTTATAACATATTCAGCACAAACTACATTACTTCAATTTCATTGCACGAAATTTTTCCTCGAGTTGGCTCTGACAATCTGTTAAGATTGTGATCAAAGCAGCATTCGCTGTTTTCATCTTAATGTACACGATTTCATCGGAGATTTCCTTTCACACAATAAAAGTAGTTTGTTTCCAGAACAACCTCTTTTTATCTTGTTAACCTAAAGCGTCTTTAGACACTGCTGACCGATCGCCATTGTTGATATAGTTTTATGCTGGAGAGAACGCCGCCGCAAAGTTGTTTTTGTTGCATTAATCTAAAGCTTTGCCTTGATTCCTGGACGGATACACTGTCCACACCAGAAACCAAGAACGTGCTCGCGGACGAACTCCTCTCATCAGAGTTTCCAGTGTTTCGAGCCCTAAGCTTCCACACGTGTGTAATGAAGGAAGGTTCTTCGCAATCTCATTGACACTAAATACACTTAGCAAACAACGCGTCGACACTGAGGAACTTGCTTAAAAAGTTGCCTTCTTTCTCTTCTGAGATCATCGCCTTGTCATAACAGGTGCCGAGACTGCAGATTGGCTATTGTCTTAAATGGCAAATTTAATAACCTAATGTGAAGTTTTACTTATTTTTCATCACAAAAAAACGAGCAGATACTATGTGATTACATTAGTTATTCACTCAGTTGATTGCTATTGACACTTTTCGAGTTATAAAATACTTCAATAAATATCATGTTATTTGGGGGGGCGCCACGGCTACCCACCAAAACGTCGTCTGTTTGGTAGGTTGGTTTCTGCTTCTCGTATCTCCTCTTCAAATCAGAACGTCATATCATTGCGAAGCCCTCAACAAGCATGACCCAAAAATTCTTTGCTCAAACCGTCATACACAAAGCCAGAACTAACATTCTTATTTAATAATAAGACTCTTTACATGACTGCGATTACTTGCAGGTACACGCACATATTTGCTCTAAGTAGATTCCCAATGTATTGTATCCTCTTCATCGTGAATACCTGGATACTCTTCGCGGAAATACCATGCCAAGCGCAGTTACGTCCAGTCTCTGTGCCGATCGGTTGTTAATTCTTCTTCCAGCTGGAGACATATCGAAAAAGATTTATTTTATCGTTTAAACAAGAGAGACAGTGGCTTCAGGGTGCACTTTTCTTGACGGTCTCTGGGACTTTGAAAGTTATTTACAAACCACTCGTTAGGGCAATCTGCAATGTCCAGTTCTAAATTTTGTATCTAACTATTTATATTGATTCGTAAGACTCCCAAACTTAATGTTCTAATTCCACAAGGTATCAATGGCAATTATCTAGCTATTTATATTGATTCGTAGCACAAACTCGCAAACTTAATGTTCTTATTCCTCCACCTAAATGTTCAGTTTTTCTTCACAAGTCGGTGTCGTGATAGTCAGCAATGATATCCTTTAGATATGTTAACAATAGTTCAGATTTGGCCCACACCGTTCTACACCCATTTAAGAATTCTCCATTGTCATGTACGAGTGAATATGTCAGGACTAATGTGCAACGGTTTGGGTTAGAATGCATTAAATTCTCTATTGTATTTTAAATAAAATGTTTTGTCTGTGTTAGGAATTTTTGTTTGAAGACTTAATTGAGACTTTGTAGCCAAAAGAAGATCTTCCGAATAAACTCAAAGTGTAAAGTTACTCTCTCTGACATCTACCTACGATTACTCCGATGTCGGCTCAAATTATTTATCTAATGACACACCCTATCAGAGGGTGTACCCGAAATAGTGTTCTCTATATCTGGGCAAAACCACAACTCCTGTTCCCCGCCTTATGTTAACAGCTGGTAGCCGGGGATTTATTCCACTTTCTAGGAGATTGCTTTCTGATCATAATGCCAGGACACGTATTGATGTTTAGTCAGAGATTCCGACAAGTACGTATCTAAATAAAATGCGCAGTTTAAATGGACAGGTTAACAGAAAAAATGGCTCGTGTGTCGATTTTACCGAAGTCTTCTGCCCTCGAGCTTAGACTACTTTCCCATCTCAGACGCATTTGTTAATAACGTAACGTATTTCATCAGGATATTCTGGCAGGCTATATTAAAGTGTCGAGGAGCACATAACTGGAGAAACGTGGGTCGGTTGCATCCATTGGATTCTGTAAGAGACCTGGATGAAGGTTGTCAAAGTCTAAGCGGGGTCAATTCATCACAAATGATCCAGACGCAGCTATGAGAAAGATAAAACGCCAACAAAAATCTGATTGGTGTATTTTTTTCAATTATGATCAGAGACATATCAGATTGTCTGATGGCTGGGCGGGGGGGGGGGGGGTTAGTGCCAGTATCTCAGCGCAAGCAAATGGATTCAGGCAAGTGTATATGATGGTATGATGATTGCGCCTTTTACATTGAAACAGTCTGATATTATACGTGTGTAGAAGAATAAAGCGTGCATGAAAGTTGTAAACTAAGACGCTCTATAGTGACAGTTAAATGTACCTTACGTCCGTGGATGACAGGCGCATCCAATATATAACCAAATATTACGGTCAGTGATTTTCAAATGAATTTCAAGGTCGGAATTGGACAATATGGCTTAAGTCAAGTTTATATTGTGACTGTAAATAAATTTAGTGTCCGTGTTGTTAGCTCTTAGCTCAAAAATGGAGAACTCATGAGAGCCTTTCGTGTACTTCTAGGAATAATTCAAAGCTTTGTATCTGCCTTGGCCGTTGTATATCCGAAGACTAGGAAATCAGTTGTCATACTTATCTTTCCATGTTTCGGGGAAAATCCTTTAGACAAATGGCTACAATTATTTCCAGGCCTGGTGGCAGACCATGCGAGACTTGCCCCAGAAACATAATTTCGAACCAGAAATGAAATTACCCTTGTTATCTGACAATTCCATTGCTGTACATTTAAACATTATTATATTCTTGCTTTCACAATTTTGAATATATTTTGGCTAGTATGTTACACCATGTATTCTGATCTCCTTAAACAGATATGCTGTTATCAAGGGGTGAAAAAAACCTTAGATGAATTTCTGGCTGTAGATAAAACACAGCGCATGGGACACTAATGTAAAAAAAATGACTACGATGTGGTAACATTCCAAAAACGGATAGTGGGTTATATTGCTTAGGTAGACTGAACATAAATCCCTATTAAATCAAACAATTTAAAAAAGTTTTCTGCCTGTAAAAGGTTTTTCTTTTAAAGGGAACATTTTAACAAATTTGGGAGACGAGAGAGATGCATAATGAGCTGAATAATATCACTGATTTGTTATGGGTCAGCAACATAAAAATATTGACATCTGTTATGGGTCAGGAACATAAAAACATTGACATCTGTTATGGATCAGTAACATAAAAATATTGACATCTGTTATGGGTCGGCAACATAAAAATATTGACATCTGGTATGGGTCAGTAACATAAAAATATTGACATCTGGTATGGGTCAGTAACATAAAAATATTGACATCTGTTATGGGTCGGTAACATAAAAATATTGACATCTGTAATGGGTCAGGAACATAAAAATATTGACATCTGGTATGGGTCAGCAACATAAAAATATTGACATGTGTTATGGATCACTAACATGAAAACATTGACATCTGTTATGGGTCAGCAACATAAAAATATTGACATCTGTTATGGGTCAGTAACACAAAAATATTGACATCTGGTATGGGTCAGTAACATAAAGATATTGACATCTGTTATGGGTCGGTAACATAAAAATATTGACATCTGTAATGGGTCAGGAACATAAAAATATTGACATCTGGTATGGGTCAGCAACATAAAAATATTGACATCTGTAATGGATCACTAACATGAAAACATTGACATCTGTTATGGGTCAGTAACATAAAAATATTGACATCTGTTATGGATCACTAACATAAAAATATTGACATCTGGTGTGGGTCAGTAACATAAAAATATTGACATCTGTTATGGGTCAGTAACATAAAAATATTGACATCTGTAATGGATCACTAACATGAAAACATTGACATCTGTTATGGGTCAGCAACATAAAAATATTGACATCTGTTATGGGTCAGCAACATAAAAAAATTGACATCTGTTATGGGTCAGTAACATAAAAATATTGACATCTGTTATGGGTCAGCAACATAAAAATATTGACATCTGGTATGGGTCAGTAACATAAAAATATTGACATCTGTTATGGGTCAGCAACATAAAATTATTGACATCTGTAATGGATCACTAACATAAAAATATTGACATCTGGTGTGGGTCACTAACATAAAAATATTGACATCTGTAATGGATCACTAACATGAAAACATTGACATCTGTTATGGGTCAGCAACATAAAAATATTGACATCTGTTATGGGTCAGCAACATAAAAATATTGACATCTGTTATGGGTCAGTAACATAAAAATATTGACATGTGTTATGGGTCAGTAACATAAAAATATTGACATCTGGTAATGGATCACTAACATGAAAACATTGACATCTGTTATGGGTCAGTAACATAAATATATTGACATCTGTTATGGGTCAGCAACATAAAAATATTGACATCTGTTATGGGTCAGTAACATGAAAATGTTGACATCTGAAAACATTCCTCACCGCTTAGGAATCTTAAACATGACGTAAGTCTACTCTCACTGATGTATGAAAATAGCCAGTGAGTTGGTTGTCTAATGGGTGACCAAAAGTTAGCATCTTATTCGGTTTTGTTACTTAAATATCGAATGTAGTGCTAGCAGGTTTTTCGTTATTCTGATCTCAAATATTGTACTAGCAATAAAGAAGCAAACAATCCATCTGTTTTTCTTTTTTGTTATTCAAATAAGGAATATTATGGCAAAAACGTATGAATGTATGGATGGATTGATTGATCGACTGAACGATTGATTCATTAATTAAATGTCGTGCTTGTACACTTTTCGTTACTTGGTGCTCTATTAACGTGCTAGTCAAACAAAAGGTAGTGCCACATATTTTTTTCTATATTCAAATATCAGATATTATGCTAGAATGTTATCTGTTGTCCTTATGTAAAAAAATTGAAACGGAGTTATAATTTGAATGATTAATGTATTGACTGACTAAATAATGTGCTGGCACTCTTCGTCATTCGGGTCATGAAAAACGGATTGGCAATACTGAAGCTTTCGCCTCATTCGTGTTTCGTTATTCATATGCATTTTAGTGATTTATACGCAAAAGCATCGAGACAGAAAAATTTATTCATTGATTTGTGGCTTAATGGACTGATTGATAAAATATCGTAAAGTTACCATATATAATATATACACGCCATCGACTGCCGCCAATGTTCGCAAAACTCACGTCAAGTAAAGTGCACTAGTGCATTGTATAGTATGCAAACAATAAATGAAATAGGATATCTTGCGACCGAAAATTAATATACTTTTTAATAGTCGTTGCAAGCCAAAGAGAAAATTAGGGCCTTTGAAATACAGTTTGACGTGCTGAGACGGCAATTGTTAAGAAACCCAGGCATGTTCTTTTCTCGTATGTTTACGGATTATACGATGTCGTCCTCAAACAACATGCTTAAACAAATGATACGATGTCCACATATCATAAACTTCCACCATATTCATATAAAAAAAATACAGCGTTAATCATCTCAATCGCATATATTTGAATAAAATGCAAACTAGACGGGAAATTATTTTACTTCCATTTAAAACAGAGGTAAGATTCGGAAGCCTTGCACTGACAGGTAAATCAGAGCCGATGTGGCATTGACCGTTATAACATCCTTGTCAACCCTTTCCATATTGTAGAGATAATGTGATTCACCAATCAACGTTTAAGCGGCTAATGTTGTCCGCGTGAGACTAGACCGACAGATATGTAAATGATTATCACTTAAGAAACACCTGAACGCCAAAATACCGGAAGCGTCTTAAAAACGCTGTGGTATGAGGGACGTTTTACATAAGTTCTCAATCACACGTTCACGTGTCCGATTGTAAACAACTTGCGGTGCAAATGAGGAATTACAACGCATCTGTTCTGGGGGTCCTTAAATGGGGGCAAACCCGAAACAAACTTCTGTACGGTGGTGTGAAAGAAGTCTGCACAATTCAAATTAGACTTTAGATTTACTCGCAATGTCCTGGAGTCAGAATAAACGCTACATGTATAACCTCTAACAGTGATTTAAAACTGATCAGATATCTACGGGTATGTGTGTGTTAATCTTTGGGAACAGTTTATAAAGAACTTCATTAATGCCACTTGTTACTGTATACCTTAGTTTTTGGCTTGGTTTCGGTAATCTTTTTCTGCTTTCATTTTCTGGTACATTTTAGATATATGACATTTAAAACATCAGATGTGTGTGTGTGCCATGCATCTTTCTCAGATGATCCCCGTATAGTCTTCTTATATCAGGTCTATTACTTTTGCATCAATGCACCAGGAGGAAATAACGGCATCCGGTGTAACTCATCAAACATCATCTCGTGTGGAAGAGGCAATTTCCGCACGAAGGGCAGATACTGACTGACATTTATCTTGAACCGTTTGAAACCAAATCTGAAGAGCTGCCGTGAAAAAGATCATAACGGTAGATATAATGGATGGCCTTCCACAATATGTACACAGAGGTTGCCTGAGGGCATAAGCATCAACACATAGCCCAGAAGGGCCTTCGTGGCGCAATCGGTTAGCGCACTAAAGCAGCGCAAACATCTAGAAGCGTCCCACCAACGCGGTCACTGTGACTTCGTCCAGCTTATGCTGGCTTCCTCTCCGGCCGTACGCGAGAAGGTCTGATCCTAGGTTTCCGCCGGGCTCTGCCCTGTTTCCTCCCACCATAATTCTGGCCGCCGTCGTATAAGTGAAATATTCTTGAGTACGGCGTAAAAAATTATTCCAAAAAATAAATAAATATACATAGCCCAGCATGTTGAGTCAAATCGATGGCTTGGGTACGATAACCTTTACTTTCATGATATCCACTATCCACACGTATCTGGCAAAAATGAATAATTATTTATCATAGAGATATCTATCTGCATGAGTTAGAGCATATGTTCCCATTGCAATGTAAAGGAAGAAAAATGAGAAATTATCATGCAAACAGCAGCAAATATTCCATCATGTAAGAACGTCACGTAGTATAATCTGCACCGGGGAGGCTTCACTTCTATGGACAGGTCAGCACGATATGGCTGAGATACTGCAATTGTGGCGTTAAGCCATAATCATTCATTCTACGGTTAGAACATATCTCCTGAACAGAGAACTGTTTCGAACAAATAAACTCCGGTTGATGCTCATTTAAATTATTTTTCATCCAGTTAGGTGTTCAGCTTATTGTAAGCTCTGCTTAAGCCTTGACATGCCACATGCTTCCTGTTGGAGGGATGTGGTTAACATTATTGGGATAATTACATTGATTTAATCCACGAAAATTGAGATGTTTGGAATACTGTCGCGATGAACAAGTGTGCCAAACATCTCAACAACATTTGTGTTATTGTTTAGCAGAGATAAAACAACCATGCAAATAAGATGCATTGTAGAAACTAAGCACTATCATATCATACCATCACTCTAATCTGTAGTCCCCTTATCCCGTACACAGGTAATGTACAGTGATAACGCTACCCTTACGCCACAGTGTCTAAATCCAGAAAGCCTAACGACTTAGTTTATTATTTTCACGAACGCTCTACCATTCCACACACCTATGATAACAGTCTGTTTTCATATAAAAGGTTCTATCAGCATACAGGCAAGGGCCTCCGTGGCTCAGTCGGTTAGCGCGCTAACGCAGCGCAATGATCGAAGCCTCCCACCAATGCGGTCGCTGTGAGTTCAAGCCCAGCTCATGCTGGCTTCCTCTCCAGCGGTACGTGGGAAGGTCTGCCAACAACCTGCGAATGCTCGTGGGTTTCCCCCGGGATCTGCGCGGTTTCCTCCCACAATAATGCTGGCCGCCGTCGTATAAGTGTGATATTCTTGAGTACATCGTGAAACACCAACCAAATAAATAAATAAATAAATCAGCATACATGCATGTATGATGCCATCATATACACTTGAATCAATCCATTTTCCTGCGCTGGGGGATTGGCACTAACCCTCCAGCTATCAGACAATTTGATATGTCTCTGATCACAAACGAAAAAATTCACCAGTCAGGCTTTTGTTGAGGTTTACCTTTCACAGAGCTACGTCCGGATCATTTGCGATGAATTTACTTTGCTTAGGCCTTGGCATCCTTCGTCTTGGCGTCTTAACGAATCCAGTGACGCAATACATTGTGTTATTGACAAAGTTTGGGGCAAGAGATCTCCTGTGAAATGCTTTAGCATGTCTTTTTAGTGACAACTTGTCAGGCTAAACGTCTTATATTTGTATACATAGGTGTGAACATATTCTTTTTCACATTTTGCTATAGAAACACAAGAACATGTCACACAAACAAACGTTGCAGGAAATATTCCATCATGTATTAATGTCACATAGCATGTTCACATAGATCATATATACTGAGCAGCAAACTGTTTTGAACAGATAAATCCCGATTACTGCTTAGTTGATTATATTACCTGCAGTTAACTGTTTGACTCATTGTGAACGCTACTTACGTGTTGCTGTGCCACACACCTCCTTTTGGTTGGCTGTGGTTAATATTATTAGCGTACTTTGCTGGGACTGAGCTCGCGGTAGCTTCCTCTCCGGTCGTACGTGGGAAGGTCCGCGGATGGTCCTGCGGATGGCAGTCGTATAAGTGAAACAGTCTTGAGTATGGCGTAAAACACGAATCAAATCAAATCAAGTGGTTAGGGACTGATTTATGCCACGGAGATTGAGAGATATTGAATATTATCACTTTGAGGAAGTCCGCCAAACGTGTGAACAACATTTATATTATATTTTCAAAGAGATAAAATTCACATGGATGTAGTGTGGGCCTTATGTACTGACAACCTGTGAAGCTAAACATGCTGTATTTAGATAGGTGTTTGTTCAACTTTCTAATTTAATGATAATACGTGTCCTGGCATTATAATCAGAAGGTAATTAAATCGTCTGTTATCATTTATCCAGCAAAGAAATCGGTGCGTAATTCAGTATTGTTTCTCCCTACATTAAGGCCGGGATCAAGTTTGTTAACGGTTTACTTGAGGTAGAGGAAATTTCTTAACTATGGTATCATACTTTGAAAAACATGCACGCAATACAAATTCTATTGATATTGATGTAATAATCTAGATAGCAAAGACTGCTAGACATGAGGAACATATAGTCTAATGTATCAGATCTGTGTTCATTTTGTAATGTTCAGCAAGAAACAATATTCTATCTTTTTTGCAATTATAAACCTGTAAAAGGATTCGGAAAAAAGTGAAAGAGTGATTTCGTTTTAAAGCCCGTATGAACAACAGTTCTACAGTGGAAAAGTTACTGTTTCGATATGCATCTAACAGAAACAGAATTTTAAAATACTTCATGGCTGAAGTAAAATGAACCGTGAAATTTCAAATATCCAAATTGTAAAAAGTCATGTTCTTTATGCATGTAACCTGGAAAAGTATTCACTTTCAAGAAAGTGGCAACTATTTTTGCAGACGTTGGTCATAATTTCAACAGTTGTTGATGCTACTAACAATATCAGGCAAAATCAAGTTCCAGTAAGACAGATAACGGAAACGGATGTAACATCCGGATGGCAACACATATAACAACTGCATGGAAATAGAAATAACTGCATAAAAATAAAAGTAACAATTGCCACTGTGTATGAATGAAAAATTATTTAAAAAACATCAATACCGTTACAATTCCGGCGAAGTTTTTGCCCAGAGTTATATAAGCCATTCTGACACTTCAACACCCTTTCAATTATGCAGTCTAGATAAACCTAACATTATCTTGCCAAGTAAGGGTAAAATTTAAATGACAATGAGCTTTTGAACCCTGATAGAAAACATCGCTAATCAAGCAATCATTAAAATAAAAATCAGCATCATAATTTTTTGTTTATGTTATTCTCTCCTTGACAAATATAAATCCCTGTCCTAAGGGGAATTCCCTCACGCTGTCATCACGCGATGCATGTGTGGGTGAAGCGTTCTAACACGCGGTAGTTTAAAATCAGATCTTGTTTGACAGGAACGACTACATGGTTGACACGGATTTTGACTACAACAGTAATGCACTGTGTGCATTTACTGAAATTACTACCATATAGCCGTGAGGCTGCATATGTCACCATGAATGTAATCCGACTGCTGAGAGTCATGAGCAGGCAGTTTTCGAGCTGACGGGTAACGACCATGTGTATATGATACATACCAATATTTTGTGTTATCTAATGGTCAGACATAAATATGTAGCTCAAGCTGTGATATTGTTAATATCTATCATTCATAATCTCCACATACCTGTTAATATTACTACCTTCAAATCTGTGAAATAATTAACTAAAACATTGCAACAGTTTACAATCGTCTGGAATATTCATCATTTTCGGATGTAAAAACGACTTAGGAATCAAAATACACATTTGAATAAGTGTCATCTGTCCTTGCTCGCTGTAAATCAATTCGACATAACTTAGTACATGTCTGTAATCCGAGAATGTTCAGTATGTCCCAAGACTGCACTGTCTACTGGTGTTCAAGTGGCATGGTATTGTACGGTTAACAAAACAGTATATTAAGGCGATCTTCCCGCTGATCGTTTAAGCTAGAGATCGAAACCTACGGGGTAATCCTCATTATAGCTCACTGGTAAATATAGGTAGTATAGGTTACACATGTTCAATTCGACCTGTTGGGTCAAAGACTTGGCTCCGATTTGAGGAGTGCTGGAGATCGTTGATACACTATAAATTTCTATACTGTCGTTTTACACCCAGTTAAAATAAATCAGAATATTATCTGCTGTGTATACAACTGAAAACTTTTTGCCAAGGGGCACACCCACCCCACACCCCGGGGTTACCAATGTGACAAAATGCTATTTCGTCACTTCCACGAGCAACAGCTCAAAAATGGTGGTCATGCTGTGTTGGTTTTTTGATATGATGTAGAGAAAAGTCCAAGCTGTGTGTGGTGGTATGACATAGCACCACGTGAAAGTTTGGGGATATATATTTTGGGGGTTGAACTTGAAATTTTACTGCATAAACAGTAAGGAAAACTAATGCGCTCGTGTAACCTATAGGAAACAAGCCCTGTTTTGACACATCATCTTTATTGTGTTCAGGTCGTGTTGTGTGAGAAAATGATCTTAGACTGTTTTCGTGAATATTTATCATGTCTGGTGCCCAACCATTAGCCCTCTCCTCCCAAATTCACTCCACACCCCTTTTTTCAAGTACAATTTTCTTCAGAAACTGAACAGACTTGATTTTTTTAACTTTCACTGGCACAGGTAATTCCAAGAGTGAATTTGTCTGATCAGAACTGTTTTAGTGTGTATGTATAAAGACATAGCAAATTATTTTATCCCATTTTTCAGCAAGGTTTATATGTTAGATTTACTTTAACAATGCATATTTACCTATTGTCAGTCTTCCACATGCGAAATGAGTAATAGGCATTATACTTGCCCATAACGTATATTAAAATATATCTAAAAGTTGAGCTGCCTATGTGTGATCCAATTTGGTTGAAGGCGTAGTCTTTGTATAAGAATGGGAAAAAATGTCAATTTTTGGAACAATTAATGGGTGCATGGACAAATGGGGATAGGGATAGCAGTTCTTTTATAAATTCACTCAAGTTGCTTAGACGTGTCAAAATTTTAGTTTCTAATAATCACAAGTGTTTCTTTTTAAGGAAAAGCGGGAACAGGATTCATTTCTGCAGAATTGGTTTTCACAAGAAAGGACATTTACATTCCCTTCTCCTCAAATCAATACTTCTCAGATACCAAAAGTATCATTCTTGGTGGGCACCCAGATACAGCCTTCTAATTTTTACTTTTGTCCTGAGGCATATGATATTTTGGTTTAAGTGCCACCATCATATGAAGATATCACTGACACCAAATTTAGAAACTTATAGGTCCTCGTATAGGTTACACATGCGCAATGGACCAGTTGGGTTGAAGATTTGTCTCCGAATTGATGAGTGCCGGATGACCAATTGGATGATACTGCCACATAGACAGTCTAGATCGTTGATACACTATAAATTTCTTTACTGTCATTTTACACCCAGTTAAAATATATCACAATGTTACCTGCTTTCGATACAACTGAAAACTTTTTGCCAGAGGGACTGGCTTGTGTTTACAGGTCTGTCTTTCGTGTCGTCTATGGTTGGCAGTTCATTTGCATTGGGTCGAAAGTAGGTTAATGTTTTTCTCCGAGAGTAATAATTTTACAGACTGAGTGAGAGGGAAACTTATTCAGTCAACATCACGGAAATTGAGCACTTCAACACTTCTCGAGACAGACGGACCGAAAATAAAATGTATTGAAATTTTATTAAAGGTGGCATTGCCATGTAGATATATTTCAGCTTACTCCCTTTTCTTATAGCACATTAGTGACGTTTGGTCAGAAGAAATTTTCATAACATCTTGGAAACCTTTTCTGATAGGCTTATTTTTTATTATACCTCTGACATAACTGTTGATTTTGCCATTTCCCTTAGTTTGATTGGGGCCTTACTAACCCCTGTGTGACCCCTCTGAAAGCTATTGACAAATTATGAAGAAAGTTACTCTTTGTTCAGACGGTCATGTGCTTTGAAATATGCCAAATCTTTATCCTGTTGAGTGAGTGAGTGCTTGGGGTTTAACGTCGTACTTAACAGTGTTTCAGTCATATGACGACGATTATCCTATTGAAAACTTTTCGTCAGGTAATACTGGTTGTCTAGGATTGAACGGTGTCTCAGTAGTATGCTTCTGTAAACAAGAAGATTGGTTTACATTTACTAGTAGGTCAGAGTGAGTGGTTTCTTGAAGATTTATATGTATTTATGTCACCTGATGTAGTTCGTGTATATTTGAAACTAATAAATATATACATGTATATACGTAAGCTTGGAATATTTTGATTTCATTTAAGAAGTTTGAAATGTTTTATGAGTTCTGTGATTGAATAGTGCCCGTTGCATCGCACTTCAGAAAATCAAGGCCAGTCTCTTTTTTGACGCATATTTCTAATCACTTTAGACTTAGCCTGTCCATTTAAGCCTCTGTAGACAAGTGCTTTGCAAACAAGGCACAAGGCTGGGACGACCTCGCACGGAAACGCCCCTGGCAAAAAGAAGAAATGTTCCGATATCACCAAGGATCATATTAAACACAGATATAGAGTATCAATGATAGCTGAAGTGAGCTAGTGAGATGTTAAATGCATTACGATGTCTCAAACTGATACGGGTACATGGCCCTGCTTTAAATCTCGTTAACGTCTTACTTTAAACATGAAAACCGTCTGAGATTGTTTCAGTTCCCAGGAAAATATAGCAATTCATCAGTATAAATCTTCAGACAGACAGCTATACCGGACGTTTGAGTAATACCTGGGGATGGAACTAAAAGGTAAATGTGATCAGCAGACAAGATAAGCTTATCACCAATCTCTCCATGTCTTAAAGAAACCCTTCACGAGTTTTATAAGTGGCAATAATAGATGCGCGTTAATGCATGTATCAGCACGCAGTTAATAATATGATTTGAAAGTACAGATGTTTGTGGCCTTGACCTGCTTCAATAATGGCTATTTTACAAAACAGACACCTTTACATAGGGCCAGTATTGAAATAGCGTACCTAAAACGATATTTCCGTACAATTTAGTAGTTAAGTTAGAAGATTACTGAATAAGTTCTTACATGTGCCCAATCAAACTTTTTCAGGGTAGTCTTCAAAATGATAGAAATCGTTTCATTAAGCGGATTGTTTAATTATAATGCTTCTAGGAACCATTACAACACTTAGGGATGAAACTTATTTTGTCACCTACTCAATCTTAAATGAATGAGACCTAATATAAAACGACCAGAAGTTGGATGTGTCTTTAAAGTCATGAATCGAACGATTTGGCCTGGGATGGTCATTTTGAGACTATGTGTATGCTGCAAGTTTAGTAATATTTTTTACCATGGCGTATATTATACATTTAAAGCTGATAGGAGAATCGTGGGTGACTGAGTCAGTTGGCAGGACTTGCAGCACGCAATAGATTGTTATTGCCGGCTATCAGGGTTGGTCCTTACATAACCTTATCGCCGGTTTGTCTCCGAAAATACGGAAAATAATGAGAGAAAGTAGGTCACCATTCGTTCACAATACTTGTACTTTTAATTGCCTTCACGGAGGGGCTTCCCCTGAGACAAGAAGGAAAATGTCTATTTAAGCTTTGCAAATCTGCAGAATACATACCAACAGGTTGGCGATCCTTTTCATACACAGGACGGACGCTAACGTGCCTTGCATACCTACATGCACTTAAAATAGGCTTACATTTACAAACTGTGTCACATGCTTAAATCAATATCGCACTCCAAATCCATAATATCTTGACCACCACGTAGTCTTTTTACACTCTCCAATGCTGCAAAACAACAATATACAGTTTGGATCATCCGATTACAAACTACGTAAATACTCATTCAACGAAGCATTCGAAGAATTTAAATCTTCTACAAAATATCTGAATCACGATTTACGCCTAACCTAAATATACACCTGGTACACATAAAGGAACTGATTCATAGCCTTGGACCGTTTTGTTACAAGACCGTCTTCAAAGACTTTTACGAGTTCCCCAATTCTAACACATCCGCACCCCAAAGATAGTATAGAGATGTCGATTGCCTAAGGCACACCGAATTGAATAACAGTGAATTTTTCACGCGACCGAGCACTATTGCCAGCGAGTAGCGTCATAGCCTAATTCAGCAGGATTTTGCCAACCGTTGACACTGAAATGGGGCAGATGAAGTTACCTTACGCGTAGATAATTAGCAGTCTCAATACTAGATTTCCAAAATAACAGAAAAAAAAAACTTAAAACAACAGTTCCGAAATGAAATGTTGGCAGGAATAATATAAACAATCAAAACAGCTAAGATGTTGGGCAGAAGTAATCATCACTTTCAGCAATGCAAGGGAGAAAGGTAAATATTCCAAGTATGATATCTAAATAAAATTTGGAAGTTCTGGTAAGTGAATGTTATTTGCAGATAAAAAAACCCAAATATTTAGGTACCTAAGTGGCACTTTGATTCCAAGTGTTTGTTAAATTATCATGCTGTAATGAAAGTAAGTGTTTATATATTGCTGCTAGTACCCGGTTCAGCGGTGACATTGTACATCTTAGCTTGAAGCCTGACATTTTGTATTACTTGTAAATCATTAAGTTTCTTACCAAGATTTATTGGTAAGATTCATTATCAATATATCCTAAAAGAATAAGTTCTCAGAGGAATATTTCACTAATAATATATCAACAAAAAACAAAATGGTAACATGTAAAGAGAAAGCATCATATCCATTTCACAAATTCAAGTAGCAGTTCCGGCCGAAATATAAGTATAGGTATCAGAGGCGCACTTTGATTGCAGGCGATCATAGCAGCAATCATGTGGAGGTGATAAAACATAAATACTTATAAATCCCCTAGCCTCGGGGTGAGCGGCTTTACATACAAATGTGACGCGCTAAAATCGCCGAAAACATGAGTCTTGACACTAAGCTGAATTTCCCCGTTTCCGGGTTGATACTCAGATGATGTGCGTCCCTCTCAGGTTACCAGCGTCATGCAGACACAGTAGTAGGAGAACTGTAAATCTTGGCGTCATGTGTAATGTGTGAAACTCAAAACATCGCAGAGCCTCTCTGTCTTTGCAAAACTCCGGAATACATTCCCACCTCCGGAATGCTGCACTTAAAAACCTCCTGTTTTCCCTCTGTTTATGCCAGGTATAACTTCATTAGACAGTCTTTTATTGAAGAGGTGTAGGAAGAGAATCATCAAGTAACAGGTATGTATAACAACGTACAGAAAGATGTCGGGCGAGGATTTCCATTCACAGTTACAAAAATCGGAAATAAGATGCAGTCTCTAAAATTTCCATTTAAAACTGCAAACTGTACGTGAGAAAAAAGGTTAATAAGCCCAGCAATAGTCAACCCAGCACTTGGCTATTAAACGTCTTCAGCGCTGAATTGAATCCTGGTCTAGCAGGTTTTTTTTTGGAAAAAAATAAAAACAGGCTCAGTTGATTTTATTGCCCCCCTTTGCCAAGTTTCCTAGCACTGTGCTTTCTTGATGTATTTACGGCAAATTGCATTTATTAAGAGATTGGAGCCTTTTCAGTTCGGTCAAATTAGATCCCGTTGGCAATTCACCTTTCAGATTTTTAATGGATGTTTTCCAAACGTGCTTTAAAGACAGCTCGTACTACGGAAATGTCAGATTTCTTGCGATGAGCTTCTATTTAATCAAGTTTGGCACCTAATCAAATAGATGACAATAGAAACATTGGGTCTTCTCTTGGTAGCGGACAAGACATAAGATGGATATTGAAGATGACCAGTTGAAGTTGGAGCAAGTTGCATTATTTGGAAATCACGACTCAAACAGTGACACCCTTAATTACATCAAACCGAAATTCCCCGTGTGCCCCGTACAGCTTACTATAACGGTGTGATATTGAAAACGGACTTGTGTATGTAATTTAAAGAAATAAAACGAAATGTAACTTCAGGGATGGTATGAAGCTGCTTACCCACTTTACAGAACAACTGTGCAAGTTTTTTTTCTTAATATGTTTTACTCTAATATAAGTAGAAGGTGAGACTTCCCACAACTGGCGCACATGCACAAAAAATCTGTAACTTACTTTCATGCAGTTATTATTTCTACTGCTTTATTTCGATTTTGATGAAATTCGGATAATTTGTACCATATCAGTAATCAGTAGAGGTTCCTGCGCGACGAAGTCATTTCACCTATTAGGTTAACTATAAATTTGCCATATTAAGATTTCTTTGTAAAGGAACATTCGACATCTAACACTCGACCTTCGGGAGCTAGTTCTGAGCCTTTCGCGTGAGCATGTTTTCCCTCTCTTTCAAGGGCGGTAATATAGAGTAATGTGGTAAATTATGACTGTAATCCTTGGGATTTGAAACAGCACAATGCTATCGTTCACTCTATACGGTGTAGTTTAAAGGGAAAGAACACACAAAAATAAAGTTATGGTAAGTGAAAAGTGCGTAAAAACAGTATCTTAAAATACATTCGCTGAATATTTTAGATTTCTTTTCACCAAATGGAATGCAGTCAAATGTATTGTATGGTGTGGTTATTTGGGCGATATTGATAATGTGGTTCACCAGTGACGTCAAACTGGCTTTTGTCTGACCCAAAGCAGAAATTTAATGTTATGTGGTGCATAAAACCCACCATACAATCCTAACATTTGCCTCTGTTTATCTCAGTGGAAAAAATCTAAAAAAGTCATTGAATGTGTTTTAAAATACAGATTTTAGTGGCCTTTTCAAACTTCATTTTTGTGTAGTTTTTCCCTTTGAGGAATGATGCACGGATTCCATCCCAGCTTTGTTGACCCATCCCCTGGTACTTGTGATAATAAACCGCATTTGGAACCCTTTGTGCACTATTAAGATTTTAAAACGCCAATTTCTCCCACCAAAATGAAGCGCAAGTCTGTGTGACATAAACATATATTGGGGCTTTACACCGAGGTTTCTCTCTGCAAAAACCTGCCCTCAGCGTAATGAGTGAAAACTTCTTAAGTATACGTATGGCTTTGATAAATAAATATATTAAGTACGACTACAAACTATACTTAGAATGCCTTGTTACGTTGTAATTACATTTTTTTCTAAAGAATATACGTAAGGTTTTCGTTTCCCGTAATTTTAAAACATTCTGAATCTTTGAATTTGCCCTTGAAATGTACCCTCGTACTTGGGGAATGCATGTACAGGGACTAGGTAAATCCTAATGGAGCTGTCTCAGGCAATGCTCTAATCTCGTGAATATCGTGATGACGTCTTAACACTATGAATGCAGACTGTCATCTTCCAGGCTGTCCCTGAATCCACACGATTGCGTTGGCAAATGTGCTGTCGTTTCAATTATAGATGAAGGTAGGTTAGATCGTAGTCTGTCAACTAGAGCCAAAGTTCTTTTCATTTATAGGCTACTTTGGGGACGAAGGATTATAGTGCACTACACGTACGCATCCAAGCATTGCGTTGGATGGTCTTGCGGAACACTCACACACATGATGTGATAATACTTGCAAACTATGCGCAAAGGCATGTATTGTTTCTGAGTGATTTTGAATTAATCTGTTAATACTTTGTTTATGAAGCATTCGTTGAGGTTCTACGCGCACATGTACTCAAACTATCTAACTCTGATGTTACACGTTGCAGATCAAGCTCCATAGTTCGGACCTTTTACCTCCTCGAATCAGTCCGCTTTCGGACGGGGAGATCTGGGTTCAAACCTGGGTCGGGTCATACCAAAGACTTCAAAAAATGGTACATCCTTCTTCCTCGCTAGGCGCTCAACAATAAAAGGATAGAGGGTGGCCCGGTGTCAGTATAATGTGATTGAGTGAGGGGGCTTGTTGGGTGTCTTCGGCGAGTCGCCTCGGTGAGACAGCACCAAATAAAAGATACGGTGGAAATCCGCCTTGCACCGAGGAGACACCGCCTTAGTATAAGTGAAATACTATAAGTGAGTAGGGCGTCACATTCCTCGAATCAGTGAAAAGTTCTTCATTGTGATGTTATGGACTCCGTTTTTAAGGTATTGTATTATATACATTTTTTTATTTGTTTCTGGTAACCTTTAACATCTATGACCTATCAGAAGAGCATCTTGACGTTTCTTTCTTTCATCTTTCCCTGTGCATATATTTCGCCCATAACTACCTCCTATTGCTCATGGGGTGACCATCCCGTTATGTTGTGTGCATAGGGATATCATCTTTCCCTGTCTTAAGTTATTAAAATGTAGGAAATTTAACAACTCCATTTTGTTCAAATAGTGTTCATTTGAGCTACAAAGGTGATTTATACTACTACATACAGGTAATACGGCAAAGTGTGAGCTTCTTAATTCCTTAATTTCTAGATTATTAATAAAAGAATAATTTAATAATCTTTACAAGTTTGGGTACGTCGCGCTTGTCATGGAAAAAGTGTTGTCAGTCACTGACTGTGTCCTCTCAGTTTAAAGTACTTACCAGGTAATTTTATACCGTCGCAATGAAACAGTGCCAGTTAATCATACCACATGACATGCAGTCGGCGTAAGTTACGCACACCTGGGGACCACCCAGGCGTAAAGCACCAACCCTGTGGAAACACAAATGTGGCTTAACCATGATTTCAAACGCTCCCTGGGGAACTCAACAGGCGGACTGGCACTTTATGGAAACACCGGAATGGCTTGCCGGTAAAATTGTATTACTCCCTGGGGAACACTGCAAGTGCGGTAACCCCACCCTACGGAACACATAGGCGCGGTAAAACCAATATACTACATACATTGTACACGTGTGTTAGAGGTGTATTCAAAATACGACATCTTGCCCACAGAGATCCAACCATCAAGTGAGAGCTATATCCGCTTGCAACCCACAAGATCACCGGGCTGCATCGTGTATGACAAGTTATATATACCCTGGGGGATAAGAGCGAACAAGACAACGCCATGTAAGTACATGTAAATGTTTCAATAGTCATTACCTATGCTGGGAAAATCTGCTGGGAACTGTTGGTGTTTAGAAGGCTTGCTAAACCACTACTAAGGATGTTCAAATATATAGACATACCAGCGGCTGAAAGATGAGCACCATCTGTCCTAAACAAAGATATTTAACTTCTCGGAATATCCTGATGCCTTATCACCCGACCAGCAATATTCAGGACACACGCCACTGCCCCCTTATTTATCCATTTGCGGAATCAATTCACGGCTCGCACATCCCCGGTTCCCTGCCAGTAGAAACGTGGCAGAATATTTACCTATAGAATTAAACACTTGGGGAGGAGTAGCATAATGTAAGTTATAGTTGACGAAATTCCGTGATATATATCTCCACATGGAGTAGAAGTTAAATTGTTGGACTCCAAATGGATAACCGGAATGTCTGGTTTGGTATTAGAAGACAATTTCTGCTGAAAGCTATAGTGTAATGACTCCCATCTCATTCACCACACCCTATGCCAAGTTATTTTGCCCACGTCGTCTAAGTCTTTGGTGTGCTCGGTGCCTGTTTGTGGGCCCTATGCACGATTGAGTGGCCATAAATGCAATTTTCTGAAAGGATATTTATGTGAACTGTATAAACACGAACTGTATAAACATGATTACATGTATATAAGATAAAATTATCATTTAATGAAACAAAGAAAGGTTAACTGAAGTGTGCCTGATGTAGCTTTAGAATGCATGAGATCTTCACCTACCCCATGTCTGTAATACATTGTGCGATATTCCATCCATGCAAGCTGTTGTTCACGCCCCGGAAAGAGAAGAACGGGATTTGAACAGAGCTGATGATATACCTAAAAACCTTAAGGAAATCTGGTACGCTGTCAAAGTAGCACCTATCAGATGACAGAAAAAAAATCTGACGTCACAAAGGGCGCTGTGCGCAGTAATTCAAAATTGCTTTTGCGGAGCATAAATCTGAGTCTGGTAAACTGTCAATATGCAGAACTACGGCTTGTCCACGCTGGTCTGGTTAAGGGACACAGATAGCGACTTTGACATCACTGCCTTGTCAGAAAAAAAAAAAAAAAAAACCCTGGACATCACCTTGTTTCAGTAGGCGATTTGCAATAACAGCGAGTCCGCCACCTCTGAGAAAGCTAAAAAACACCGGAATGAAGGCTGCCTTTAAAAGTTTGGATTCGTATTCTGATGAACACGCATAATCTAAAGCATAAGGGAGTATACTCAAAATATCAACTGTAACTGGAGTACGTGCATCTTTAGAGAGGCTACGATTACGCATGCCTTCGAGCTTTTTTCGGAAATTATCAGTGGAGTCTAACCAGCCTGCACTTTGATGTCGGTGAGACAGGGCAGATAAATGCTGTTAAGTATATACTGTTCTGTGTGTAAGTTTTCACAGTGACATGTGAGTCACAAATAATGAAATTTGGTCAGTGGGGACAGGCTATTCATCCGGGAGATTACACGCCTGCCGAAAAACAGAGAAAACTCAAGTCCCCGTACAGTAAACACACAAAAGGTAATTGTCAGATGTACTAGCTGCTGAGCGTGTAGTGCATGCCAATACTGTGTGATTACTGTGTGACATTTATAACAATGTCTCGTTGTGTTTACCTATGTAAAGTGACGTGTACCTTTTAAGGATCAAATATGCAACACGACGTCTTATTATTTGGGATATGGAAATGGTTCTATGGGTTGAAGGTACTGTGCATAAGTGACGCAGAACCTCCGTGTGCTTCATGGAATCATGATTAATGGCACAACCTTCCCTATAGCAACAACTTCCTGCTATTTAAACGTTAGCTTTGTGACCCCATGTCAAGCTATGAGGAGTATATAGTTATCTGTGAAAAACTGCCCCGCTGAAGAAGTCACACTCGTCGGACACAGTCATGCGTATTTCTTTGTCTTGCCCCTCTTTTTGTTCTTCGGAGGCCATTTAAAGATCCTAATATGCAACTCTGGAAGCCCTACATTCATCCACCATCCGCATCAGAAATTTCGCTTAATGATCCATTTTTCTTACGATCTTGACCTATGTAGTTAGACACACTACCCCACTCAGAAGGAAGAAGAGGATATTGTCATTCAGGTGCGTATACAAGTCTGTACCCATATGCCAATACCGCAAACGGGTATATAATGGAAGAACGAAATCAATACCTCTGCGGTAATGCTTTAGAACTGCCGCGGTCGTTTTGCGATATTGGCATGTACGGAATATAACTGGGATCACCTGCGTAGGAATGGTCAATCTGTCTCAATGTTTAAGACATGCACACGATTGTCTGGAGACCGGCGTCCCACTTTGGACATTTATACCTTGGTACTTCGAGGTGTAGTCATCCTTTTGGCCCATAAAACTTGATGTGCAATCAAGGCTATTCCAGTCGACCAACCTACAAATAATTGCTTCGTTTATCAAGCAGGTCTGTGGCGAATAACCTGTAACAGGTATTGTAAAACCTCTGAACACTATGATACACGTTAGGCCGCTCCATTCATTGTTTGTTTTTTCTTTCCTGGTCGACCGACCTGCAAGTTATTTGCTGTTATCCGATATAATTTTTGCTGTATAATTTTCTTTTTTAAAGTTATTGCCAGTTAAGACTTAACTAAAACTTGTGATTAAAAAGGAACTTAAATCATACGTTCTTTACACGCAAACATTTTGTGTGCGTCACTTGTTGTAATGTAACAGATTTACAAGCGACACATGGTCATTTCGTTTTCTAAACCTGGGATCATTGTCTAGATTTATGTGTATCCAGTAAACAGGAATCCGTATTAAGTCACGTCCGAGAAATGCCTTATGTGTCTTGACTGAACTTATAGCATATTAGTTACGTTCTTATGAATTTCGTCAGAGTTTTCTTTTTGTTGTTGTTGTTGTTGTTGTTATTGACAGATGACCTGAAATTTTGAGCATTCAAAATATTAATAAAAGGTCTTGGTCAAAGATAATTGGTGGTATGCTTTTAAGTTCCCCCTTCTTCTTTGAACAAGCGAGTTTATTTCAGAAGAAAAAAATCCAAACAGAGAGCGCGACAATGTGTTCGTCAGAAGCGAAAGGTTTATTATTGATTTCCTATAGGTCTTGCCAAGAAGCTATGCAGCCGCTTAGCTCCTTTTTGAGGTCAAAACGTTGGACGGTTAAAGGACAGCGGGGTTACACGTGCAATGGTATTTGGACTGTGCTGGCCGATGTTCAAGGCTACATTTTGAAACGAGCATTCCTGTACCGACTGATAGATTTGAGATGGAAGTGGATTCTTCGGTGTTAAGCAAAGAGCAAATCCGTGAGGAGTTTTATAGTTTTATGAAGGTGGGTGACGGGTAAACTCTCAGGCTAACCTGTCTCGTATCGTTCACATGTCGAAGACTATCACTATTGTGCGCTTATTAGGTATGGTGACCTGTCTCATGTTTTCGTTTGATTACTACCGCCTAATGGCAAAATTGTAACCTTTAACACGATTTTGCCCATATATGAGTGACATATGACCGGCCAGCATAGGCAAGAGCCGGGGGGGGGGGGGACGACCAACTTCATGTTGCTATTGCTTGAACCCACGGCGACCGCACTAGCCACTCTGGCGCGCTGAATCTCTCGGCCACGGAGGCCCCGATACCATTTAAGGTCACAACAGCACACAGTATTTGCTCAAATTGGTGTAATTGCCGAGTGTTACAGCGCTTGAACACAAGGCTGGACCCTTATAGTCCTAGTGAACAAACCTAGTTCACTGGAAGAAACTATCTTGCTTATTACCTCGAGGAAACAATGATCGACGTGGCCAAAGTTGACAGATATTTATCCTCAGCATCTGGACACTCATTCCAACCATGGCAGCCTGTTTATCACGTTCTTACCAAAACGTTTTACTGGAATAATATCGACTGGAAGAAAAGTACTTTGCTGCAGGCGTTTATTGTTGTACTTCATCCTAAACATTTCTTGGAAAGGTTTCATTTTGTACCAGTGTGATTACACATGCTGATCTGTAGTTGTTTCAGTGTTCACAACAGATTTGTTACCCTTGGCATGATGAGTCAACAGTCATTCCGCCACAGACATGTGTTTGACGAGGGGTAAATCATGCAGACGGTGTTTCAAGTAAAATACATTTATATTGATTATTTTTATACTGGTGTTGTGAGTTAGACATAAAATCATGGTAAGAATTGAATACATGCAGTTGCTGTCGCTGATTGACAAGAATTTGAGTAAATGACGGAATGGGTAACGCATTAGGTGCCTGATTATTAATCAATCCAATACCAGGGAAGAAAACAGCTCATGTTTATGTGACAACAGACGGAATGTTCTCATGAATGTCTCACGACTAATTGTCATCAGTACCTTGACGACAGACAAGTGTTGCGGAACATCTCAAGATTAAGTGTCACCAGTGTAATACAACAGGCGGCATGTTCTGCGGAATGTCTCGGTTTGCAGTCATGATTTTCTAACCAAATTCTAGGTTGGGGTTAAAAATGATGACGATAATCGGCCTTATATCATAATTGTAAATAAATCTGATATCTATGTCATATGTTCTTCCATAAGACATAAAGCACCTGTGAGCATCCTCGTGTAAGGCTTAACCCACGGTTTCTGTCTTGTCCATTGCATTCCTGTGGGCTAAGAAATCAACGGACTTACAATTGCCCCAGGGGTAGGATTTTGAACCAGAAAAGCAATTACTCGGATTATACGACAACCCCGTCGCCCTGTACTTAAACACCATTACATCCCGTTCTTTCTCCATTATATTCCCTTTGGCTGGCAATTCCCACCATGATGCCAGTCAAGGGCGTATGAAAAGCCTTAGCCGACATACCGCATTAAATACTACGGAAAGTATGTGTTTTACTAAATAGGTTTTTTGGTCATTAACATGAAGAAGTTATCTCAACAAACTTGGGTAAAGCTTGTGTCATCTTTGCCGAGCTGATATGATGATTTTAAGCTGATATGATGATTTCCAAGGATTTAAATAACTCCGATAATGTCAGACGGTGATACAGACATTGCCGATAGTGAAAATCACAATCGACATGAAAATCATCTTCCACATCGATCAGCTAAATTAAAAATTTTTAAATGTTTCGCTTCCTTTTATCTCCTTTAAGAGGCGTTATTAAAGTACACGGTACTGACAATGTAAAATTGACAAGCCAAACAAATCCGTTGGCCTATCAGACCTGGACATACTGGGCGTCTGAGAGACAAGCACAACTGTTTTGTGGGAGTCAAGAACTTGTCTCTTCCTGAAACTACTTTCTTCTTAATTTACGGTCCATTTAAAGGTATAATAAGTTTTCTGACTGAGATATTATGTTGTTTACATAAAATAAATTTATTTATTTATTTGATTGGTATTTTACGCCGTACTCAAGAATATTTCGCGTATATGGTGGGAGAAAGCGGGCCTAGCCCGGGGGAAACCCACTACCATCCGCAGGTTCCTTTATAAAATAAAGGGACGTTCATACTGAAGCTACATTCAGTACATTTAACAAGGAAGCAATATACTGGGGCTATTCTAAGTTACAGCTGAATCAGTTAACACTGGGCATATTTTCTCCAAACTCGCTTTGTACAATAAAACCTTTCCCAGGGCGGTCATTTCCTTCGCTTCTGAACAACACGTATGTTTATAATATAACAGAATACAGAACAGAGGGTGAAATAAGAGCAGCGACGCCATTGTGATAGTTGGAATATGGTCACACATTACTGATGAAATCCGGCCTTTTGTCAATTTACCTCAGTAGGGTTTTATTCTAACTGTTCATGTAAGTGTCTAAGAAGTGAAAACTTATATACACCGTCGCTATGGTTTAAGCAGAATTAATTAAAATAATGTAGCTGAGAACAATTTATTAGACTCACTGGTCTAGAATTACCCAAAGCGCTCTGCTGTCATCACATTTGGAACAAATACACAACAACGTGAAAACAATGCAAAATCTAGACTGGCCATGCAAATTAGCCGATACACATGCACTACATGTAGCCAATTTAAGCGAGTGGCTTTGGGCTGCTGCTATACTTTAACATAAATCTTAAGGATAGAGATTTGTTGTTGTATGTGATCTCTGTAATTGTGCTACATCACAATCTGCTTTGATCTGACTGATCTTTGTGCTTAGAGTACCCAGCATTACCTAATGTAAAGTCCATTAGGACTCTCTCCTCACTGGGGCGCCCGACCAATGCCACGCTTCTATATAGGTAGGACTGGTTAGGCCTCAGTTTTATATCAGACGACTGCTAGTTACGTGTACAGTTTGTACCGGGAGATGGACCCTCGGGTTTCCTCCGCCAAGAAACATGAACGTGTTTAAGTAAAACATGACTGAGTTCGGTGATGAACATCAATCAAAGTAAATGAATAGTAATTTTTGGTGAAATGAATAGTAATTTTTGGTGTAAGGAATTTTTGGCATGAAATAATTGAAATCGTCTAACCTTGGGTGGGGTTGAGTATTACTGATGAAAGTTTGACATTTTTGGTTAGAGGTTACAAAGTGTCATGAATTGATGAGGCAGCAAGAGCGTACAACTGACGTAGCTAGGCACCCCTCCCAGCTTCGGTCATTGGAAGCTTCAGCTCCAAACTGTGTCAAAATTGTTATGACTAATTTCACACCGGCTGGACAGGATATGCACCAGTGGTTATTGGCCATGGAATGTTTCGAGCTTAGTTACAGCACTAAAGTAAATAATGTCCTTGATGGGAAATCAACTGGGTACGAGGCTAGAAATATACACCTGAGTGTGATCGCTTTACAAGTGTTCAGTAGTAATCTGATTTGATCTACTTGATGCCTGTACACGGCCAGCGCTGGCTCAAGTCAGTCAAACCTTGCTCTTGTCCTTGTAGATCTTACCTGACCAGTGAGATTGCAGATTTAAATCCAGCTATGTCTGCTTAGCATAAGCATTTAATAAGAACGTTTATTAGTTACCTGGCTAACCGACTCCGGCTCACTCCACACATGAACACGAAAACGTGTGAATAAAACAGTTGAATGAAACAGATCAATGGAATACAATAAATTGATTTGTATAAGTGTCGTAAGGCAAGGGGTCTTCAGTGGAAGAAGCCTGGATAGTGTCTCTCACCCCACGCCCCATTACACGGCCACAGCACTGAACGCCCGAAACGCCCGTACTGGCTTGCTGTCTGGTCTACGTGAGCAGTTCTGCCAGAAATCTACGGATGGTCGTGGGTTTCACCCGGGTTCTACGGTTTCCTCCCATCAAAATGTTGGCCGTCGTCGTACATAGCTGAAATTTCCTTAAGTAAAACACCACAGCGTAACACACCAATCAAGTAAATAAAGAACGTACAACCTGGACAAACCAACAGCAGTAGGTCAAGCAGACTACAGATTCATATTCAAAATGAAAACATTTCAATATTTTGATGGCTAGACACCCTAAAAGATGAACTTAACTCACACATGTAGAAAAGCTACCCGATTCAAGGGTGCCAAATAATGAGGTAACTCTCGTACAATGTGTTCGAGCACAGCCCCAGCACAAAAGGTAAACTTAACAAACAAGACTTAACGGTTTTCGTTCAACAATAGGTTCTGAATGTGTTTAAAATTTCAAAATAAACAAAGCAAACAATACTAGAGCCTCCGGCGAAGCCACCAAACAGTGTATAGCTGCTTTTAAGAAAAGTGCAAGCGAGACACAATAAACCTTGGTTATTGTTCTTTGTTTGACTTTGGCATTTTGAGTGATGTATATAGCTACATACCTCACTGAGCTCGTCTCATTTTGATTTCGGTACTGTGATATATCAGGCGAAAACCTCCACAAAACCCTTTATTGGTACTAGCATATTCCTGATAATAACCACAAACAGTGGCATGTAACCACATACCATCATAACTATATGGTTTGTAGTTTCTGCATTGTTTTACAGAAAGATGATCAGTAGGCGTACGTCATTACTCAGAGCTTTCGCCGCAAATGAAACGTGGAATGTATATTCAATTTCCAGATAGAACTACAGTACATATTTCACATTCAGGTGTGCTACCGAAATTTTAAACCAGACGTGATAACGGAAAACAAAATATATTGCACAGTTAAGGTTGAATACCTTAAAATTGTTCGAGTGAGATCTGAAAAAGATTTTTCAAAATTTTTCACAGTTGCAATTTTTGTGCAACATTCTGTTAATTAGATCTATTTTAACAGTATCATCACTTTATTTAAAGACAATTTAGGCAATGTTTTTAGCAAGCAGGCCTTGGACTGTGACATGACGTCATGTTTGACGCTGTCTCATTTTGCGTGGTTTAGAAGTGTTATAATTATCTAAATTTTAAAACTCGGGCACCATCGACGCCGCGTCCTAAAATTTCAACTCTTCCACACTCAGCGTGAGTGTGGTAATATGCGCAGCGATGACTACATAATTATTTCTTAAACATACGACATGATCTCAAAACGTCAGCACTGCCCCTTATATGCACAGGATATCCTCAACTGAAATGTAAGCCTACTTGAGTGTATAAATAAAAAATGAAATACGTTATTTATGGGCCGATTACCTATAGCCAGAGAAAATCTTAGGTCGTATACACACCGTTAGATGTGACCAAGCCGTAATTGTCATACAAGCAAGTTTGTGTTAGTACATTCGTGGATCATACAATACCATTGCCTAGCAATATGTTTACACAATGTTACGATATTTCATACTATAAACCTCCGTCATATTCATTTCAAAAGCACCACAATAATCGCACATATTCTGCAAGCTATTTTGCCTCCATATACAAGAGAGGTAAGCTTTTGTAGGTGTACATTGTCGGTAAATCAGAGACGATATAGCATGGACCGTTTTAACACCCTTGCCAAACCTTTCCATATTTCAGAGATAATGTGGCGAATCAATCTCCATTGAAGCGGCTAATTTTGTCCTCTCAAGTGAGGCTAATTCGACAGTTATGTAAATGGTCATAGTTTAAGACACACAGGGACGCAAAAATATCGGAAGTGGCTTAAAAACGCTGCGGCATGAGAGACGTTTTACATGAATTATTATGCACACGTTCACGTATCGTGTACAATTTGGTGTGCAAATGAGGAGTTGCGTTGCATCAGTTCTGGGGGTTCTTAACGGGAACACGTGGGTATAAGTGACACAAGCTGTGGTACGGCCATGGAAAAATCGACCCCGTTTATATCACAAAATAAATCATACACATCAGAAAGATCTTTTTGTTTTTGTTCATTCACTATTCACACATGTCTGACAAAATAAATAACTAATTAAAGGTGGAAATTCTGAAACTAAAATTATGAATACATGTCATTATTCAGAAAATTTTGGCAGAAATGTCCAAAATGGCTTGCAGTATAATGCAAAGAGACACTGCAAGAAAATATTACATCATGGGAGAAATATAAAAAAAACTATAGCATACATGTAGAGAGCAAACCCAGAGTAGCGACGACCGTGGTGTGATAATTGGTAAATGGTCCCGTTACCAGTGAAATCCGGCCTCTTGTCACTTACCCCAGTGAGCTAGGGGTTAAGAGTTTACAAAGTAGCGACTTAAACCCCATAGCACAAAATTTTAAGCCCTATTAATCAGGTAAAAAAGTGAAGTGATGTTAAATGCAAATTGCCAGGCGTCAATGGCCTGTAATTACTCAAAATACCATGCTGTTATCATATTTAGCACACGTACACAATAATATGAAAACAGTGCAATAGGATCACGTTTTGGGGATGCTTAGTTAACCCGATTTATACAGGAAAACAATATAAAGACTACAACATACGGAGTTAATCTAGAGGAGTAGTGACAGTGTAATACTGAATTACCGGTAAAATCCGGCCTCTTATGAATTCACATCTGTTTTATTCTAACCGTTCGTGTAAATGTTTAAAAATAGCAATGCACAAGCCCCTAATACCACACTTCAAGCAGAATTAAAAGAAAAACGAGTTTGAACGGCGCACAAGGAAAAAGGTAGACTTGAACACAGGCGGATGCAGTAGCAGCTGAGTATGCAAAATTGCAGTGGCAGTTTGTGCATACCCAGTTAATCAATCTTGACACGGTCAAAGCATTACCACACATGTAATCCTGGTGCCCAATGAAACAGTGCCTCAACGTTTTGATCAGACAATGACGAAAATTCTCTTGAATAAGATGACTGAATGCCAGAGAAGTAAATTAGAGTTAAACAATAAAAAAAATAAGTAAGTGTCCAACGTTTTCAGATAAAATATTAACAAATAAAATGGTAAGAAAATCATAAGATCGTGCGCAACATTCAACAGATCTATTGACGACAGATTCTGCTTTTTTACGTTCACGACATGTTCCGGTAGTAAAGGTACACTTATTTGTAAAGTAATGATTCGTCATCTGGGGCCGTTTAGTGTGAAAAGCGGTAAATATATAAATACAACGCCCGGGCTTTTTACAAGTAACTGAGTTGGTTCACAGTTTGTTTATGGGTTACTTCAGAGATTTACTACAATTGCTTCGCCTGTTCATATCTAGTTTTCTGGGTCATTTTCAGTTATCTCCAGAGGCGCCACGGAATGAATGTCCCAAGGACGACGCCAGTCACAAGAAAACTGCATGTATGTCTAAAATATGGAGACAGATTGGCTATTTCAGTAAGGAAAGTACGCATATGAACCAGTGTACTCCGCGTGAACTAATAGGGGAAGACGAATGGCGCAGGGAAAAAGCTTTAATGGAGAGGGTTTGATTTCGTTCTCCCATTAAACACCCCTTCGTGGGATTGGAGAATGTAGAACAGATTGTACACGGCGCTGTTTCAGACGCCGAATAACAATATCCTCCCCACAGAGAGAGGCGGTATGTTTTTGAGTGCACAGCTTACGGGATGAAAGGCGAAAATTGTAGATGTACCGATGTAAGCAACCTGACCTCTCAAATTGCCGTCATATGAGAGTCAGACAGACACAAAACAGAAAGGAGTGTTATATTACATCCAGCGGTTGTGGTCTGTTTTGGAAAAGATTTAATACGTGACTACGCAATTGAAAAACTCGCTTGAAATGAGGTCACAGAGTTCAAACTGCAACACTGGAAAACGTGTAGCTGAAAGTTGTTTCCATAGGTTAGACTATCGTAAAACTGTGAGGGGGGAGGCATGGGCCTCTGGTGCACGCTAGGCTGCAGTGCCCGCAGTGCCACACGCAGTGCCGGCAAAACCTCAACGCTCCATCTCTGACTAGTTTTGATTTCCATATTTTCAGAGATAAAAATGAGATATTGCGTGTCCCCGCTCCTGTTGGTGGCAACAATCGAGCTAGGCGACGTGAATAATTATAATGATCCAAACACGCGGTGGGATTGACTGCAAGGGAAATTAATTTGCCACAGTTATGACATGATGATGCAGTGTTACGCAGACGCAATTCCATATTCTGTTAATTAATCACAGCCTTTCTTTGCCGAGACGATAAGATGGTGTAATGGGCGGTTCCCTCTGACTTTGACAGGTCTGGTAAGACATAAACAGTAGCGGGGGCTGATAAAACTGTGGATTACATTTGAAATAGGGCGCAGTTCTATGCAACATTGTTACATTTGCTCGTGATATAAGGGGATTGAAATATAAGGCTGCTCACAGGAAAGTCAAATGGAATGTGATATATTGTTCTGTTGAATTAACGAAAGATCAGAAATACGTAGCCTTTCAAGCCTTTTCGGCTAGTCAATATACCGTTACGATTCCTACTTACATCATTTAAATGATTAGTAATTTATCTCACTTATACACGTTACAAGGGATTAACTGCGAAAAGATTATCGGGAAAGCTGTGTGCGATCTTCTCTTTATACTTAAGCATTTTATTCTGAGGGCATCTTTTCATAAGTGTTCCATTTAACCACAAGAGTATGATCTGCGGACAATGAAGTACTATTACAAGCTTATGAGAAGGTGATTACAATTGTAGGGTAAGGGTGTCCTTCTACTTCATAAGACCGACAGGGCTCGTGTTCGAACACATGATTGCCTTCATATGAGAGTAATGTACAACAAACAAATGCTTTTTGGTCATACAAGAAATTCTATCTTGAATTTAATGTCGTGTAGGACTTGGACATGGATTACGGAGTTAGTGTTTACGTCGATCACGTTTCGACTCATCGATGGACAGCTCTGCCTCTGAAGCATGGGAGAAGGGTTATTGTCGCGTTTTTACCCTCTTTGAGGGTGTCCCTATGAACTGTTTCTAAATGAGTCATTTTACTAATAATCTGAAGGAAAAGCTCTTCAGTGTAGTACAGTATGTGTTAGCCATAAATGTACGGGAGAAGAGCACCCTTTGAACACGATTGTGCAGACAAATTCTTCACATTCAAAGACATTTAAGCCAGGAAATCTGTTATACGCCTTGCACACCATATATAACCATTACAGAGGAAAGTTTTTACGGAGACCATTCGGTGAAGAAAACAAGAATCTTCTTTACCGTTCACACCTCCTTACCTGAGAGATGTTATACGGGCCTAATGGCGATCTTTTCTTAACTAACTCTTGTGTTTGCGTGTTTTTGCTAACTGACAAATTCCGTTTTGACATTCTAACGCAGCGAAATGTCATGATGACCCCCTGTAGCCACGTAAAGGACAAGCGTGCCACACTGTCGGTTTGAAAATGTTTGCCGCTTTTATCATTTGGTTCCCATTTTCGTCACGTGAAGCGCCAGACAGATTGAACTGAATAACAGTGCCGAACAACAGCTTTAACTTACATGAGTGAATCCGCTTCATTTAGCCAGATATTCGTATGTAGAACTTGTCAGTGATTCCCCCATCTGAGGTGTATTAACATTTGAGCCCATGTAGCTTCTATAATACCAGTTTTAGACAGTCTGACAACCTGTGTCCCCTGGAGCCTCACAGGACGTTGTGCAAACCAAGCATAAACCGATTAATTCCCATATCTTCGTGCATATTTTGTACAATACTATCTTGCACTAAAGGGTTCGGCGGGTACTGATATTTTCCAAGATTCCGTGATATAATTTTCACATGAATGTTATCGAAAATAAATATTTAAATAGGCATGTTTGACGTACCCCTCTAACACATTACTTTTAACTTGAAAAGTATCATTTCTGCGTGCTGTGTATTGTAGGCCTGGTCCCTAAAGTAGCTGTTAAATGAAGAGAGGTTTGCCTCCAGTTGACATAGTCCGATGTAATTTACCTTCATCTATTATTGAAACGACCGCAGATGTTTCAGTAAAAGCATACGGGACAGATTACAATCTATATTCACTGAGTCAACAATTCACCGTGATGTCCATGAGGAAAATCTGAGTTTTCCTGTTACAGTTCCGCTATGTTCCACCTTATCTGTAGGCATACATTCCTGCATGACGAATGATGGCCCTTTTCAAGAGCAAATCTACAGACAGACAGGCTTAGAATTTTGAGAAAGGAAAACCTTGTGTATTCTTTACAAAAATGTACTTACAATTAATGTAATAACGCATACAAAGTGACATTTGTGGAATAAGAAAAGAGAGCAGCTACGTTCGTTAATGAATGCATATATTTTATAAAGCCATGCGTACTCAAGTATATTTCGACAACACCATGGTGACCTGTTTACAATACGAAAGAATTCCAGGGTAAATCATGAATTTTTGCATATACCGCAAAAGCAAGTGTTTTTCAACAACCGTAAATCTGTAAAAAAATTGTCACAGGAACATTGTTAAGAGTTTAATATAAATCAGACCCACAGAAAGAGTCTGAACGCATCGACCCCGCACGTCACGAACCACGTGGTCGCGCACCGAGCTCTTTTAGCGATACCCCAACCACTGTTTAGTTATAGAATGAACAATTCACGGATCATTCAAGGTAGGGATAATATGAAAAAGTTGTAAAAATGAAATAATTGGAAGTGGTGATATGATTTACAAGCAGGGAGAGGCTTGAATGTTGACATTTGACGTTTATACTGCTTTGTAAGTAGAAGGTACTTGTGTTGGGCAACCAAAGGATTAAGTTCTGTCTGAAAGTAACTCTTGGTGTTGGTTATCTTCAGACGACATGATCGATTCACATCTATGTCGAAGCCGATGAAAAAGAGGAGACCTGCTTGCTTCCGAGATACACAAAGATTCACAAAATGGCAAACTACGATGTGGTATCAAACGTCGCGGAACACACGGGTATCTTCGGATACAGCCCTGCCTATTTAGGCGGCGTAAAAATGCGTATATTGCATTCAAAATGTAGCAATTACATAAGCTTAACCTTATCATTTGTGTTTGTAAGCGGCCCAGTTTCTGCATGTATGGAAATACTTACCGTTTTGTGATTTTATTGTAAATCATAACACAAACAGTATAGCGCACTATTTCCTTTAAGTCCAATAAACATTCCTTTCAATTTCTTTACATAAATGTTATACCAAAGTAATCTTTCAGGATCAAACTTCTTGGTAAGCTGCATGGAGGACGGAGAGTTTTTGGGTTAATAAATATACCAATATCCAAATAATAAAGAATTTCCCTCACTTTATCTGGTCATTTTCAGTATCCATCATACTGTATTGACACTGTCCGCTACCCAGAGGATATTAGATGCATCTCTTGTCATCTATTTAATTAGATGTCAAACTTAATATTTAATAGAAGCTCTTCGCAAGAAATCTGACGTTTTCGGAGGTCGAGCTGTCCTTTAGCAAGTGTAAAATACATCCGTTAAATATCTGAAAAGAGACACAGTGTTAGGAAACTTAACAAAGCGTTTAATAAAATGAAGCCTTTTTTAAAATTATATTTCAAGAAAATCTGCTACAAAAGGATGACATTTAGGGCTGCTGGAGTTCAGTAATGAAATGCTGACTTGATTATCGTTACGTTGGGTAGGCCTTTTTCATTTCACCCACTGTTCCAGAGCTAGACAGGAATTTCAGAAAATGCGATGTGTAGAGTAGAGTTTCAGTGAGCATAGATAGCACCTAGATTACACAGCCCTCTCCCTCTTTGTCTGCACGGCAGTATTAACCCGATCCAGCACAAAGATCGCCTAGATATCAATTATCTGACGGACATAGATCGCTGATTGATCTCAAACCTCAATTTCAAAAATCGAGGCTTGGTGTTTCTCAACATATATTTGATGATCACAATGGATTGTGTATATATAGATATGTGCTTCATTGATTTTTTATTTTTTTGAGCATGAAGGCGCTTTATTTTCCGTGCAGCGACACTCGACCAGGATTTTTATCAGTTGCAATGATTGTGGTCGTCTAGTATTCACTTAAATCGTATATAGAATTACAGTTTTTGATAAGATGTTTGATGTGAACACAACTCTGTCCAATAGCATTCGAAAACTGTCGATTATAATGTAGGCAGACTTTATTTTATATTGTATTTAAGTTTGTGAGCTTATGCTCACGGCCGATTTCAAATGGCGCTAAGCCTACCACGCCAAGTGGAGTATACAGATAAGCAAATCGTTTCCAATAGACTTCAGTTTATGAGCCATAGCGGGTTGAAGCTGTCACAATACTAAACCTTTCAACTCAACAGCAATATTCGTGCAAGCTGGACAACTCTAAGATGTTGGGATTTAAAATCAAAATGTCAGTAAGACCTTGATATGTATTGCATCTCTCACCTTCACTACTATAATCTAGGTGAAAATCAGCTAAAGCAAGAAACAAATGCAAATACACCAATCTGCAAATAAAAATATGGAGAAATAAATAGGATATACTGTATTTACGTTGATATTCTTTCAGCCATTTTCTTATGGATATAAATATAAGATTGTTGTGAGAAAAAAAAGCTGTAATAAAATGACTGTTCAATGGACATTTTCTGTATGGCATTATCGGGTCTTATCTTTGCTATTTGATGCACCCTTCCTCGGAGGCAAGGTTCCAACTAATGCCCACTGCCATTAGCGCTGTTTCTGGTTGGCTAATTACTTTCGGGTTGACAGGCACCATTTCTGAAGCCTATTCTCTTGCGCTGGGCGCTCCCTTTCTGACCATTTCCGTTTTACCCTTCCGTAGATTTGCCTCCCATCCCCAAAGCACTAGGCCTGGCTGTAAATGGGACCTATTGACCCGAACGGTTTAAAAATCTTGCCGTTATCAGATGGGCAGTTTCTGTCCACACACATACTGATTCATCTGGACATCAACATGGACACGGACATATAACGTGTTTTCGGTTCGCAAAACACTAATATCCGAACTAAACTCCATTTAAAAGAAACTAACAACTGAAATTGCAATTCCAGTTGCCTGAGGGACATTTTACCTCATGTCTAATGCATTTTTTGTCAACAGTAAATTAATGCAATCAGAGTATTTGTTAAACCCCAAATTGTTGATTCAACTGAAGATGAAAACGCTTGAGCGGGTGTCACGTATGATTTATTCACACTATATCATTGATAATAAGCCATGCGTTCAACAGCAAACATTCTATGCCATTACATCTGCGATTCGCATGTTTTGGGGAGGTTATTTATTTCTGTCCAATGACATAACCACTCCATTACATGCTCATGTATTGTTGGAAGGTTGTAGCAAATTTTGTATAGCAATCAACTATCGCCTACAGTTTGAATCTGCCAAATCGGTCGTTCCATTTGAAATTATGATCGATGTAGACAGTGCATGTAGGCCTATTCCTCTCCGGCAGAAACGAATTGTAAATGAATTCTAAATGAATGAAAAGGATTTGAAGAAAGCAGGTGCTTTGTTATATACCTGTTCTCGTATGAATACGGCTATGTATATGCAGATGTTAGTAAAGAGTAATCCATATCACACTCGATCCTTCTCATTCACCTGACGGTATATTTTCCCGCAGCTTGACCTGCGGGACACCTATTGAAATCGTTCGGATAATTATTATTTTTATTTATTCTATTTTGTCGGCAAGATACAGGCTAGAGCGTTTGACCGATTGACTTGAAATTTTGCAGTGAAGTCGCCTAATATCTGAAATTGTGCGCACAGTAATTCCGATTTTTCGGCCATATTGGAATTTGTAGGTAAACGTTTAAACATTGTCTTCTCAAGAACGGCTGATGGATTGATATAAAATTTAATATGTAGGTAGACCATTCCGAGATACAATAAGTTTGAGAAAATCATTTACTTCCGGTAAAAACTGTGGAAGCTCGTCATTGGTCGAAATTGTGACGTCACAAGTGGCTTCGAAATTTCAAAATTTTTTAACGTATTTCCATGTATTTCAGGGCGAGGATTCCGATTCTGCCTTTGTTTTTTGTCTATCTTTGTAACTTTTTCAAATATGGTCAAAAAACTTTTTAACGTAATTTCATTGTCCTGTAACTCGAAAACTATGAGAGCTAGAAATCTGATAATTGTAGTTTAAAGTGTGAGCTTTCAGCGGCGTGTCAACGGATTTGAGCTGCGATCAATAGTTTTCTCGCTAGAAATGTTTTAATGACACCACCCTAATTCAGAAACAGAGATGTCTGCCTGTGCATTTAACATTGAGTTTGGAGGTAAGTGTGTATTACTTACTATATATGTGCTGCGTTGTCTCTGGCAGCTATATTTATTAGGGTTCAACAGAGGTTACCTGTTTGCGCTTGCCTATTTGCTCTTTAATATTATATAATGATAATTGTGACAACCAACGACGCATTGCCAGTTTTATTTGGGCACTTCACCATGCATGGCTTAAAGGTATTGGTATTACATGTATTTTAAAATAATCAATTCCGGTTCAAAAGCAGATCTTCTTTATATTTGTTTTGATAGTAAAAATGTATATACAGTTGTATGAGATTCCCGTTGCACGTGTGCTATATGTCAACAACATTTGTCCTATGGTATTGCATGTCTCCGAGGGTAGTCACCGTATTTTTTCACACCGTGAGCTCTTTGGACACTAGACAGTTGTTCAGGTTATATTAGATTAATTTTACACACCCTCATTAGGCAGAGCGTTTCATGGCACCGAAAAGTGGCGGTTTTGTCAGTCCTTCCGTATCGGTCAATGTTGACTATATCTACGGTTATTGTGCATATGCAATAAATAGACAACCATTTTTATGTGTCCATGTTAGCTGTTGCCGGGTTAACAACTTGACTTCCCTAAACCTATCTGTACTATATAAATATAAGTACGCCTATGGCTTAGCGTCTGGGTTTGAACATCGTATTGCTGTGCATATGTTTCAATTTTTAGTGGACATGTATACTGATCCAAGGTCTGAAGAAGCGTCACGAATCACACGCGTCAATTTTTGCAGTTGTGATGGTTATCAGACAAGTAGTGTCCCTGTATCCCCACTATAAACAGTCCCCGAGAGGAATGATTTTGCGTCCGTGCTACAAAGTGTAAAAGTCTTCAACGGAATTCCGTTTTATTATATTCCTGGCTTCCGATCTTCAAATTAAAATTCCGTTTTTTAATCATGAATGATATTATTTGCAAATATTTCCGTTATTTACGTTCAAAAAGGTGTATTTCACTCTCATTCCGGCTTCTATAGCTTTTACAGGCTCTGAAAGTACCTGATGTTAGTCTTTGGTCTACAACGATAACTACGAGAACAAATGACCTGGACCCGGCCGAAACCGCTATGCAATTCTAGTTAGGGGCTCAGGCCATTCAGGCTTGAATCTCTATTGTATTTGTTCCGATTATTTGTTTTTATTTATTTTTATTATTATTCTCACCAAAACTATGACGCGTTTCTAGAGAAAGCTATTAGTTCAAAGTGTATGAAATTTTAACATGTTTGTCTGTATGACTTGAAGATGTTCATAAAACCTTTTGAGCAGATTTCGTCACGTGACTTGGCGACCATTTTGAATTTTGATGAAAACCTTAAAACATCTTCTTCTCCAGAACGCCTGATGCGACTGAGCTGAAATTTAAACTGAAGCTGCACAAAGCCTAGGCTTGTTAAGTTTGCAAACGAGAACTTTCTTCCTTGAAAATTGTACAAGCGCGCTATTGGATAAATATGTCATGTGACCCAAAATCTGGTTTCTTGTTAATAATTTCTACATTTCTTCAGATAATGTCCGGCAAATGGTTCTGTCTGATGCAGTTTTGGACGCTGATTCCTAATATGCAATTTTTGCAAAACCAGAAGTGAGGTCATCAAAACTGGGAGTGGGTATATCTCATTAACCAATAAAGCTAGAAACGCAACCTTAAATCCTAACATCATCTCAAGGCAGGTAGACAACTTTTACATAGCCGAAAGTGACGTCAGCAAACCGGAAGTAGTACATGCCAAAAAGAAAGTCGCCATTTTTTCATTTTTCAAAATTAAAAACTTCTACAACTAAAAAGGCTCAACAGAAATGCGTTAGACCCGGAGATGTGCTCTAGGGAGTAAAAATTTGAGTGTCCTCAGTCATGTGACCTGGCGAACATTTTGGGTTGACCTTAAAACATTTAACACATATTGTTATTAAAATTGATGAGCTTCCTGAACCAGCGAGACCGCATGTTGATAGGATAGATGCCATGAAATATAAGGCGAAACAAAGAAGGATCCAAATAGTCTTCAGGTAAGAGAAAATTATACTTGCCCTAATAATTAAGAATTTGCAAAACTGTCAGGGTCTATTGTATTAAGTACTAACTGATTTAGGTCGCAGGTGTCAACAACTTTGATTTTGATGTTGACCATTCTATGCAAGTTGAAATTTGTAGAGAATCCTTTCAAATCACTGCTTAAAACATAACTGTCCCTTTTTCTTAACATTCTGAGAGCAACTCTGTATGCAACTACTATAATGAATGTTTTTTCGTATTTCAGGAACTGGTTATTCCCGAAGAGTGGTCCAACACAAGAGGCGAGGAACCTAAGCCATTCCTTACTCATGACAGCGGTCCACAGCCGGCACCAAACAAAAGTGTAGTTTTCGCTACAGATGATGCCCTTCACCATTAGACACTGGCAAGATGTCAAAGGTGGTTTATGGACGGAAACTTTTCTATGTCACCTGGCATATTTACACAATTGTACGTCATCCGAGGCCCGCTGCGGGATACTGTAGTGTCTTGTGTCTACGCACTTCTACCCAACAAGACTCTGGCGATTTAAGATATCATCCTGCAAGTGGCAGTGGACCGGTGTGAGGAGCTTGTTTTTACGCTATACCCTACCGCAGCCATGACTGACTTTGAAATCGCAGCAGTGCAGGTTATCCATGCCGTTCTTGGCAACCATGTTACAACCCAAGGTTGTTTTTACCATCTGACACAGTCAACTTGGAGAAGAATTCAAGACCGTGGCATGACCCAGAAGTATCGGCAAGAAGCATAAATCAACATTTCTGCGGAATGCTGGTCGGGCTGGCATTTCTCCCGTTAGATGAAATCACAGAAGGCATCAGATATCTAAAAGCCAATACATCAGCTGTATTGGGTGTTCTGGTGGATTACTTTGACACTACTTACGTGATTGGGACGTATCAAAGAATACAGTCTCCTGCAGCAACTGATGGAACTGTTCCTCCTGTCCATTTCAGACGTCGACAACCAGTACTCGGTACACCAACATGGAACGTCCATGACCTCACCATGACCGGTGATGACAGGACAAACAACTTTTGCGACAGTTGGAACCTGCAATTCTCGCAATTGGATGATCACAGACATCTTTCTGTATGGAAGCTGATAGAATCGCCGAGGAAGGACTAGGCTCTTGTCCCCACTGCACTGCACCAAGAAGCCCGAAAACAGTTACAGGCAAAGAGAGTGAAGCGCTTAACAGGAAGACTTCAAGAAAGAGTTTTCGTCATTTGTAATGATCGTAAACATGGACGGAAGGCTGTCCCAGAAACAATGAGGGCACTTGGACACTGCATTCGCCCTTCATACCTAGTGTTGTAGGCCTAAACATCAAGAGTGCTAAACCTGTCTGATATAAGGATATGCGACGTGATGAAATAAATTCTTGTCAAATGTATTAGAATATTTTGTCATTTATTCATCAGGCTTACGGATTGCTAGTGGGGGAGGAGAGGTCAAGGGGGGTGTGCGCGAGCTCGGCGTTATGACCCCGTGCCTCTCACCAATGTGAGTTCAAGTCCAGTTCATGCTGGCTTCCTCTCCGGTCGTACGTGGGAAAGTCTGCCAGCAACCTGCGGGTGGTCGTCGGTATCCCTCGGGCTCTGTCAGGTTTCCTCCCACCATAAAGCTGGCCGCCGTCGTATAAGTGAAATATTCTTGAGTGGGGCGTAAAACAACAATCAAATAAATCATTTAAATACGGTTGGCTAGGATATCAATTTAGAAGAACAACTCAAATTGGAAGATTGAAATGTAAAATGAAAGAACAACACCATGCAAAGGTCTGTGAAAGAACACGTTCGGTAATTAAGGTCATAATTCTGAAGACGGCCTAAACCGCTAACCTTTGGCAAGTTCCTGATAAAGTTTCTTATATGTGACAAACAAATATCCACACCATATTCATCGAAGACAAGTCGTCTTAAACACGGCCCCATGTGCACTGTGAGCAGGGAAATCGATAAACATTCTGTCCAAAGCTAGGATTGACCCAGTGTCCAGGAATTGAAAAATAAAAGTCTTAAACACTCTGCCACGATATACATGCAAAACATTATAAATTTTCCATTTTAGAGAATTTATTGAATGAATGATTATGGCTTAACGCCACACTGGCATTGTTTCAGCCATATCGTGAAAAAAAATATTTCAACCATACATAGTTGTCAAGACATTGACAACATGCAAAAGTAAATAAAGCTGACGGATATGTTTAAAACAAGTTAAAAAACCTAAACGGTGGATAAGAGAATTGATTGGTGACAGGCTTCTGGGTGTTTAAGCTTTAGGTTTTTCAAGCAGAAAAACGTTAGAATGTGGAGTTTCATTCCCTTTTGCAATTTATGGATGGCACAAGTAATAAACACATCTTTACATCTGGCTACAGGGCATTAAATAAACCGGTAGGATTGGATGTATGATGTCAGTAAGAAGCATTTTTGAAGGCGTTTTGCTCCGCAGTTATTATGTCCCAGGATATTCTTGAGTACGGCATAAAACACCAATCAAATAAATAAATAAATATAATGTCCAGGTAGCATTGAATCTTTACATCTCGTTTTACGTTTCCAACTTGCACCATAAATGTATTTATTTTTAATGATAAGTTCATTCTAGAAACAGCTACCGTACTATTCAATAATGTGTCGTAAACGTTGACCAGTTTAACCACGTGCTGTTGGAGTAAAAGGCTTCTCAATATATACAATATTTGTACAGTATATCATTTTTCCCAGTGCCTTTCACTGATTTACTGGGATCGTGCCACACCCCCAACTCCACCCCCATCTTACTAGTGGCAGTAGCATCTTACGTACTGTAGGAATTGGTGTAGCACAAGTTTTTCACTGACAATGGTATACACCACTAGGGAAAGCTTGGGCTACCACAATTCTTTACAGACACCGCCTTACTTGTAAAAATTTCGATCATCCTTCAGGACGAGCCTGTTGGTGAGTAAGGCACGTTCCGTGTCCATAGGGGGGCCTCCATGACTAGATGTTTAGCGCTCTAGTGCAGTGTTATGACCCAGAAGCCTTCCCTCTCACCATTGAGACCGCATACCATAATGCTAGCCATCGTCGTATAATTGAAATATTCTTGAGCATTAATGAAATAAATAAATACATTATGTGACCAGATTATAGATTATCAAACCAGTGCTGAGCAATTTGTACTAACATTGTAAACTAAGCAACACTCCAACCTTTGTGAGTGCCACACTTGCCCTCAAACAGCCCTTCAGTCATATAACCTTCTGTAACCAGTGCTCTGCCATTCTAAAGATGCACTCCCAGGAAACAACTAGCAGGCTAGTGGCCCCTTACCATCACTGGGAAACTTTATCTTGACAAATTTATATACAAGTCTTTGTGACTACTGCAACTCTGTATGTAACAAAGCAAAGGAATAGACAATCAGCCATTCTAGCATTAAGCTGGTGATTAAAATTCTGAAGGAATAATGAAAGTGATGGCTACAGATGACACTGATGACAGGCTGATGCAACTTGGCTGAGAACACATTGTCATGACCTTTGGGTTTCTCTTGTACATCAAATGTTACTATATGTATAAATGACCCAAAATTTTGCCAGAGAAACTGCAAGCAGAGCTCATAACATACTACTAGTGGTATTGAAAGTTGAACTCCCAGAATGCTTTTCCATATTTTTCTCTTCACATTTCCTACTCAAGATTTTTCAACACGTTATATATTCAACAACAAGCAATTAAACTGTAGTATTGGTAATTAATTATTTTCCATCTGATAAATGTACATGAATTTAGCTAAGGTTAATTAATGACAATTTAGACTCTCATGCATGTGAGTACATGTGCTTATTAAAATCAATACATGTATATGTAGCAAATGAAAAATGTTTTCATAAAACTGAATTCTAACCATGGTGGAATCTCTATGTCTATATGTAAGTACACACACTGTCTTAGTTTTGTCGCGCGATGTATATTTTTGTAGCAAATTGCGATTAAAAGGGGAAAAAGCGCAATTTCCTCCGTTTTTGCAGGTCACCTGACAGAAAACTGTTACAGCTGTAAAGTTGAAATCCTTGTGTATAACGGATTATACATGTGCTGTATGCATGATGAAAATCTGTGATCTGTGTTTTTCGACACAGGCTTTTAAATAATGTCCGAAGTCAGAGTTACAACAATTGGCACATTTACATATACATGCTATATAGTGTAATTCAATGTATGGATGGCTACGAAGAATGTTTACGATGTTCTCTGAATTATCTGGTTTGCACTACAGTTTCGATTGGCTCACCAGTGTATGTTGTGCATGCATTTCTAAAAGTTAGCTTTGTTTTAGCGCAAACCTTGTCTTCTTTACTATGCGCTAACCAGGCCACGGTGATTGACAGATGCCGAAGAATGTAGGCTTTCTAATTAAGTTGGTTATGTATCTATACATGAACACCATTAAGGTAACTGGAAGTGACATAGTACAAGACAGCAATACTGACTTGAAACCCGGAATCGCTGCTTTAGCAGCTATATTTATTATTAATATTATTATTTTCAGCATTTTTGTCCCGCGTTTTTTGAGAAAGTTGCAAATCACAGTTATGAAACTCCAGTATGTTCGTCATGAAGAGCTGAGGTTTTTCACCTAAACTTTTGGAAACTTTTAGTCATATCACTTGGCGGCCATATTAGATTTTAGTGAAAACCTTTAAAAATTTTCGTCTCAAAAACGCCCGAAAAGATTGCTCTCACACATGGTATTTTGTATTTCCAAGATAGTGCACCTCAATTTTGAAAAGGAAAGTTTGATTGGTGGAAAATTCTAGAAGCTCACAAATGGGTAATAAATGTCATGTGACCAAAAAACTCGTTTTTCAAATATCTTCTAAACTGTTTTACTGTGGGAAATTGTTTCATCTGATGCAGTTTGGGACGCTTATTCCGAGTAGGCAAATTTGGGAAAACCAGCAGTGAGTATTTTTCCATAAGTAATGAAGCTAGAGGCGCGGTCTTAAGTCCTAACATCATCCAAAGACATGGAGACAAATTTTACATAGGCGACAGTGGCGTCGGCAAACCGGAAGTAGCAGATACCGCCCAAAATCACTATTACAGGGGTTTCAAAATTGAAAAACTTCTGGGGCTAAAATGGCAAAGCAGAATTGCGCGAAATTTAGGTTTAGATAGGTAGTACGCCTGGGAATTGTCTTGTGAATAGAAGTTTGGATGTTATCGGTCTCGTGATTTCCTATCAACCCGCCATGTTTAGCTGAAAGGAAGACATTTGAGAGGCATTTTCTTGAGAACCCCAAATGCGATTGACCTGAAATTCTGCACAAGTAACAACTGTTGACGCTGATTTTTTGAACAGAAAAAGAATGCAATGTGTGAGCAAATAACCGGAACAGGAAGTCAAGTGAAAACATAAATATCGAATTCGAGTTTTTTAAATATGCTGTCGAGGTAGTTTGGCGTCCTGATCACGAATCCAGTCGTATTTATTTCCTACGATGCATACTTTTGTCACAAATTGCGAAAAAGCGCAATTTTCCCCATACTTGCAGGTCACGTGAGAGAAAATGGTTAAAGCCATACAGATAGCTATACAAGATAGCTCAGTGGAAAGCGCTAAAGATGTACTGTGTGTGAGATGAAAATCTTTGAGCTTTCTTAAAGATTGCAGGATATACAGGGCTTCAAATGTTTACAAAAGGCCGATTTATTGTATTTGGCACATTTTCATCTATATGTACAAGTATTGCAACTACGCTACGCGGCGTGCTTTGACGTCCTGGTCACGAATCTGGTATGCCTGTGATGCATATTTTTGTCCTAAGTTGAGGAAAAAGTAAGAAAATCCGCAGTTGCACCCATATTTGCATGTGACGTAGCCGAAAACGGTTAAAGCTTAAGTCAGTTAAGCTCAGTGATAAGTGTTATTTACGTGTTGTATGCGTACTGAAAATCTTTGAGCTGTCTTAAAAAATAAAGGATCAACAGGGCTTCAAAAGTTTACAAAAGGGTCATTCACCGTACGGCACATGTACACATGTATGATATATAATGCATCTACAATGAATTCGTGTTTAGGATGAATATACAAATATTGTAAGTATACTACGAGACGTAGTTTGACGTCCTAGTCACAAATATGGTTTTATTTATTTCCTGTGATGCATACTTTCGTCGACAGTCGCGATCAAAGTGTTAAAAATCGCAACATCTCCCATACTTGAAAGTCATGCTACAGAAAAACTCTACAGCCGTAAAGCTGAAAATCACCAAGTACAAATCACTACATAGCTACGATATCTGTGCCTAAATTCGTTGCGCTGTGGAGGATTTACAAGTCTTCAGATATTGTTCATACGCCGATGTAAATACATACAGATGTAAATGTCATATGTAGTAAACATATGGCATTTACATCTAAATACATGCTGAATAGTGTATATGCATTGTATTAATGGCTCAAAAAAATGTACGCTTTCTAATTAGGTCACCCATGTGATAAAGCATGAAGACACCATATACTTAACCCAAACTGACAACACATAGACCGGAACTACCGGCTTGAACCTCGAGATTGCTGCTTTAGCAGGTATTTTTGTTCTGTGTTATTGTCTAGTCGGGATCACTCCAGAGCCTGATTATTAGTTCGTTTTGTTACATGGACTACATTGAGAGCAGCTCGATGTCATGAGAACATCTGACTTTTAAATATCGCTTCAGCCTGAAGGTTGCCTTACCTGTTCTAGATATAATACAGCTGTTACACCATTTATGTTTTGACAAGTATTTATGAATATTCTCCTCGTCGGTGCCATAATCATTATAGCTTCTAAAATCATGTTGTGTATCTGTAGATTTATTTTATTTCCTCTTAAATTTTTGCGCACGTATACAGTAACGTTTGTTAATTTCATCTCGGGGTAATGACACCGACGAATCACCAGAGCGAATGCCCTAGGCGTGGAAGTGTCCGCTCACGTGTGTCGTCGCTTACGGTGAAGAAAGTTGATGAACTTTTGATATCCGTTACCTTTGCCTATTTCTTAACCACCGAGTGACAGCTTATACTTACGAAGTGCTTGTAAGGGAGTTGTGTAATTTCACCGTGAGTGTAAATGTTCGTTGGTATAGAACACAAACTCAGTGGAAATGAGCGTGATTTAGAAACAATGCACGTCAATGCCTGTTTACCGTCACAACTTCTCTATTTCTTGAAAACGTTATGTGTATCAAACATAAATCAGCATAAGGGGATATAAGATAATCTGCGAGCAAGATATCTCGACCTTGGCTTTTTAGGCGTTTTTCTCGGGTGGATGGGTCAGGTGATCCCCACAGTATTGAGAATAACTTCGCCTTGTGCAGAAAACAATTCAGAGGAATTTTTTAATTGAGCCGACAATCTGCACCATGCTATATATATATATATATATAGACTAAACGATGTATACATGTATGGACAAAGACATGTGTATGTACATACGTATATATTCGTACACATACCTATACATACGGATATGAAAATGTGATTTTTTACAATTAAAGTGCACCATTCTCTGTTTGTTATATATATCCCTGTATCTGCAATTCTAATAACTTACATTATTTCAATGTATTGTTTCTAACCATCTGGTACAACGCAAAAAAGTAGTGCTTGCTAACACAGAGAACTACTACTATTTATTACTGTCAACCGACATCGAAAAGTTATTCATTTATTTATTTCATTTCTGTTTAGGACATTATCAAGAATATTTCACTTATACCACGGCGGCCATCATTATCGAGGAAGAAAACCGAGCAGTGCCGCAGGTTCCAGGCAGACATTTCCACGTACGACAGGAGAGGAAGTCAGCATGAGCTGGGCTTGAAATTAAGGCGACCACATTGGTGATACACCGAAAAGTAGAGTAGGCTAGCTTAACAACTAACAAATATGGTCGTAGACTGATATTACAGAAAAGAAGCTTGATCTGGTAAGCCTCATTTACAGTTCACCGTCAGTACAAACTCAAGGTCAGCAGTCCAAATGTACAAGTGAATGTACGAGTCCAAGATTATATATACTTTTAAGGCTCGTTTTTGACACGTAAATTGAGGTAAAAACCCTCAAAACAAACAGGAACATCTGTCGCACGGTTTGAATGCGCCACCCGTCCACTAAGTGCAAGTTAGATGATAAAGAATGACATCATCTCGAAGTCATCAATGGGAGGTGTGGCAACCATTGGCATGGCGCGCTGCAGTTCATCATGGCGCATGGCATAGTTCCGAGGAAAAGCATTCCACTCCTCTTGCAGAGCTCTTCTGCGGTGCCTATGGATCTGGGGCGCCGGGTCACGTTATCTCACTCTGATCCCGGGCATCCCACGATTCGTGGGGTGACAAATCAGAGAACATAGAGACCAGGAAAGGACCTGTATACCCTCAGCACGCAAATACGCTTTAGTGACCCTCGCCTGGTGTTGTCCTACTGCTACGTCAACATGCTCCACAAAGCGGTGAGCAGGTCAGATTGTGAACAACAGTTGCCCTCTATGAAGACCATTTGGTTACGAATGCTGGGTGAGTGAATTCAGCATTTGGTTACACTAAACCTCATGCTGCCATCAATAAATGTAGTTAACAAATTTATTTAATTGTTTCATGGGTGTTTTACGCCGAGCTTAAGAATATTTCACATAATGGTTTGAGGAAACCGAGCAAAGCCCGAGGGAAACCCAGACCTTCCCACGTACGGCCGGAAGCCAGCATGATAATTAACACATATATATATTATATATGTATTGTATATACCTATATCCATATAGCAATATGGAATTTGAGGGAATCCGATCTCTTAGGTATCTTTGCACACAAAATAAAACTAACTATGGATATTTTCCCTGGAACCGGACATGTCCAAATAGATCTAAACATATATGTGTTGAATTCTCATGCATGGTGTTTTTGCCTTGTGTAGAATGAACAATAAAAATACGGGTAAATTTGTATGTCGATTTATCATTATGACGTAGGACAAGGAAACTGCTTAGTGTTTAACAAGACCTCTGTATTCCCTCGCAGATTTAACATCTAGTTTGAAAATCAGAGTGTATGAATGCGAAATCTATCAGAAACTCCAGCAGAACATATTCTTGACTTTTTGTGCACCAATCCACAGTCATTTCCATGAAAATATTCCTCTTGACACTTTCACCTTTCTCATGGCATCATTTTCTCAGATTCGACACGGTTTTTTTTCCTTTGTCCACGATTGAATTGACCTTGCTTTTATCCATAATAGGCAAGGCTACAAGACATCAATCATGTGATTAATAATTTCAGGTTTCAGATATTCTTTGAATGTACAGCTTCATGTGTCAATTTTCACATTTTATCTCTGCAGACAACCTAGTTGGGATGACTGAATGAAAATCGATGGACTGCGAAGCGGTTACATTTTTCCACAAAACATCAGAAAAAAAATGCACACTAACGGTGTGAAATGAAATGAGCTGACTGTGCATGGCTGTCAAGATTCAAGAGAAATGGTGTTTTTTTTAACACTGGCATGTACTTTATAGCAAGACCGTTTGTTCTTGTACACGATGCGTTCGTCTGTCCCTCATCCATAAAATGAATAAGAAATAAGAAAAAAAATATACACAAAAAGCACTGAACGCTGGAAAGTTAGCTTTGTCTAACGTAAAGGCATATACTCTATAGTTTTTTTTAAGTTTATCTTTTCTTGTTTCTTCTTCTGTTTTTCTTTTCTTTCGTTTTCGTTCAATTCAAAAAGTTAGCGATAAGGGCTTTAATAAACAACGGTCACATTGACTTCTTTTCACTGAGACGAACTCAAGCTTAAAAGTTTGACAGGATTTGAACCAGTGATAAACGACTGCAAACATACGATCATATTACATGGCGGAATCACGAAGCGCCCTGGGAGGCTTCACATGCAGGTTTACACGCAGAACCAAGAAGTAATTCCGAAATGTTTTTCCCATCGCACTGAGTACAAACTTCAAGAAAATGGCATTAAATGCTTCAAGTAATAATGTCAAGGATTTAATACGTTTTCGCAATTTTTTGTGTGGAATTCGTTACTTAATTGAAAACCCTTTTTGTCTATAATTATTCCGCTCAAGACTGTGATTTAATACCACTTTTTCCATGAATATATGCAGGAAACCGGGCAAAGCAGGACTCTTGTTTTACGAAAGAACAAGAATCAATCTGGCTCCTTCGATGCGAAGAACCAAACTCATCGTAAAGTGTCATTGACCATCAGGGACCCTTAAGCGACATTTCCTACATGAACATTAGAAGTATACAATGCTTTACATATAAAACAATTACGATGTGGAAACCAGCTCTGTGTACCAATCTGTAAATTCCTAGGTGTAAAAACCGTAAACTGCCACTCTTTTTTATTCACACCATCTCTTGTGTATGCGTTAATTTTGACCGAATAACATAATCCTTTATTGAAAAGCGTCAAAAAAAGACTTGTTACGATTATTTGATTTCTATATGATCAACCATATCTAGAAAATCATTTACTCCAATTTTAGGAGAACAGAATTGTATTTTCAGCATTTTGTATTGATTACCATTTGCCTTCAAAGATACAGTTTAGTATCTATGAAATATTTTGCTATGACTATTATTATCTATGACTGTTTTGCTTACTAGTTTGTGTTTATCCATCAGCGTTTTTTGATTAGAATTACCACATATGCAATAAATCACAAATCTGGATGCGATAATTCTACCCGAAACGCAGCAATTGTGCTTTTGCATGTTATATTTTATTTACCCATCAAAGTACCATCTTCAAATTTCACGCAGTGCCCTAGAGTGTTTCTTTCCCGAACCACAGATTTCTGTGTTTACTGCTGCATTAGGGTTCTCCTGCCATCTATATAGACGGAAGAAAGGTCCTTTAACTCATAGAGTATATGTAGTAGAGCCCTCTGCCTCAATAATTGTCCCACCTTGGATTATTTCTGTTGACTTATGTTGAAATCACAAGTATTGTTTTTTTATATAGGTAGAGGGTTTGTTGTTTTGCGACTTGATTTCAGGCCCTGTGACATCTTGATTTGTTTCCCTTCGAGGGCCGGAGAACCCTATCAAAATATAACTGGTCAGCACTTTTCAAGCTAACAACAATGGATTGTTCTCTGCCATTCTTTGAGACAATGGCAGAGATGTTTAGATTCTGCTGAAGTTATGGTATATCTATGCAATAATCTTGAATAGTGTAATTCATCAATTCAGATCACAAAAGTCGTGATTTTCCAGAATTACATAATCAGAGCACAATTGGGAACTTACGCTTAGCCCGTGTGAATGAGGGGGATGTCGTAATGAATAGAAAGGGCAGAGCGTCCATGACTAAACTGAGGCGAATGATAAGTTATCTCAACACACCTGTTTATTTAAATCAACATTCTTAATTGTAGAAAGCTATCTTTTCTGGTAGCTTACATTTTTCGTTTGCCTGCGTTTACACTCTACAATAGTTGGGGTAGGCGTATGGTTTAAAGAGAACAATTATGAGAGCTTTGTCGTCTTGGAAAGGAATTAAATTATAATTGTGCCAAAAAGTATCATTTGGTGAAATGCGTTTGTCCTAGAAACACATAGATATGTTGGACCTTTTCATTCCAAGGCCTGGAACATAATCTGAAGAATATAACCCTGACGTGCCCACCCATTTAGGATGAACATACATCCTACTTCTTAATTTGATGAAGTAAATATGAAGGCGTGTTACTTTTACACTTCAGTTTGTTTTCTTTTTTTTAAGTGAAAACAGAAAATGTATTATGATTTTATTTTGTTACCCCTTCCCCCTCAGCACTTGCTCCCATGATTAGGGAGATATTTATATTTCTGAATCTACCATCAGAAATCCTCTGAAGAGAGTAATGTCTATAAAATAAATCATGTCTGCAGTAGTTGGCGTAGCGTCCAGATATCAAGAAGCGTCTGGCCATCATACATCGATTGTCACAGTATTTCATCTTCCTGGACTACTCTGGGCAGCATAAATTATAGCAAAAGATAAGGCAGTGGTGTCGTTGGGGTGGTCTGAGATCGTTTGTGCATGTCAGTTGTCCAGATAGATACAGACACGCTTAATCACCTTTGGACCTCCCTTCTGTCCATCATCTATGAAGAGTTCTGTGCAGGAGCCCATCGAGTTATGGTTTAAGTAGTGTAACGAGCCTCAGACGTTAGAAAGCTACCCAGTCATTTCCGGTTGAGAATTCCGGACGTCGGCAGGAATAGGCGAAGGTCTGACCCAGCTTTGTTCTCGCGGACAGTTCTAAGCGGGGTATGGACAGAAGGAGAGAAAAACTTGCTAACCTCACGATCTTCCGGTCCTATGTTAAGAACCTCCACCCTGTATCGTCATTAACTTAAGATAGAATCAATATATCAAAGATGGAAATTTTCTTAACTACAAAACTGTAACAAGTTTGATAATAAAACTGTCACTCACAAACAGGAAACAGGGATTCAACAATAGTTTCTTTTCGGCGAAATGATACATTATTGGTCACAAAGTAAAGACAGTTCGGATACTTTACTTCTTAACTACAACGACTAAATTATAAAACAGTTATTTGTAAACTTACTGACCATGTTTTATCATTTTATTATCTCACGTATTTACTTAATACATCAGAATATTGCCAAAGTTCAAAATAAAGAGAAGTGAAAAGATAGAAATCAAGGTCATAAGCTTATCAGTTACCGGCAAGATATTATAGCAAACCATACTAGAGCAAACCGCCCGTGCACAGGACTTCCTTCAACAGCAGGTACGACTACAACAGGAATGCATAAAAAAAAACTGCCGATGTTTTATTTCTGAGATTTGTCTCCGTGCCATAGAAATTTATTTCATCTATTACCGGCAGTTATGTTCGGTGTAACCAGACCTTTGTAAACAAACAACACGACACTAACTACTGTTCGGTTGTCATATTTGGACACGGACAAGGTGAGGCTGGTGGCGCTCACAGTTGACGTAATGAGTGTGGAATAAATCACTGACATTAAGCCTATCCGTGAAATATCAGTAATTCACTTGTCAGCTCCATTTCTATTTTATACTGTGCCACGGTAGCATTCGTCAGAACCTAAATGAATCCAAATGTTTATTCAAAACCATGAACATCGCATAGTTATTTATAACCTGCAACTCGGGGTGCTACCCGCAAGTTTTACTCGGCGTGTGACCCGGACTTTATACTCAGAACCGTTTCACTGGTCTCGGTGTGCTACCTGCACATTATACCACGGAGTTCATACTCGGGGTGGAACCCGTGTACTCCCCTGGGGGTGGAACCAGTGCACAGGTCTCAGCTAGAACCCGTGCACTGGTTTCGGTGTGCTACCTGCACATTATACCACAGGGGTGTGACCCGGGCTGGAACCCGTGCAATGGTCTCGGGGTGGAACACGTGCGCTGAACTCGGGGTGCTACACACAGATTTTACCCCGGGTGTTACTCGGACTCCTTACTCGGGATGGAACCTGCTGCTCACACTGGGCTCGGGGTATCAGCCACACATTAAACTCGGGGTGATTTCCCTACATTATGCTCACGGTGACGTTATAGGAGTACTATAAACGTCAGCCTAATCTGGTAGTGGTCTGCCGGCAGCTTTGGAATGGTCGTGAGATTCTCCCGGGCTCTACCAGTTTTCCCCTCATCATAATGTTGGCAGCCTCGTATAAGTGAAATATTCTTGAGTACGGTGTAAAACACCAGTGAAATAAAAACTAATCTGTCAGTATACAACCGACTGAACCTGTTAACGTCATATGCAGATTACATTGAAATTAACGGCGTGGGTATTGAACAACGATTGGACATCTGGATGAGATGGTGTTAAAAACATGGTTAAAGAAGAAGGAAATATAATTGTTATCACCGATTTAAGCGTTATTCAGCTATACAATGCAGTACTAAATGACATAATAATTGTAACTAAATCTGGCATTGCTTCATTCTGGTTATAGAAACCAGTGGTGTCAGAGCTGAATGATACATTTGACCATTTTTCAAAATACCCATCCTTGACCGATCACTCGTGCATTCCTTCCATTGGAGCACATATTTGGATTACCGCATGACCGTTACAATATTATTACACTTCTTAAGGCAGGCTAATAGATGTAAAACTATCGAGTAATTCATTAAGTGTAAAATGAAGTTATGTTCTCTGTCTCTCTGATGCTGTGAGACGACCAAACTTTTTTTTATACACCCACATCCGAAGTCTAGGGTGAGGGTTATTTCAGGAATGGGCTAACTACGTTTCAACACGCTGTCTTTTACATAAGTTGGTTTTGGTCACCTTTAAGAGTCACAGTCATGTGATTCCGCACAGCTGTGGGTAAGTCCAGTGTTTCCAATACGGTTATATATACCTCTCCGTAATTTGTATATTTAAATCATACGATTCATGCACGTGATGACACACATTCATTAATTAGCCTGCTGATCAAAAGCTGAAAACGAATGACTAGTCCTAAAATTAATCACACACCTTGCTTAGCACCAAGGTTACAATCGAGGCCATTGGGATGTCTTCCTGATTGCCTTACATAGATCACCAATTCATTTAAAGACCACTTAAAGAAGACACACGAGCCACACGTAAGGTTAATACCGGCACAGCTGAATAAGAAGCTTTTGGCTTTGCCTGTGAGGAGCGAGGTCTTAGTTATCTTCCAGATATATTAATGATGGCTTAAGATTAACCAAATCTATAGTGCTATAGTTATTTCTTTGACCTTGTAAAGAAGTCGAAGTGGATATCTTGGCTTGTAACAAATCTAGGAAACGTCTAAGGGTATCTTGTAGTAGGACAGAATAACGCGTTCTCGAGATTGGTGACTTAGCTGGGTTCTGCTGTCCTCAGACTTAACCTACGTGTAGACTGGGGTATACATGCAAGACAGATTGTTCCAACCTGTTACACGTACATCACGTGGGTATATGTTAATATCAAGTCGTCGCGAGCCAATGAGCAGAAGTCTTTGAAGACAGCTTGGAGGGCCAGGTCACTCTTCAGATCGTTTATCGTGGTCAGTGCTGATTTGTCAGGAAGCGCCGGTAGATCAATGAGTACGCTGGAGCCATTCAAGGCAAGGCAAAACGTCGACCGATGACAACCGTGGACACTGGCAGCCAGGGGCGCGCTGCCTAGCTTATCCTGGCTGTCAGGCAGCTTCCACGCGCTAACTTTCCGGACTGCCCTATCGATGGCGGCCTGAGAAGACGGGTGGATCTAATGTGCCTGTAGCAGTAGCAGGTAAGCCCTAGTAAATACTTCAGTCTGTACTCCTTGAATAAGGTTTCAGTTTCTGGTTATGACGCTTGTCCACTGGTTGTAGTCCCTACGTCATTATGTCTATGAACAAGATGGCATCAGAAAAACAAGTTGTACTGTCGCTTGGATTGCTGGTCATTTATATACCGTAATCATGTTTTATCAATGAAATTATTGTCCTCAGCCATAGACTTGATTTAATAAATGAAGAAAAGAAAACTGGAATGAAGGTTGTTCGCTTTATTCCAGATAGCCAGATTTAACTCGGGACAAACCTGATTTTAGCCATTTATATCGGGCTTTTTCAGTTATAACTGCGCACATCGAACTTATGATGGTAGGAATGATGAGTCAGCATCATTTCGGATTTTCTGTTGATTTTAGTTTGAGCACAGGTTACCACCTTGAGAACGCACATGTAAAAATCTCCCAAAATTATAGCTTCACGAAGATCTGTTTCTCAAAATCGGTAGATCAGGTTTTTCGGCGTTTCCGTTATACATTTTATGTCAAGATTTGATCAGCTATTAGACAAAAATATCCGAAGTTGTGTGACAATCATTTTGTTTGGCATACCTTCCGCACTTCTGAATTTGGAATTTGATGTTGTGATTTTAAAGTTTTACAGCAGTGAAAGGATACAGAGAGAGGTAGTGACTGGAGCCAAGATCAAAGGATTTGATATAAATATAAGAGGCAGGCTTTGCTTGACAAAGGCACCACCGCGATGATTAAAGTCTGACACACCCTGTCGGTAAATATGTTCCGTTAGATGAACGCACTTATTCGCGTTTAAACTGTCACGATTCAGCTCAGGCACACTGCGAAGATTTATTTTACGAACGCTATGCGCCACATAAAGGTGGAAACTGTCACGATTTAACACTGCCACACCGGGCAGGTAAATACTGTTCATTTCACAAATGCACTGCGCTGCACGACGGTGCAAATAACATGCTTGCGCCAAGACGTTAAAAGATCCAATCGCCAATTCACCGCGTTCTGTCTTTAGTTCATGCATGTTCAAATGGAATCCATATATAACTGCTTAGACTTGTCTTTCATCAGGAACAATGGCTTTGTGAAGTTTTTTCACTTGTCCTTAAATTTTCCTTTTGACGGTACTTAAAGCCAGTGATTGTTCTACACACCTCACCTCAGAGAGTGAACGTATTTCCTTTACCCAGAATATGTCACTCTGTACAGTTTTCTATCTTTTCTATCTCTTGCCATTGCATTCCACATTCAGTGGAGAGACAGTGCATTTAGAAACGACATAGGCGGTTTCATACAGGTTTTTCCACTGCAGGGACGATCTTTGTCAAGATTTGTCTACTGGAATTATCGACACTTTCACAATTTTGTCAAGAATGTTTCAATACTTCGATTCTCTGTCCGCCTAAGAGGTTATCCTGATGGAACTATCAAGCGGCTCGCAACATTCGGTGCGAATGGAAACCAGCAAAATTTACCGGAGTAAAAGTGAACACCTGACACTGCTCTATTGTGTGTATAAGAGTACTTACTGAATCACTGGACACTTTCCGTCGAGAGTAATTTAATTTCTGTAAATGTCTTTTCGACCGATGGTAAGCACGAAGCCATACGCAAGTGCAAAGCTATAATTTCTCTATTCATCGTCGCGACTAGACTTGGCTGACTTTCTTTTGTCGCTTTGTGATCACTGCCTAATTTGATGGCTTATATAATAGCAATAGGACGGTCTAATTAGCAAGCTGAGTGCCTCACATTTCTGCCACCGTGAAGTTTGTTAGCACTCTTAAAGAGCTGTCACCTGATCCTTACAGCAGAAAGGCGAACAAAACATGACCATGCTGCGAACACCATAACTGTCAGTTTCTGTCCTGAAAACAATCACTGTTAATTTGTTGCAGCTGCAGTGAACACGCACGCCTTGCGCCTGGTGTGTATATCTCTTTGGTATTTGAGTGGTATTTGAGCACTTTGGAAGTTTCGCTGAACAGACAGCTGTAAATCTCTGATTCCCGTGACCAGATCTGCTGTTATGTGGAGCTCCACATAACGGCAGATCTGCTCATGGGAATCAACTGTTGAATTCTGCATTGCCGTTAACGTGTGAATCCCATCGCATTCTCAGCCAAGAATTCACGTATACATTATCAGCTCCTGAAGAATGAAGGATTGTCACGAATATTTGTTATGCAAACTGTGATGGGAGTGAACAAATTTCTGATGACCCCACTTTTTACACTTTATTACACTTTAATTTTACCCATTAACTCGCTTAAATGTACTTTTTTTTACCTAAATGCTCTCTGGGTGTGAAGAAAGACGCCCCAAGCCTGGGCGACGTATAGTTGCAAAAAGCTTTCGCTGATTTTTTCTTAAACAGCTAAAGAAGAACTGAAAACTTCCCAAAGTATCTACTTACAATCGTCTGTTTTCAGGGTGGATTTCATGTGCTTTGGGATACATGTTCATATTTATTTATTTATTTGATTAGAGCTCAAGAATGTTTCCAACTATGTGAGGACGATCACGTTTTTAAGCGGAGGAATGCGGAGAGATGTCTACATAATAGAGTTTTGCATGCAAATATAGTTCATTGGTTGTAATTTGGAAATGATGTGCTTTGTATAATTTGTTGTCAGTCTGATAATGTGTCAGAGAATTGTAAAAAAATATCTCATGGTTGTTTCTGCATGGAACCTACAGATACCGTTGAGGCCGGATTTCACTGGTTACATATACTTCTTCCGGAGTTAACATTACATGAATACATGTGTATGGTACTTTTGTCGGTATAGCGGGTTGGCGGTTAGCATTAGATTTTGATTTTGCTGTCATGTTGTTCAACTGCTCCTACGATATAAATGTGACAACCTGCAATGCACGAAGGAAACGCAAACACTTTCGTTTATATTTCTTCATTGATGCATTTAACGTGTGAATTTCCCGCGGTGCTTTGCTGTAGGTGTAATCTGTACACATGCCCTATATAAGTGTTATCTTCCAACATCTCTTTTGTATTACATTCATATCTATACATTATGCGATAATTACTTATCATGTTTCCTCAGTGACATCGAGGGTGCAAGTTTAGATTCCCCATTTTCAGGTACAGGTTTAAGCTCTGAGGTTGGTCAGCACTACCTCACGAAGCGTAGTGGCTTTCAAATTGCTTTCTATGGTTTCCTAATGTCCTTGAGGACAGCGTAACATACAAATCAAATCAGTTAATAAAAAAGCCTCCCATCCCTTTCCCTTTCTGCCATTCTTATTAACCTATGTTCAATTTAAACCACCTGTCATCTTACATGTGTCCAGTTTTAAATCGAATGATCTCATCTCAATTCGAGCCATTTATTAAAACACGAGACTGTCAAAATTCTAAAACCTACATCGAATCCTGTAACACCAGTGTTATGCGCATCCTATTTCTGTATAGTGTCACAATGTGACGCAAAGTATCGCAAAGTATCACTGAATTATCACAGTTAGAGTGAGCTAAAGTGGGCATGTAAATAGCACCATGGAAAACATCCATAATATGAAGGTATTATCGTTGTCAATAATCCGACAATGAGTCTAAGTAAATAGAAGCGTCAAATGTGTTTCGTCTTCTGGAGAGCATTGAGAATAGAGCACGTTACAAAGTGTCCCTCAATCTCAGCCACTAAAACATATATGCTAGTGGATAGTTCATTCTAAGAGTTCCTAGACTGAACGGTCTAGATTTTTTTTATATAATATGGAATTTTGTAAAATTTTGTCGGCAAATTCGTAAAATGTAGCTTTGAATGAAGCGCTCAAGTCCGCCTTCCACCTGTGGCCCAAAGTGTTGTGTCGAGGCCATTGGCAGGTTCCGGTGTGGCGTCTGTTCGCGGCTTCTCTCCTGTGAGACCAGGTAAACCTGCTTCACCATGATAGCATTTGATAATGGGCGCTGACAGTTCTTTTGTCTCTGCTCTGTGAACACAGGCTATAAGAGACAGAACTGGGTTCTGAAAAAGAAGGTTCTTTGCACGGCTTGTGGAAAATGAAGTGAGGTTGTATCATCTATAAATACATATATATTGAAGTCAGTGATGGACCATTCGCGGGAATACCTCCAGTGAACCACTGCTATATTGCTCTGCGGGAAGATCGGGGAAAGTAAACTGTGAATTGCTGATATTGAACTGTTAATATTGTCGCTGGTCAAGTGATATAGATTCTGAGAGAAAAACTCAGTATAACTCTCAAAATGCAGTGATTAATAACCGATCAGTTTCAGGGCGATTTTTACACAGCGACCGCAATATCACCTAATATTTGGTTCCATTATGTATTCATGTGCACAGTATCTAGTTTATTCTCCCCGGTTGTTTGTCTTGCCTGTTTGTAAAGCCTATTTTATACTCGTTTGTTATGGTGGCCTTATCAGTATGTCCTAGTTTAGCCTGCCATTATTTGATGATCGTTGTCTTATTTTATATTTTATGCTTATTTTATGGGGCCATATGTTCATCGTGTTGAGTTTGATCGGCACGTTTGATACTTGAACACTTGCAATCAAAGCACAACTGAAATACATAGTGGACTATCGACACCATATATACTAAAATGGTACACTGTTTGCATACTGATTTTATTCATCCGCCTAGAACATTCATTACGTCTTTTCATCATCAATGTATGTATACACATTTATATATTTTCTTAGTTCTTCTGTGCTTTGTGTTATTTGTCATTTTCGGAAACTAGTCTTGTGATTATTAATCTAGAACACCCATTTCGGTTGACGGCTGGTAGACGAAAGTGGGTTTCGACGACTAGGTTCACACGTGACGTGATTATGTGTCAGTACCACGATTTCAACAACACCTGGTGCTGGCGTCATAAACGAATTCGTCATTTTTCGTACCTGTATGTCCCAGTTTATACAGCTATTCCTTGATTATTTTATCTGTCAACCCTAATTAATACTCCAATTCTTTGGTGACATATTACCTTATAGTAGCACTGTTCCACTCTCTTGTCCTAATGCCTTAGTTTATTCTCCCATTATTGATGGCATTTTATGTAATCCCTGGCTATAGCTCAGTTATTTTACTGTTTTATTCGCATGCCTCAGTTTTATGCTCCCATTCTTTGATAACGACGTCTGCAAGTCCTAGTTTATAGCCCCAGTCCTCTAATCGTCATGCTTTGGTTTATGCTGTTATTCTCTAGTTGTCTTACCCGTATGTAGTTTATACTGTCGTATTGCCAACTGCAGTAATTCCGCTCTAGAGTACCTGGGAATATGTAGGCACAGCCTTTGAATCAGTAACATAATGTAGCCTTCTCATCGTATGTGTCATGACGCAAACTGGAGTGTGGATGACCTTGTATATTGGGAGAATATGTAGATGGCCTGGCCATTGCCTAAGACAATTGTGCAGGCCATTATAACACTTGGATTTATCGTCACAGATCATGTGATGTTACGTATCTCATATATTATTATCGACACCGTACATACTAAAATGGTACACGCTTTTAAAACTGATTATGTTCATCATCCAAGAACATTCATTGAGTCCTTTCGTCATCACTGAAAACTATTGCCTGCTTCTCTTTACAAGGATCCATCCTAAGATATTTCCTTAGTTCTTTGGTGGTTTGTGTCATTTCTCACTTTTGGAGTTCACGGCTGGTATCGAAATATCGGCTTCGACGCCTAGGTTCGTACAGTTACGTGGTAATGCAATGTAGTCCAAGTGGTCGAAAGCCATATGGGTAAACTGGACCGTTGCAACCTATTTATCTAGTACCAGAGAAGACAATTATAGATTAGCGTGCCGAGATAACCCCCTTGAAAAAAGTCAGCGATGATGTTAAAAATTGTACAGAACTTTGGTATATATGGTATGTCATGTTAAGGGGATGTGGAATGAGCATGCAGTTAGCAATCATAGTCGTCGAATTGCCCCTGACACTCATTCGTTCGTCTCCCTGGGCAATATTAACCAGTGAAATTGAAGTAATGTCACCGTAAACGAGCTGCCCAAAGCTGTCATAAAAAGTTATGCCCTGACAATGACATGGCAGATGGGGGACAGGACGGAGAAAAATCTCTCTGTCCCCGGGGGTCATGTATCATTCCACAGGATTACGTCGTTACGGCCATCGTTATTTGCCTCATAACAGTAATACCTACCTCCACGGGGACCGGGTGGCTTTTACGATATTGTACTCTCCTCTAGAGCAGCGTAAATTCGCACTATTAAAAATGTCAGGTTACGCTAAACCCGGGTTATTAGAAGATAATTGCCTTCTTCCCTCTCTTTTTTCTGTTGCCATTTGCTGTAATTTGGATGCCGGTCCCCGAAATAGACATGCGTACGTGTAGATAAGTTTGGATTGACCATGACGTCTCTGGCCTAGGGCAACTTTTCTGGCAATCAGTTGCTTGGGTTGGCCTTTGCTGCTGTTGCCATCCCTATCCAAACCAAAATGGCACTGGCCATGTGATAAGAATTTGCTTGAAAGTGATGAATGAACGGCTAGAGTTGTGGTGTTTGGCGATACCAGCTGGAGTATAGTTAGAAGCAATTGCATGTTTTGAACAGAATAACCACATGTAGTGAACAGAATAGTGGCGGTGGATGTGGTGCCGCAGTAGCTAGTGACCGGCTAGAATTGGTGGTTGAGGCGAGAGAGTGGTAGTTGAAAAGAGGCTGAGCTGGTGATTGAGTAAAGGTACAGTGATGAGAGAAAACGAGAGAGTGGTTCGAAGACACGGGTGATGATGACAAAGAAAAGAGAAACTGGTTGCAAAGTTAGGCTTAGTAGGATTCGAAGATGGATGGACTAGTCTTTTTAACACTACATCTCCTCATGAACCTCTTTTGCCCCACTGGTATTCTAAATACTCGGGCATCGTTTCGTATTCCTGTCTACCATGGTACGCAAATCCCAAATCGATGGGAAAGTCTTCTAAGGCTCACAGCGAAAGAACCACGGTCCATTGCCTGAACTGACGGGTTTGATATGTTAAACACTATCGACTTCCAATCATTCACGTGCTAGATTTTGGGACAATGGAAATGTACCTATTTTAGTAGGGATTAAACCAGTTATACTAAACCGAGTGTGAGAGAGCAGTAGTTTTTATGGTGTTCTCATCTGCAACCCACACGGCCAAACATTTTGACTCTTCTGAAGCCGTACATTTGCGGATTTAACTGGCGCCTCTCCTCTTTTTATAACACAGGGAAAATTCTGGTATCTCGGGGTATATTGATTTCCTCCGAACCAATGGATGTGCTGCATTCCAAATAACGGCCTATTTGATTGGGTCACTACTAACAGGGAGGAATTACTTTTCCTCGTGAAAAAAAAAATGATAGATAAATTCTCTCTTTTTTGGGCCATCAAAAACAACAGAATAAAAGAACCAAGAAAAGATATCCCAGCTAACTGAGAGTAAACTAATCTTCCCCGATTTGGTGGCCAATGAGAAGCTACTACTTCAAATAGCAGCAAATTGATTTGCTTGGTTATGTCGGGGCAATTTAATTTCCCCTTTGTACGCAGAATAGTTTTTTGATTTTCTATTTTTACCACGGCGAAAAAATAAGTATTGAAAAATTATGTCCCTTCTGCGGTCCCGTAAGAATTTGTCCTTTAAAATGTAGATAAAGTCCTGTTAAATGAGTGTAAAGGATAGGATCTATGTCGATGATAGAAGACGGAAACGTTAGGGCTGTGGAATAACACTGATCTTCACCATAGCAAGGCCAAGCTTATAACAGTACAATGTGAAGATTAGAACAATATCAATCTTATCTCCAACCGCAAGGGGCCTGTTATCCTCCCATGAATAAAAAATCGTTCAACATTTGTTGGTTACAGTATGAGGATTATCAGGTTTTTCAAACTTTTTATCTTCAACGATAATTTGTAAACGGTAAATGTGCATGGACTCAGATTCATGTTCCGGTTTAGCCGTCGTTCCATTACATTAATCGACTAACACAGATTAGAGTTGGCAGACGATGGAGACAAAGGTATCTTTAATATACTTTATTAAAGTGGGAAGAGATTCGTTATGGAACAAGCACACGTAATGTCATTTTTGACAATCTCGGTCCCATTTGTCATTTTTTTGTACTTTTGTACAGTCATTTATTCTTTCGGTTGAATGATTATACTGTATTAATTCTATGTTGCGTTCTATAGGACAACCCAGGTGGACGTTTCAGAAGTACAGTACTGCACGATCCCAGCGATACCGTCTAGGTGTATCTTTCGCCCATTCTGATCGTGTGTTGAGAGGATCGCATCCCAATAAAGTTATGATGGTCAGTGCATGCACGGATTTGATCCAATTTATCTCCTGATCAGTGGACTTCAGTTTTTTGCTTCACGCAAGATATGTATATATTTTACTTACGTTTGCTTACCTGGCAAGGAGGCCTGGTGACAGGGAAATTATTAGCGAATAGTTCACCTAAATAAAGTAAAGAGGAAAGCTGGCCCAATCGGCCAATGCATAGTCTCCAGTTTTTGTTTCAGGAGGAAGGTACACAAAACTTTGCATACATGTGCAATAGGTCAATTCGGAACACTTAATGTGCTCTTTGTTGCCGTCATCCCAGTTTGGATACTAGCAAATATTCGCGCGTTTTTCTTTGTCTAGATGCTTTTAAAAGTAACCTTTCTCAGGTCAGTCATGACCCAGTTTTGTTGCAACTAAAAGATCACCGGCAACTGATATACTGTTAACAGCCAGATGTGAAAGTGTGTAGGCAAGTTGGGGTTTAAACTTATGACAATGCCTGCTGTGATTTTGAGCAAATGTGTCGAACTTACACTATGGAATAAATGGTTATGTGATTTCAGCCCAGCAATGTACTATCATGTGGTTTGGCAGACCTTTAGGCTCTAAACACGGGTTCTTTTCAACATCGTGATATGCCTGCAAATGAAGCGGTCTGGAAATAAACTATTGTGAACATGATTCTACAATGTATACGTAAGGGTTTCGGTGCATTTCTGTATGGCGGAGCTTGTTTCCTCTTCACTTCTTTCTTTTTATTTGGTGCCTTATCTTTGAGAGTATGTGTGCTGAATACTGTTTCCAAAATTATCTTCTAACGTGTTATGTTCTTTTCAGGGATGATGCTAATTTATAACGCATAAATTTTGTTACACAGTCCTCGTCCATTGCATGCAAATATGCCTTACTCTTGCCTTAATGGCACTACCCTTAAAATTGAGCTCGACAGCACTTGCAGATCACAAAACAAAACATTAACCGCGCCAGCTTTCTATCCGTCTGCTAAGGGTCATGTTTCCTCATGGCTGACCACACGGGACAGAATGGAAACCCCTGATTTTCCCAGACAGGGAATACACTGATGTTGTGTCGCCACGCTTGGGGTATAGGAGACAACAAAAACACATTTAACACGATCCGTTCATTTAATACGAGCCGTTCGATAATGCATAGACTCGCCGTTTTCATCATTTTCGTTCCATTAAAAATATACGGCTACAATTCGAAGAACTCGAGATTGCTGCTTCCAGTTGAAATCAATTCTAGACTTTGTTATGAACATCTAGACCATTATGTCTACGTGTTTGTGGCCAAGATTTTGAAGATGCGGGGTATAAACTGACGCCTGGATAACTCAGGGATTGTCACTTTGTGGAGACACATCTGTGTGAGGTGACAAGACAGGTGACAGCCTTTGTAATACAGCCTCTTTAATACATTGTGATTCTGCTGAAAAACATAAGATTAAGGGACATTTGCCCTGTCACTGAATCTACATGTAGTGATTTATTCCCAGTGGATAATACAAGGATAATAAGATTACTCTGTCCTCTGCTATCATAAAAATTGTGGGTTGGCATCATTCTCGAAGAACTGTTGCATAGATTGTATGTTCTATCAAGGCACTCCGCCTCTTGAAATATCAGGTCTCTAGATATGCTGTTTGGGGCTTCAGCAATGCTTCCAACGCCCCTAGATTATACAGACATAGTAACGTATTCAGCAGATACCGTCTATGAACAATCGGATTTTACACTAAGGGATAGTCACGAGATAAAATAACCGGCCGATTCAGGCGGATTTTTTTAACTTCGTCGTACATGGATGCTCAGTTTCCATGTCGTTCACAAGTATGAGTGTATTATCACAACCGCACCACCCGTAGTTTAGATGTCCCATGTGTTGAGTGTATGCCTGCAGTACTAATTGTATTAAACTTACTGTTCTTTGCCAAAACCTCCACTTTATATGCAAATGTATAAATAGTAGCACCTTACTTGTCAGCGCCTTAGAACCATGGATTTTGTGGAATCTAGTTTCGATTGCTCAAAATGTTGTGTTATTCTCACATTTAGGCAACAATAACATGAAAACAACTGAAGTCCCACGTTTCCTTCAGTGTATATGGCGATGTCATAAATAACATATGGCCATTGTTGTTAATTCGAACTTCTGAAGTGCAATAGGTAACAGTGCGGCAGTAATGGGTTGCCGTTCCTTAGTACTGTGTGACAGCAGTTGGGTACTGTGTGGCTGCTGCTTAGTGGAGGGTTGCCGTTCCTTAGTACTGTGTGACAGCAGCTGAGTACTGTGTGGCTGCTTCTCAGCACTGTATGATAGCTGCTCAGTACTGTGTGACAGCTGCTCAGTAGGCCTCCTGCTTGGCCGCTGATCAGTGCTGTGCAGCAACTGCTCATTACACGGTGATGACTGCTCAGCACTCTGCGCCAGCTGCTCGGGACTGCTCAGCTGATGGTCAGCAGTGACAGCAGTTAAATAGACAGCTGCTCACTACTGCGTGACAGCTGATTAGTACTGGGTGACAGTATAGCCCTACCACAGTGCAGTGCCGTTCTACCACAGGGCATTGCCGCTCCACCACGATACAGTGCCGCTCTGCCATTGTACAGTGCTGATCGACCAAGGTGCAGTGCCGTAAGTTTGATACCGTCTCCAGGGCTTTCTTTTTAGTGCCGTACTCTTCCGTATTTGGACCTTGGTTGAGACTCTGCTCATGCTTTAAACTTTTGTCGTCTGATAACTGTGTAAGAAATGTTTATTCCGACACACACAAGTCTGATGTTATTTTTTTGTGCTTTGTTCGTATATGTATTTGCACAATCATACGCCATAAATGTATGAAAGTCCATTAAATTGTTTTCTTTGAATACATTCTGTGTCCAGACTTATGACACTGTTGTTGTATAATGCGAGCTTGTTTGGCACACAGTGCCTTTATGCATTGGGTAATGTGGTTCTCATGAAGCTGAAATCGTTGATGGATGTGCGGTCAGAAAGCAAACTCGTCTAATAGCTGAATCGTGCATCGCTTACAGCTCACGCTACTGATCAGGGAGCTCACGGAAACAAGCTGTCGAGAAAATATTGGAATTGTGACTAGAAAGGCGGACATTGCAACCGTGCGTCATGAGGCGGGAGTTATTGGCTATATCCGGGAGTGCCCATTACTAAATTGCACGCTTAGGGCAAGCTGTGTGAACTGCAGCAATAACTTCCGTAGCAATTTTCAGTCCCAGCATATTTTGGATCTGGTACCTGTTGACAGATATTCGATATTATATAAAATGAGGTCATGCCGTCAGACAAGAGGGTCATCTTGACGTATGTCAGTGCCCGCGGCAGTGTGGCTTTACGCTGGTCAGGACGTCACAGTGGTGCGTAGCGGTCAGCGGAGTGACTGCCGAACGTGTTGAGCTAGGCAGCCTCTGCTATCCCGCCTGGAGACTGGTCAAAATTACCCACCCCCACCCACCCCTCCGTGCCCCATACCCTGCTTCCCGCCCTGCCCCCTAGCGTTCAGCTTTATTAGGTTTGGCAGTCCTGAAACACCATCATAGACTACTGTATGGGAGCGAAAACTCACTTGGTCACTGATAATTTGACAGCGATTTTGATAGAATTCGGGTTATCAGATCGCTGAATTACATTGCAAGTCTGCAGTAGCAACACGCGCTTTCCAAGCTGGTTGAAATGATATGACCCCTACTGTAATCCAAGGTTAAACATTTCATAAAAAACGAAACAACATGTCTCTCTCTCTGTAAGCGTATCAAACTGGTCTAGTGGAGCATTTGATTCCTCGGTGCTATGAAGGTTCCAGAAATGTTTTTCATGTAGTTAAGCAGTAGTTTAGTGTACCTATTTTATGGCAAATGTTCAGCTCAACCATGACTCTGCAGCAATGTATTCATATTCATATTCATATTCATTAATGCTAGATTGCCTGAGGTCTTATGTGTGTACGTCAACAGGTTAACAGGTGCATCGCCACAATTAAGGGCGGTCGTTTTCTCCGGGCATAGCTGGGTTTCTTATCGGTGAACGGCTGCCTGTGTTTTTGCTAGGTTCACTGCATTTTTGCGACCACTAGAGTTCGCGAAAAGCGTGGACATGACCTGAAGACCGCTGCATTTATCTGGTTAGGAGACTTTAGCTAATACGCATATGCCAAAAGCGGAAGCGTCAAAGCTCCCAGAGAAAAAAATGCCCTCTGTTGTAATGTAAAGTGTGTGTCAGTAAGTATAGCCTACGTTACATAACCATCAAGGTGGGTTACGTCCCATTAGGGCTAAGCCAGTGAAATTAGAAGCGGCATGCCTTCGGGATTGCCGTAAATTATATATAGGGTACAAGGGCTGTCATGCTTTCTGTCTGAGTAACGCTGTACTCGGCACATCCAGCGCAACATGGTAGGCCCATGCCCTGTCAGAACTGCTGGCCTTACATTGCATTCCTCTTAATTTATGGCGAGTGGATGTCGCCGGCGCGTGAAACTGTTGTATGACTGGTGTAGAGTTTGCCACACCTGCGACATATTCTCACAGCATCTTTCGTCGCTGACAGCAACCATTTTTTTTAATTGCTTGGAATTGTACGTCCTGTGTATCGTTTTCAACAAAATCAGGTGTTAACGCTGGCTGCGCCGTTGCACTGGGGAATTTGAATTCCATTACCTACATTTGGCCTTTCCTTAAACACTCAAAAACTGTTGCTCTCAGCGGGAATATTTCTTCCATCCCTCATTTCTATTATCTATTAAAATGTACACAAAAGAAAAAAAAGTGTAACTAAAAGTTAAAAGTAATGTTTTTAGTAGCAGGCTAGGTTCTACCCAATTTTGCTTTGACTGGAAACAAAAAATTAATATCAATAACAAATAGAAATGGTGTACAGTGGGGCGATTAAGCACAAAGCGCTTGTGTTTAATCATTTATGTGTAGAAAACAAATTAATTTCCAGAAGACCTTGAGGGTGTATGGACCATACACCTGGCAAGAAATCCGACAGAAAATGATGGCTTGGAATCATTGGTTAGTGCGTCGACTAAATCCACCAAATTGTTTAACACGAAAAAAAGAAGAAGAAAAAAAGCAGCGTAAAGCGGTGGTTTCGGTCATTCACACAACGTTTAACCTAACAGTACATCTAGATTTTGTGCTTGTTAAGTGTTCAACTGGGCCTTTTCTTGCCTCTTCTGGGACATATTCTTTATAATGTTTTCTAGAAGCTACCAGCTACATCTGAAGGGGCACCTAATAAGCCTTTAAGCCAAAATAGTAACAAGTCGTCGCTTACGTATGTTCGGTTACTTAAATGCATTTCGAAGTCTTTCGTGTTTTCTCCGCTCAGCTTTGGTCATTTTTTTCTTAACTTAAGATAACCGCGTGTATTTGACCCTATACTATTTCTGTATTGCGTCAAGCTTTGTATGTCTGTCATCGGTAAAGTTTGAACAGCTGGCTATTTATACACGCTTGTTTATTGCAAATCTGACGTAAACATTTAGAACTCTGGCTTCAGAGTGTATGTGGCATTACTAGTATGCGGCCTGTCACACCCTCAGATTATTTTAGTCCATCAAGATGCGCTGTTAACCTATAACCGCCTTTTCAACTCTCCCCTTTAACATTTAGGAAGAGAGCTTTGTGAAATGTGGAGGATTTGATCGAAAACAGGTCGCTTCTGGGGAACCCATATCAACAACATTGCGGATGGTTGACTTTCTAAATACTTAGCCGGTAAGGTATCACTTTTGTTCTTCCCTAAAACTGGTTTAACGTTTGGAAAACTGAATAAACACTCTTCAGCTGTCGTTGTTTGGCCCCGTCTTATATCTAAAGCTACTACGGAAAGCGCATTCACCATGGTGACTTATCTGTTATGTATCTTGCATGAACGCTACGTCAAGCGTATGGTGTGCACTTGACTACAACGCCGCAAAAGACAGCGGAGGAGCCAAACACTGGATTTTCTTTCAAAAAAATACGTGTATTTATGAGATTAATTTTGATGATGTATTAGAAGAAATTAAACTTCATCATACCGCATTGTCCCCATTCTTGTGTATCAGAGAGTGGCAAAAACTAGTGCCGAAATAGTGTGATCCAGTGTTAGGCCTAACAAGGTATATCTTAGGGCCATTGTTAACCTCATTGGTTTATTGCAAAAATATGAACTCCCCTTGCTAACAATATTGTTAATGTCCACACACTCAATCTTCATGAAGCAGGCACATATGCAAGCAACCTGTATGACAAATGCCCGCCTTGAGATATCTAAGAGCACACATCGTGACATATACTAGTATCTGTAATAAATATGTCCAGTTCCGGTATTTCTAGCCACCAGCAGTTGCTTAAACGTATGGGCGGACATACATGGTGTGCTTTTTCGTGCAAATGACCTCTTGACAGACATCGAATTTCAAGCAAGCTGTTTCGTATAAACGTACAGTTTATTTCCTCGATTTATAAGCCGTGAAAATTGTAAGTTATATAATTGTACTTCATTGTGGGATTCCTGGTTTCCATTGGTCAATACACTAAGATATTCCGCAAGACATGATGTACAGCGGTCACGAGGCAGTATCTAACGATCACGCGCAAATAGCCATTGGGCTCGTGTGTTTATTTTAAATATTTATCTCCCTTTGCCGGTCCAAAACGTCCACTTGTTCGTACAGTAAACAATCGAACTGTGGTTTGCTCAGCTCGCGACCACGTACGTCCAACAATTTAGGGATTCAACAGAGCAGACTATTTTTCCCCCTTTTCCAATTTTTTTCAGTAAATAAAACATGTAATGAACATCTTGGGGTGGGATAAAAGGACTTGTGAACTCTTCATCTCGAGCTTCATACTCGCTAAAAATCACCTCTCTCAAGCTTACAATTCCTGATATCCAATTGCACGCCCTGCACTATTTTTGTATTGTACTTTCAAGTTCATTCATATCCCACTGAGACACCCTAGAGTGACAGATTATGTTCGTGGTTTTATTTTTGATTTGCTCTTTAATGGCTTTTATCTGTTCTTTTTTGTCTTACATTTGCTGTGGTTTCATCCTCTACTAGATGGTATGCATTATTCTAAATTTTGAAAGCTTCAAACAGTTATCCTCTGTCGTTGAAACGTAAATCCCTGCTGAATTGCTTGTTCCAGCGATTCTAATAAGGGGCACAAACTTGTTCATCAATATTTCACAACAACCATAGAGCCATATTTTCTCATAAGGAGCCGACGAAGAACAACGCAACTCTCCTAATCACACGCATATAGGCAGTCCTCTCTGCGGAGGTCACTTGCCGACATTTTCCCATTTGGGGTTGGAGAAGAATATAAAGTGTGTGTTGTGAAACTGCTATTGTTTTGAACCGGACATGGGAGTGCATTTTTAAATGACACATTGCATTGAATGTGGTTCTGGAGAAAGCCAAGTCATGTTTCACATAGCGGTTCTCACAAAAGTCAGGTTTCACATAGGAGTGCTGGTAAAAGTTCTTGACTTTCAACGGTCAAGTCATATCGCTTCACACAGGAATTCCAAATCTGATACCGGGAAGAAGTATCTACCAACGGGGTCTGATTCGATCAGATATTCTGATTTTAAAGATCTCGTCTGAAAATAGCTGGCAACGTTACCTGAGTTCGGAAAGAGCAAAGATGATAAACCCGAGGGAGATATGTGTCAGATCCACTTCTTGTTTAATTATTTTGTACCATAATGAACCTTTTAGTCAATACGTGTTTGTATCTACGTATTCATTCCATCAGTATATCTTAATATACGTACAAATCATTACTGTAAATGAATATGTATGTTTGGCTGAGTACAGCAAGATGAAATTATGGACAACTGGGTTTCAAGTGATACAAATATCAGACTTACTAAGATTGCTTTACATTTTGGTCGGAAGCACAGCAATTTCGAAATGCCCAGTGGATATGTCTGGTTCTGTAGCCCCAAGAAGTAGGCAAGGGCAGTGAATTGTTTTCAAGAAGGTTCTAATAATCGCGAAAATTATAAAAATGCCGGAGTATCATAAAAGCTCTAAATTCTTACAGTCGACCAGGCAAGATCAAATCCTTTCAACCTTTTATCGCCCTTCCCCAAAGGGAAGCTACCCGTTGTAACACAATAGGGCCATGCAGGTGGCAAATCTGGTCTACGTCGGTGGTTGTGGAGGTGTTTGGTATCAATAAGCTATCGTCGGGTAAGGAGCGCTTCCAAGCTGCTAGCGTCTCTGCCAGAGGCATGGTGGCTGGGGTTGGACAGTTTAGTAGTGTTGACTGGAATATCTTACAGCGGTGTTGTACTCTGTGCTTGAGCGTGTTGCCTTCCGTTTTGCCACTCCCACGCTATTCCGAAAACCTACAGAGCCCATTGTAACTCCTCTGGATACAATGATTAACTTATTAGTCCTCGCTACAAACGCATCCCCCTCCCTAATCTCTTTGTTGTCACACCCACATATAAGTTATCCATTCCTGGGTGACAACACATGTTGCTCACGAATAGTGCCTTTTGAATGTTTACCTAGTAAAGCACATAATCGCTTTTATTGTTATCAACTATATTATTTCAGTCCTTAGATCGTTTATTCTTTTACTTATGCAGTCATTCAAACATTCATTTATTCCATTTGTGTTTAAATGTTCCCTTAAGAGACAACGGCCTGGATTAATGGAGAGGCAAAGGTTACTGTCTAAGAAAACCTTTCCCTTCGCCAGGAACCTATCGAGATTTTGTCCAAACCGAAAAGAGGGAGCTGAACCCGAGCCTTTGACCTGTGACGATCCGCTAACGCCGTCACCCACCTCAGCCAGCCGGAAGCGTGATGTCTGTGTTATACCCCAGCGAGTGTTATGAACGTTGCTCTTGGTAAAAAATGCCATTTTTTCTGATGGGCAACAGTTCTTTCTTTTTCGGTGGCTGTGCATAGTTTTCTGAAAATGGGTGTAAAATCTTCTGTTCTACGGATACTGAGTTATATTCATCACCGTATGCTATCCTTCTGATTAGTTGTTGCTGGAAACTAGATTGTCAAGCAGTGTCTGCTGGTATGTTGAGTTTTAGGGACACTGCGTTATATTAATCGCCATATGGTGTAGCTTTGTAAAAGGTTTCCAGAAACTAGCTCGTCAAGGAGTGTATGGTGGCGTCTTGTGTGTCCACAAACCATAGTCGTTCATTGCGGGCGAGGGAAGTCTACTGTCCTCGATAACAGAGTGAGCTATGACTTTGAATTGTACTCGTCTTGGATGTATTAAAAACCGTACTCTCACCATTTCCTAAGGACACGATGATACTGTGTAGATACTGACAGACTTCCGTTACATTGTCATCTGTTGTTCTGTCTAGCAACAACCTTACTTTGCTCTCTGTTAAACCAACACGAATATTTGTAACATTGCGAACAGGTTCACACTTCACTGGCGCCAGTGATTAACTAACTCTGATCCATTACTTCAAAACCGAAGTATTTAATAATACAAAACTGAAACTGAACCAGCGCGAGGTAATCAATTTTGATCACCAGATTTCGATGAGAGACATCGCGTGGCACTGGGAAGATAATTGTTATTGACCTGCCAGTATTGCAAACTATCATTTCAAACTGACCTGTTTGATACGATATTAACTATATTCCCATGAGATTCCCAGAAGGCGAACCTCTTCCCCTCGGGCTACCCCCAGAGGAAATTGCTTCATGTTAGGTAATGGTGTTTGGCCTTATCTCCAGAGGGCAGGATATTACACAGAGCAGCGGCGAGCCGAGATCGGGTTTGAAAAGAAAAAAGTCATGAAACCTTGCACGGTGTTTTTCTGAGTAATATGTCTTGTCTTGATTCAATGATCAAACTTGTCACTCTTGAATAGAGTGCAATTAATTTTTGACAACCTTATCCGTTGTAATTATAAAACCTTGAAAAAGTATGCGAAGAGATAGTCGATTTTGTTTCCTTGATAATTTTCACGTTTTACCCCTGTTGTCTTTACGAAAATTATGTTGTATATGTACTGTTGGTTATTTCCTACAGCAGATGTACTCAGCTCTGATTAATTCGTTTTTGGCACTAGCACCAGCTGTTGTTGAATTCGTAATACTGGCACATTATCATGTAACGTGTGAACCTAGTCGTCGAAACTGACGTGCAACGTGTCAACAAAAATGGTTGTTTAGGATCAATAATCGCAAGACCAGTTTCCGAAAATGACAAATAACACAACCACCAAAGAACTAAGAAAATATATAAATATAAAAATTACGACAGTCAACAGTTTTCAATGATGGTGAAAAGACGTAGTAAATGAATAAAATCAGCATCCCCAGCTTGTACCATTTTAGTATGTATGGTGTCGATAATCAACTATGTAAGGCCACTAACTCCGGGTTAAGCGGAATTAGACATCATGGGTTACTTGAAACACTCATCCAGCAAGAAGGCACGATTCTAATGACCAGCAAGAAATGTAAATGACATGCATTTTGTTCCACATGTGTTTGATCACGTGCATTGATTTAGGACATTGGTTTGTTTTAAATTGCTGTTTATTCAATTTGGCCATGGTTCTACTGGCAATTTGGAAGCAGATACACATATGTCTAAACACTGATGGAAAATGGCTGATATCGTACAACCGATTTGCACGAAGTGTTTTTGAGGCTTGGTCGGAAGCAAATCCACTACTGGCCTGTATCTGGTGTTAAAAATAGTACGACAGGCTGGGCGATCTGTGAAATGTGTGTTTTACACAGTAAACAAGTTAAGACAGCCTTCAGAGATACTTTTACATGTTACTGTATAGATCGGTCTGGACAACAGATGGTGACGGATGTTAGAAAAAGTAATAAATACATTACTAATCGATCACATACGTTTTTATTCTTAGGTGCGCTGTTCCGGTTCTATTTTTCATTTTACCTTGAATGATACACCTGTGCTATAGAAAACAATACAAACAAAAAAAGCATCGGTATATTTACGTGTAGAATATAAAAATATATTTATACCAAAAATACCGAGACGAAAATCGCACATCGCGTGTCTGCCCTTGAATGACGCTAGTGTGCCAAAAATCTGTGACATAATTGTGGCATATCCGGTTTTGATTTCTTGATCAATGTTTTTAATCTGTATATCGGAGACAAATTCGTCTCTCAAATTTGCTAGAGCATAATAAGAAAGGCTCATTCTGTTGGAAAGGGTCACGTTACATGGCAATTACAAATTTTTGGTCCCATGGAGGGATCCGATAGGAAGGGATGAAGGCCAATCCTTTTGCAGCTTGGTGTGGATTACCACAGCTGATTCTTACACGAAACGGTAGATAAGCGTATGGAAGATACCATGTTGTTAAGTATATTTCAATCTATTTTGAATACTGCAAGCTTTCTAGTTCAATCAGCTTCGAAGGATTTATTCATTTCATTTATTACTATTACTGAAGTTCTGAGCAGAGAATGTGCACAATTTTTGACTTCAATCTCTTTTGACTGTAACATGCTGATTACTGGCAGATAATGACGTTTGCAAAATGAAGAAGATGCCTGTGTCACTCTGCAGATGTCTTCTCTACAGAAGTCGTTTGCTGAGAGCCATAGGATGATTCTCTGCCGTTTTCATTGTTTGGTGTAATATGTGAATTGCCGAGCACGCTCCCAGTGGCGATAAGATCCACTTCTTGCGCTGAGACAGACAAATCCAGCTGCACTCGTCCGTTTTAACTGCCGTTTTTACTGTTAACTGATTGACTGGCTGGTTGTTGGACGCTACTTTCTCAGTGCAATCTTGTGGCTTGGATATAAAGTGGATGTAGGTTTATTTGACCGGTCTGGATCTTCGTCATGTTGCAGAGAGTAGAGTTCGTTTGATACTTGTTACATGTAAATTGCCCATACGCTTCACAGCAAGCGGCATATCCTCTTTTTCACTACATTCTCTCTCCAACTTTGGGAAAGAAAAAATTTATTGTGGAGGTCAATGATTTATTTATTTTTTTATTTATACATTCTGGTCTAATAAATCATTTATTTTCACTGTTATATATGACAAAGGCCACCATTGTAGTGGGGAGAAACTGGGCCAAGCTTGGGGAAACCCCCACAGATCCACAGTTTGCTGGCAAACCTTCTCACGTGCGGTCGGAGAGGAAACAAGAATGCAATGGACTATCACATCACCGCGATCGCATTAGTGAGAGGCTCCTGGGTCATTGGGCGCTGCTCTAGCCCGTTAACCACCTCGGCCTCGGAGCCCCCAGGTCTTGGTGATATTGTTTTTTGTCGTGTGGGTATTCTCACAAGTGATCAGTAAGCTTTTGTCACGTCACATGTGTGTTTCGCACTTGTTTGATTGCAGTCATGCTACACAGAAAGAGAAGGGTGGGTCCACATATTCGTTACATGTACATTCACTCCTCGGTTTTAGGAAAGATTCATGGCCTCCATTAGGCAAAGTACAGTTTGCTCTTTAGGGACAGTATAGATTCCTACTTTAGAAAAGAACATTATACTTCTTTGGGAATGTATGCTTTGCTTCTTTATTAAAAACACACTTTGTTTCTTTAGGAAAAGTACACTTTGCTTCTTTCGGAAAATATGCTTTGCTTCTTTCTTAAAAGCACACTTTGCTTCTGCTTCATTGAGAAAAGAAAATTTGGCTTATTTGTGAAAAACGCACCTTACTAGCGGCATGGCGTGAGGTATCTGGGCAGAGCGCGGGGGATACCCAAGGCCATCCCCAGAATGTGGCCTCACAGCGATTGCGCCCAAGTATAAGTCTTATGTGTCCTTCATGCTACCCTCATGGCTGACCAGATAACAGCCACAGGAATATCGGTTCACAGTGTGGTGTTATGTCATTTTCAGCCCTTTTATCCGAATTCACATTTAAGTGGATACCTTGAAGTCGTGGCTATAAAACAATAGCTGTGTAACTTAATCGTTCACCATAAAGCAGTTTTCGGATTACGTTCAGTAAGATTTTATCAACAATTTATCTGCTCTTTAGACGTTCTATGGACAAATCTTGTGTTAGTAGTACACTGAGAAGATATATTCCCGTCTGGATGATTGCTCTGCACTGGGACCTCCGGTATACTTCACTCATAAACTGACATGCTTTATGTGAGTAAACAAAATTCTCATGTATGGCTCGTGTTAACATTTCTCTTAAGTGTAAACAAATTATAAGTAAATAAATAAATTCATTTCGTGTAAACTAATTTGAGATTCCAGTAGTCATTGAAATCATATTTCCGGTTTTATGGATCTTTGATCAGAAAAAGCTGTTTGGTGAAAAGCATGTCCCACGTTAGACTCCCTTTGTTATAGATGAGGAAAAAACACATCGTTGGTTGCCTTAGAGGAAAACGCTACTTTAGGCGGTTGTCAGGAGACATAACAACCACCCAAACTTGTTTAAAATTTAATGTGTTTTCGCTGATAAACGTGGAGTATTACACGGTCAGTCTCCTGAAACATAATATTGCAGTACAGAAGCAGTGTTACTGCAAATAACACTGTAGTACATGAGGGCACTGGGTGAGCCGGCCTTACAACCCCCTGGATCCCTCGTCAAACATGTGTACGCCATTTTCTTACCACGTGCAACTAAAGCAATGCTCGGTGGCAGCATTTTACTTTCAAACCACCATACAATGTGTTTTGGAAAAAGTGAGCGAAAACGAGCAGGCTCGGGGATATTATCAGGTGGGAAACACAAGATATTATCTTTGGTAGATTCTGATCAACCAATCCCGCATGGCATGGTGACATTATCTCCACATGGAGGCTTTTATTTGTAGAAGCCCCGTCACAAAAGTGGGTTATTGTCGCTGGACAATAACCCAAAACAAATAACATGTAACTCGATTTGGTTTATTTATTTATTTGATTGGTGTTTTACGCCATACTCAAGAATATTTCACTGATACGACGGCGGCCAGCAATATGGTGGGAGGAATCCGGGAAGGCCCGAGGGAAACCCACGGCCATCCGCAAGTTGATATAACTTGATGGACGACTAAGGATTAATGTGATTATTTGTCACATTTTCACATTTGTCCGACAATAAGGTGATATGTGTACGATTTGGAATGCTTTTTTGCTGTTGACACATATTTTTTCTTTTCCTTCCACATTTTTGATAGCCCAGTACATGAATAATTTAATACGAGCCAAATGCACCATGATGATGTCGCTAAATTTAAATTATCTTCTTCCCTTCACGCTTTATCGTTATACATAATTTCTTATCATGAGCGTTGTCTTACATTTATGAATTATTAGTGCAGCATTAGGACTTTTTCTGATGTCTTCTCAAAGAAGCATTAGTGGAAAGGTGTCATCTGTAAATGATTTGTTGCTTTTTGCAGATGAGGTAAAAGGAGAGGCAGTTAATCAAAATGGCCTTCAACGAATCCAACGCCACGGTTACCGCTGAGGAAGGCTGGTTTTCCACACCGAATCCAGAACTGGAGAAAATTGCTTTAGCGTACTTCCGTATCCATCCATATACAAGCCTGGCCGTGTGTACCTTTGGAATTATCACTAACATCTTCAACATAGTTACCTTGACACGGAAACACATGCGAACGTCAATCAACTGTATCTTGACAGGGATTGCCGTTCTGGACATCTTGACCATGGTAAGTTACATCCCATTTGTGGTTCACTTTTACCTAAAACATGGGCTGGCTAGAACGCCAGAGAAATACACCCATGGTTGGACGCACTTCCTGGTGTTTCATGGGAATCTCACCTCCACCACCCACACTGCGTCCATCTGGTTAGCAGTTTTCTTGGGCATATTACGTTATCAGTGTCTCCAGTCTACCCAAGGGAAGGGGTTAGGACAGCGGCGTACTATAGGCTATGTCGTCCTGATATCCGCCCTCTCGGCGCTTCTTATGATACCGAACTACGTGTTGATGAAGGTGATTCCAATCCAACTCGACAACTCCAGTCAGGTGATCTGGAGCCTAGAGAACCTCGGGGTGGGCTCTACCAATCCAGACCCCTTTGCCGTAGCTCTGTTTTGGATATACGCAATTATCGGCAAAATTTTGCCATGTGGAGTGATTACAGTTTTCGGCGGCCTACTCTTGCACACGCTCCATCTGAGCAAAAAACGAACGGAAAACTTACACAGCGGCTCGTTCCAGACACGCCTGAAGCAGCACTCGCGAACTACGCGGATGCTGCTAGCTGTGATCGTCCTGTTCCTTGTGACTGAACTTCCACAGGGTGTGTTAGTGGTCCTCAGCGGCTCAGTGGATGGATTTTTCCTCAACGTGTACCTCCTGTTGGGGGATATGTTAGACATTATTGCCCTACTAAACAATTCCATCAACTTCGTGCTGTACTGTACCATGAGCCAACAGTTTAGAGACACGTTCGTGAATCTTTTGAAGTTACCCTTTGGAAAAAAGAAACCACCAAGGAATCAGACGGAATTCACGAAGTTAACAAACTGTTAACTATTACCAAGTTTAAGCCCTGAATCCCTTACCAAAGGGCTGTTAGAAACTGAAATCAGAATGACCTGTCCTGTATTTATCCCTCCTGCAACAGGTTAGACGTTTGGTAAAAGACAACCTACGCAATGCGTTATCAAGGATTGTTTCCTGTAAATAGTCTCATAGCACATGTGAGACTTGCGTCTTTGGCACATGTTAGACCACTCATATGCTTAACCGTGATAGAACTCTCCGGAGAAACGCAAACCTTGTTATCAGCATAACTGGGAAGACTCTAATGTTATTTAGTGTTCTTGTCTGAGTTAAAATTTTTATATTTCACCCTATAGTCATCTCCATGTCTCTATGGGAAGAAAATGAGACAAGGACCGCTGTAGCGTTTGCTAAAGAGATGTGTCTGTTTCAATATCTTAAGTTTTAGTAGTACATGTATATTTGGTTGTAATATTTTGTGTTACGTAGAGAAACTTGTTTAAATGTTTGAAAAACATGTAACCGAATGAGATCGTTGAGTGCCGAACTGTTCATCTATCTTTGGTAGAACCAAAATTCATGTTTACCTGGTGTGGACTGGACACAAAATCTTACTGAAACAATTTCACTTGTTTCAGCACTATATCGAAAATGTGTTGTCTCCTTGTAAATTTTTCCCACAAAAAAACATGGCGTGATATAAAGCAAACGGACTTTTCCCCTTAATGGTGACCTAACTAATAATGTTTATTTTGTTTCACGTTTATACCGTTGTTTGCTTGCGTATACACTGCCAGTTTATGTTTACGTTATAATTGTTGTCAAAGCGTACTAATCTATATTTTAGAAAGATAGAGCTGATTTCAGGTGGCACAGGAAATATGACCTAAGACGGAATAGGTACGATAAACAGGGTGAGATATTTAAAATTGGTTAAATATACATGTTTTACAGGTAAATCTAGTGACGAAATAATTTTAGAACATATATTTGTGTAATAAAACAACCAATATCCAAACTGCCTTGTTGAATAAACAAAGCTCATAGAGCAAATATATCAAAAATATGTTTACGTACATTCAAAGTGAAATGGTTTACCAAAAAGAGGCACTTTGCAGACATCTACAGGAGAAGAAAGCCAAATGACTCCGTCATTTGTTCATTTCTTAAACTATTATGTTGGTCGCTACGGGTCTAGAATACGGCTCTCGTCAGAGCATTCAGGCGTAAATACTTATTGGTAGTTAAACAAAACCGCGTAAATGCTACATCTGATGTTGTAGTCTCTGTTTTACTTCTACTCACTCATATTGTGCCAGGCTTCAATCTGTTAAGTAAATGATTTGAATCAATTTGTTTATGTCCATGGAGTGTTCATCGCATACACAGAAATTACTCAGTCATCAAATGTTATCGTCACTTCCTAACGCTTGAAACTTGAAACAGGTTTATCTCTCACTTGGTACGTATTTAGATAAGTTGGCAAAACTTAATCTGAAAACAGAAGAGCTTGCCATACAATAGAGTTACAACTGTTGGATTGCACTTCTTCAACCTCTAAACCATGCTAAATGCTGTTCAAATCACTTAACCCCTGTAAACAGTTTATGTTTAGCCAGTTAAGTAGCTCGGTTAGGAAAGTGAAGTTAAGACCTCCAAGAAACTTTGTGAATCGAGTTTAGTCCTGTGAGCTCGTGGACTCATAACTTCGACAGCATCATTTCTGAAAGAAATAATGCCACAAGGAAATGGACTTACGGATTGTTATGAAAGTGTTCTTAGCACTGTAGGTTCTTATAATGATCTGATTCCCATGATCGCATGATCACGAGTCGATGGATACATGTATGTGTGAATTTTCCACGAATCAAAAATACTGCGGGCGTTCTCTGAAATAGAATCAGATTATACTGTATAGTTATCCTATTCAAATTAATGACAGCTGGTTGAATTATTTCACAATTACCCAGGAATCAATTTAAAACATTTTACAGGTCGAAATCGTTGCTTGCAATTGATGAAGTTTTCTCTGTAAATAGGCCTAGGGATCACTGTACTAGTAAAATATTCCTACAAAGCGACGAAAACGGGCGATTCGTTACCGATGAAGTCAAGCTATTCACAAGACGATACTGAATTGCTGTGTAGAGATCTTAAGTATGTTTGCAGACCTAAAGGCACCAGCTATACATCATTGATGGTTTACATTACACACGGTCGGTTGACTCCCCAAGGACCACCATTGTTGCTCGTTGTTTTCTGACCGGCTCTCTCTACATCATTCTCTCCCGCGGCCATAAAAACAATTGCATACGACCGGCTTAGACTTATTGACCCGCTAAAAGGCAGGCATTCACACAGCCATTTGTCTGCACCCTAACTTTTATTTGCGCTTGGGAATGGTTCGCTCAGTGATATACTCGCTCCATTCAGTGCGTTCTGCTATCCGTCGATCGACAGCATACATCAGTGATTTTAAAGGTAATTATCCCCCGATTGAAAGGATTAACTTTCTAAACGACCTCTTTACTTAGTTTGTAATTAGCTTATTACCGGTTATAACGTGCGCAACGGGAGCGCTATAGGCACTCCGTTCAAGGCGATTTTATTTTCACGACTCACGGTTACTGTCCTACAATAGGTACATTTTCAGAGTATTTACATCGGTGGAATAATCAAGTGCAAATCTTAACGTTTTTAGGATACAAGTGAGTCCATTTGGATGCCATTAAAGTAATATAATATTGTACTGTGTCCTGCTTGGTTTACATTATAAGACCACCACACACGCCTACCGTGCTTAGTATATATATTTAGTTACTCTTACCTAAGGCTATAAAATACATTTTACTTATCGAAAACAAGCATTGATTCCTTACATGAGGTTAGTATGATCGTATAGAACCTATCAGATCTTCCGGGAAGATCTGCATCATTTGTACTGCCTTAATAAAAAGCGATTCAATTCTTCAGAGGTTATTGCTTTCAATTTCCACAATGAATTTACTTGCTGCTGAGTTCAAACAACAGAATATCAACAACAAAAACGCCAAAAATAGGTGTTGTTAATTAAATGAAAATTTGTTAGTCACAAATTCATACTGAAATCTTTCCTTGTCTACATACCAACTACTTTCCATATATATGTTGGTTATAGTTCATTTCTGTTGCACCAAATATATTATCAGACCTGAGAGAGATAGGTCTGCACCATGCATTACCTGGGCGGAAATAGGTATAAAATGGTACAAGACTCTGGAATTAAACCCATTCATTACCAAAGTGTGCGAATAACCGAGTTGAAATTCAATTTATCAGCGATCAGCTAGAACGAGATAGTATGGTATATGATGATACGACATGGTAGGGTATATTTCTAGTATGCTGAACATTTTGTCACGTCTATCAAATTGAAAATCTCCAATAAGCCTCCATGTAAGTTAAGCTGCCTCTAAAAGTGCTCTCTGAATTGTAGAACATATGCGTAAGTCATCACTTAGAGCTTAGTGGGAATTAGTGGTCACTCATCAAGGTTTTACGTCTATCATATAACCTGGAATACTAATTCCAAGGGTTTTCCCTCACTCATGTTCGAAATGGGTCATGCATAAAACATATCCGTAATCCAACATCTCACGGGCGACATATTCCACATAGCGTCAAATGACAGACATCCATCGCATTAGAATGAAGATAACGCGTACATAGCTTCCACAAAGTTATTCACTATTAGCATGCGTAAAGGAGTTTACAATCTCGAACTGGAATGACATTGGTGTGTGCCAGATTCGTGCAAAGCAGAGCATTACAACCTGTTTCTTTTAACTTGTCCCCCATATTCAGCACTGTTAAATCACTCATACTCGCTGTCAATGTTGCCTTTAGTCAGTGTCATGTAACATCTTAAGCTCTACAAGTTGATATGTTGCACGTCCATATTGATGCATGCAAATGTAGTTAAAATGCGCTTTTAATGCATCAGTTTGTTTTCGGCACCAAGAACTCATTGCTTCGCGCGATGTGATAATTATTTAAAAAATCTGTGACATGCTGGACAATGGGCGTGGAGAGTAATTTGTTTGACAGTAGCAGCACCCTATGCTTTTAGAACTCCGAACAGCACAAGGTTTTGTTATACTAAAACTTGTAAAGAGTTGCAAATATGGCAGAGTCAGAATGAGGGTTTAGAGTAAAGTCGATCACAGCTTAGGTCACTGGTGTCGCTGTCCGTTAAACACCCTGGATTCCACCCATTATCAAGCATGCCTACGGTTTTTAATAATTATGGTGACACCCGAGGCAATGGGGTCTTCTCCACGAAAGCTTAAGGAGTTTAACATTATGAATTGTAAAAAGTGTTCTAACTACATTTTCCTTGCAATAATATGGACGTAGTTTAGAGTTGGTGGAGTTACCTGTCACTAACTAAAGGTAATTTTACATGTACAGCAGTCACTTATACATTCACAACCAACTCACTCGAATGAAACAAACGACTGAGTGGCTTGTACACAGCGATGCACTAATACCAATAATTTAAAATTTCCCAAACAAGGCACTAGAATAAAGCTAAACTGTGCGCATCCTCTAGAGAATGAAACACTGTTATCCATTATCTGACGACGGATGAAGGTTTGCGTGGTGTACACAGTGAGGCGCTATGACGCAACATCTAAACCCACGCGCATTTTGAACAAAATAGAGAGCTATTACTGGGCATCTAACGATAAAGTCAGGCGTACGTGTTTGTGGTAAAACCAAAATCGTATACACGTATCTGAAGTTTCCCAGTCTAGAATGAAGCTTAAGTGTGCGTTGCTTTAATATAAAAGGAAAAAACACCACACAGCACATACACTTTTACGAAGTGAAACTCAGCAGCCTAAACCTTAGCACTAGATGTCCGTACCCCTGAGATGCCACAAAAGACCTGGACATGCGCATAGGAAAACACAGTAAACACAACGTGAAACCTCGTAATCAGCACACTGAAATATAACTAACCCGTCCTTGCTCACACAGGGAGAAACACTAGATTCTGGTGACTTACAGATGTTGTCCACTAATGGAACACATGCATCCGGGCATCATTCACAATACCGTTCTCTAGACTATTGATTACTAAAATTAACAAGCACATAAAACAGTTCATACAAAGGCTTTCTTCAAAGTGTACGAAAGATTCAGAATGAACTCTAATCAGGGTAAAAAATTGTATATGCCTACAGAGCATTATGTCCGTGATCTACAAATCCCTGAACAGACCGTTTACTTCTAACAGTCCTATAAGACGGTTTACTTCTAGCAGTGATGTAAGCCAGTATTTCCTCCAGAACGTTGACATCTATGGCAGCAGGTCACTCAGTTGTTATGATTTCACCCGTTTTAATGTAATTGAGGCAGTTAGAGGGTATATAAAACGGGATCAAAATTCGTTCACATGTTATACGTAGATACAAGCGACCCCGAAGGATTTCCGCCCATTTCGTGGTATAGTGGTAAACACAATGGCTAGATTATGTACAGTGTTCCTTGATGATGTTCATCACTACTCTGCACCATACATCCACACCCAAACTGGTTCGTTAAACATTTGTACATACTTGTAATAATAACTGCACCATAAACTCGATTTTAATTATCCTGTCATAGCAGTGCTGGCAAACCTCCCTGACCGAGTGGTTAGTGAACTATTGCAGCAGAATAAACCGGGAGCCTCTCACCAGGTTAGTCGCTGTGAGTTCAAGTGGAGCTCGCACTGGCTTCCTCACAGCTCATAGGTGGGAATGTCCTCCAGACACCTGCGTAAGATCGTGGGTTTCCTGTTCCATTGCTGTAATCTTCTCGAATGCGGCGTAAAACACACATCAGTCAAATAAATACAACGACAGTCTGTCTGTATACAAGCGATGACAACCTGCAATACGCCAGAAAGCTTGCTATCTCCCATTTAAATTTGTATATTGTGATTTATCAGGTGAGAACCCTCTAAAAATCCTTTATTCCTATGTTTCTGATAATAAGTGGCTAGTGACTATTTGAATCCGTCGCAAACAATTGTCTGTGGTTTGGAGCAAAGACACACATGATACGGAAAATTATCACTCCATGCATATATACATGGCATGTAAATGCCTGTACAGTGTACCAATCCGTCGTTAGGACTGGGTTTCTTGCGCATCAGATGACCCGACTGGTCCATCTCACTCTATCCCAAACCCTTAATATAAGGCAATAACCATCCGTATTGATTCCGGTTGTACATGGAGACAGCCTACCTTAAGCAAATGTACCGGATATGTCCAGTAGCTTTTGGAGAGACAGTAGTACTAGCATCAGATCCGCAGTCCTATGGGATTAAAGCCACCGAAATTACGTTATTAAAAATCCACTGTAGTGGCTGGTGAATCAGCGTATGGCTGTAATGTCTATTAATTAACAGATTCTGCCTTGAGGACAAAGCCCAACACCATCAATCTTGTCCCCGGATGCTCAGTTTCGGCCATGGAATCGCAGGCATAAATGAGAATACATCGGGAAATATTAACCAGTGCTTGAGCCTCTTTGATCCCAGGGGGGCGACTCGCTTCTCCGTAATGGAATGGTAACTACATCGGCCTGGGGCAGCGGGCGCACACACGGCACCTGCAGACAGGGGAGTTAGTAGGCTTCACCCAGGGACCGTGGGGTATTGGTGGCTGGCTTCTCATATCTCCATGGACAGTTACAAAATCTCTTTGTTGTATGATTGTCTAACGTGCGAAACGGTGTCCCACGGCAACTTAATGTCGGGCTGCACATGTTTCAACGTTCACTTCCACGTGTATCTCCTATTCAGATAATCTCCTTACAAATATTACATCATTTCTCTAGTTCATATGTATTATTTAAACTTCATTGCGAAGTTACCCAAAGGGCGATCCAAATCAGTAATTGCGAGATTTATCACCAGAGCAACCTAAAAAAAAAAAAAAAACTACACACGTATTCTGAAGGAAGGTGGATGTAATATACATTCATATCGACATGTTGGTAGCCAAACATTCTGTGATGGGTGGGAAGAGTCGATATTCTGGGCGTGACAGCCAATTCATATTTCAAACTCCGCAGTCGGTGGATAATTTACGGACTGACTTCAAATACTGGAATCTCAGTCGTGCATTGATTGGAAATCTTCATGGAATCAGCATGTTGATGCTGTACATCCTCCGGCCCTAGGTTACGCGATATTAGATACAATTGTGACACTGTGCACTTCATGTGCCGTGCCATTTTATCCTGATATAACCTTACACAGATGGAAGTGTTTACAACTTGTGGAAAATATCATCCCAGAATTTGAGGTCATTTTAGAAGCAGTTCAATCTCCACCTTGACATAAACTCAAAGATAATGCCCTAACCGACGTTTCCTTGGGAGATTTGTAGTGATGATGAGATATCCTTAGACCACAGATGTTTTAGAATTGTTATATATGTGCGCTTGAACATAGAACAGTCATACAAAGATACGTGAACATATGAAAGGGCGGTGTTAGTATTTCATACACCTGACACAGTCCAGTGAAAACTGTAAGAGTACAAATGTCAAGACGTCGCAGATAAGGTAGATACTACCTGGTTTGTTGAACAACGTGAAATTAAAATTTTAATCATGTATTACGGTGATACAATTCCACATGCCCTTTCGATTCAGATAATAATATGACACCAAGTGCCGGTGGCTTGGCCTCGGTCTGGAGCAGACAACTGGCGACTGTTTAGTGTCTGTAACTACGACGGCACAAATGTCTTTGTTGGTTTCGGGTTTCCTTATTGAAGAACCTCTGTGGAGACACTATCCCCTTCACGATAAATTGTCACAATGACATACTCAACACTAATGGCAACCAGGAGGCAAAGGCGAGCAAGATTGTCAAGAGAAAAATAACGAACCGAGGATGATCCAGGTATTTCCGCATTACTGACGAATACTACAGTCTCCACAGCCTCGCTAATTACTTTAAAAAGTATGGCTCTAGGACAATAGACACCAATGTTAAATATAGGCTCATATAATCTGTACAGCTTCCTTTTACTCAGTTTTCGATCATAAACTCTGTGAACACAAATTCTTAAGTCAGGCTTTCGCATTTCAAAATATGTCAACTAACGTGACTATCGTGTACGACCCACAATTAAAGGATCACATCCTCAAATTTCACCCTATTAGTGTACACTGGTGTAGTGAGATTGGCAGGCCTCGCGGTACCCAATCAGAAACATTTTCTTCTGCATATGTGAATGCGGAAGTGTGGGGTTTATCGTGGTTCCGATGTAATGTAATACTCGTATACCTCCAAGAAATCTTCCTTGCGGTGCTTTGTGGATACAAATACATAAATCCAGGGTCTAGTCCATTCCGCATTGTGTAGTATGATTGTTAATAGCCCGTCCATCTATTTATTTAATAATTGGGAAATTTTAATTACACATAAATATTTGGAGCTTAAGCGCAGTGGGGCCCAGAGAAAATTATCAACTCTGCCAAGAAACAACATCATAATGTAATGCCGCAGACAGTCATGTGAGACCATGTGTGTCTGGTGGGACCATGTGTGTCTGGACAAGGGTGTCCTGTCTTTTGTGCGAACTGTTGCATGGATAGGTTTGCACCCTGACAAGCCTGTTACATATACTGAGCCTCTAACAAGCTTGTTTCATACGTTGAGCCTCTGACAAGCTTGTTTCAAACGTTAGCCCTCTGACAAGCTTGTTACATATGTTGACCATCTGACAAGTCTCTTACATGTGTCGTCCCCCTGACAAGCCTTTCCAATGTGCCCGCCCTCTGACAAGCTTGTTTCATGTGTCCCCCTCTGACAAGCCTGTTCCAAGTGTCGGCCAAGCCCGCTGTCACATGAGAAGCCTGTTATACAGCATAACATCGTCGTAATGACACCAAACTGAAAACTTGATGCGACGTGAAACACAGCGAAGTTTAACAAACAAACCAACCATAGGAATACATAAATTTTAAACGGAACATCCATCTGTCCTATTCGGCCCATATTTCTAAATTCATCCAAAGTTTTTTTCATGTTTTAATAGGAAGAGGTTTTGCATAAACCGGTTGAACAAATGTCATACGGATATAAATGGTAATAAGCAATAGTTGTCAAAGTGCCATGGTAAACCTTCTGCAGATGGCCATCAATCATACCAATTAACGGCCGGAAGTGTCGACAAAGCGATTACGTGTGAATTATGACAAAGCTTATACACTGCGCCTTGACAGAATGACAACTCTTCGCCCATTAAAAATCAGGCTCTCTCACAAATAATCATTATAAAGATGTCCTGAAATGACGAAGACAAGAAACCCGAGCATAAATCAAACTCCCAGTTTGCCGTTTTATTAATCCTCTGGAGTACCTCGTCACTCCGTCGGTCGTACATGTATGTTTCTGGTTTTCCTACAGGTTTACTCTGCAGCCTACGTACATGATGGTTAAGTGCTTTGACACTTTATGGCTCTTGACTACATTATTTTATAAATTTGGTTAAGGGCAATAATCCTATAGCTTTATGTGTCATGATATTGGCTGGTGTGATTCATAAGCTTGAGATGTCAGGTACATGATGGTAAACTCTTGGCTTTAACTATGGTGGGCAGAATGTAACCCCGGATGAGCAATGTCTGACGCGATTTGCAATACGTTTGTCTACTGGGTTACTGAGCATGAGCATGCGTTTAAATATCCAGGACATATTCTTCTGGAGAAAAGAATGGCAACCCATGCTTACAATATTCGTGTCGGTGGTCTGCATGTGGCTAACGATAAATCCTGTGTGGAGAGAATTCCCGAATTGTTGTTGACAAACAAAATTGGGAAACTTGGCTTTAGTAAGGAAATCATCGTCTCAGTTGAAGTTGCCCATGAAATGGAGGAACTACGTTGCCGGCAGGCCAAGTCAGCTTACTGTTCGCTTTTACCGTAAAACTGTTAGAAATCAGGTAATTATTTATTTCAAAAATTTACGCCGAAATTTCAGTCAATCAGACGTCAATGAATCAGAATTCCGCTTGTAGTTCAACCTTATGGAAGACCTCACACACACAGATTATGCTCTTAACAAGAGGACCTCTCCCCAAATGTCATAAGCTTTTCAGGACTGTTATCTGCACGGACTACTGGTCTCAGTTTTTGACCTGCACGTCTACTCATCCGTACGGCTGTCTGATTTCGATGATTCGACGTCCTGAGATTGAATGTGAACATGTCTCACAATGAACTCTGTACACTTCAATCTCGAGTATTTTTTGGCCTGTATCGTATGTTCTAACCAACCTGCTATTGCTGACGCCTGAAGGTTTTAATCGAGTTTATACCTTATTCTCCCAACACCTAGGCCCGGTGCACGGTGTTGTCCGCCCACTTGTCTCTCCTGACCTGCCTATCACGGTCAGTGTTACGCAAATAACTGTGCTCTCCATCTTTACACAACATGACACTTTCTAAATTAGTCCGTGCCATGCGTGTTTTTATATTTGCATGTGTTATGCAAACGGGATGGTGTAATATTTTTGCATATGGCTCTGTTTCATCTGAACACTGCCCATTCCACCCTCTGATTCTCTCGTGTATTCCGAAGTGTTTATGCACACGTCTTGATCGTGTGATATTGACATTTTTCCTGACGTTTTTTTTTAGAGAGATGTTTTGCCTCTCTATCCCTATGTGCTTCATAATTACCTTTTACTTCCAATGTTTCTCTTTGCTATTTCCAACGTGCAACAACGTGATATCAGTCAATTGTACTAACGTTTAACAACACAAATGCTAGGGGTAGTCTAAATAATATGTAATAAATAATAGTTTATGTAGTAAACTAGGACTCTTAAAGGCTCCGACTTCGTCAGAGTGTGGCTGTAGAAGACGACTCGTTTGAGCCCTATTCAACTAAAAAGTGATGACGTTTCAGATTATGTAACGGACGATAATGAACATGAGTGGAATGATTTTGCCACACAAGTCAAATTACTATACAATGACTATTTTTAGTGACGAAGTGCCGGCAAATACCGAACAGGACACCTTATCTTTTTACATTTTAGCGCGTAGATTAAAAAACAACTACACTGCAAGAATTGTGGCTTTTGCAGAAACGTTCCATCTAAATTTTTGAGTGATCAGCATATCAGAAAGCTGGTGGGATCCAGCTACCGAGCAATTGAATACCGGTTTTTCATCAGTTATTTCCTCTCGCGACACCAGGAAAGGTGGAGGCTTAGTTCTTTATATAAGAGCAAATATTACCGATCTAACAATGAGACATGACCCTTCAGCTGTATCCAATGAACCTGAACCCTTTTTGTTGAGATAGGGATAGAAATTAAAGTACATAGTTGGGATAGATTACAGACCACCTCAAAGAAGTGTTGATGACTTGAATGATATTATTTCAAACTCGGTTAAATTTTAAAAAGCAGAGAAAAAACATTGTTTGCGAATGGGCGAATTTAATATGGATTTATTCAAACATAGATAGACGCACCCTACTAAGGCATTGATTGATGTGATGAAATCGTAATACTTCTCCCCAAAGATAACCAAGCCCTAACTGTTATCTCACAAATAGCTAGCCCTAACAAATCTAAGTTACCTTAACAGATACAAAGTCTTCATCAATTTCCATGAGCAGAGTCGCCTATCTTGAATTTTTCTGTATGATGTCATTAATAACAAATCACAGGGATATAACCCAGATCGCTCCAACTTTACATGTAGGAAAAATATCGGCTGAAAATAAATAAAATTTGATGCAAAAATCTGCGAGAGTGATTGGAGCGTTGTTGTAAATAACTCTGACCCAAACCAGTCCATTCAGCTATTCAGTTTTCTACAATTTATAATGAGTGTTTTCTAATAGTTAATGCCAAACCATGCAGGTGGCTTATTAATACTAAAGCCGTTGATCACTTGAGGCCTTCTTAGTTCAATCAATAGATTGAAATAGACTTTTGGCATTACACGTACACAGTTAAATATTGGAAGTAACTGAACAATATAAAAGCTTTCGAAACCGACAAATAAGACTTGCCAAAAAAGGTATTACGAAAAAAGATTCAGGGAACTGCTATAATGATATCAAGCAAACATGGAAGGTAGTGTGTGAACTTACCAATCGACAGCGATAAAGTGAGCTACCATCAGCGTTTGTAATCAATGGTGAAAAACTTGGTAGTGTCAAAAGAGCAGAACATTTCATCCAGTATTTTAACTCACTTGGCTGCAATCTTGCTTCAAAACTATCATCGCCTAGCCAACTCTATGTAGATTATCTGCACAATACATGTTGGAATACATTTTTCTTTCGACTAGGCTCTCCAAAAGAAATAGTTAGCATAATAATGTGGTTCGAAAGATACAGCTGGCCTGGACGATATTAAAATTTCTACTGTTAAATCTGTAGGTGACTGCCTAGCTCGGCCGATTTGTCACTTATATAATTAACTTGTCACTTGCCACTGGAGTTGTGTCCATTGAAGTGAAATATGCAAGGGTAACGCCGACATTTAAATCTGGTGGTGTATCTCAAACTGAAAACTACCGGCCCATTCCTGTCCTTCCAGGCTTCAGGAAAATTCTTGAAAAAGCAATGTTAACTCGAACCTTTAGCTTTATGGAGGAAAATGACATAATAAGTTCTTCGTAATGTGACTTTCGACTGAATCATTTCAACTTCATTAGGTGTATATCACTGGGAGACAAATTGCTAAAATCTGAAGAAAAACAATTTAGTATCGTGTGTTTTCTGGGCAACTCAAAGGCGTTTGACGCGGTCAACCAAAACACTTTGTGCAAAAAGGCGGATTTAAATGCCTTACCAATGCCTGGTTTAAAAATTATTTGACTGGGAGACACCAATGTACCCATTATAATGGTACCAAATCTTCGTTTAAAGATATATCATGTGGCTTCCCTCAGGGATCAACACTTCCTCCAACTCTATTCATCTTATACATCAATGATATCAAATGTGTTACCGATTTGTTGAATGTGTTGTTGTTTCCTGATTACACTAGTGTTATGCTATCAACTCATGAGCCCATCAAGTTATGACGACTGTTACCGAGAAACTTAACAAGCTGTTGATTTGTTTCTCTGCAAATATGCTCCCTCTTAATATAAGTAAAACCCAATTAATGTTTATCTTATCATTCAGAATTAATATACATATCAATATACCAAAACTTACAATAAACAACACTGACATTGAGCAAGAAAGCAGCTTGAAGTTTCTGGTTAAACTGGATAGACCACATCAAGGCCCTATCAAATAAGGTGACACGCAATATAGGTCTGCTGTCGTATATAAAACATTATTCCGCATCAGACAAAGTCCTCTGCTTTTGATTGGACCTTAACCGTCACGTGATCGACGTATACGCTGCAGCGGATGCTATATGAACCTGATTACTCAAGAGTACGGAGAACGCCATGATGTAAAATTTAAAAACTGTTGCTTTACAGAAGGAGACGTAAGCTAACACAACACATGCATTATCCGAATAATCTCTTGCACAAGTGCCGAAAACAAGATTCCTTGTTTTTCACTTATTTGATTGTCTTTTAGCGCCATACTCAAGGAGTTTTTTGTTTGTTTATAGGATCGTGGTCAGATTTTGCCTACTTCTCGATGAATTCTCCTGACTTCTGACAGATGTAGCAGAGATTATATGGTAAATACACTGAGCAACGCAGGGTTTCGGGGTTTCCATAGATGCTGGCCTAGTATGATTTTTTAATGTGCGGTAGTGTTGGGCAAGGCTTGAAATTTTTCTCTATGAGCAACTTTTTAAAGCAAGTTGTTAGCGAAACTTTAAGTTCACTCCAATGTCTTTAAAGTGAAATTTGCTCTCCGCTGTATAAAATTTTTTATTTCAAATCTCCTCCTAATGAACTGTAAAACTGCCGGCAAGTTAAAACATGTGTTTGTTTGGCAGATTAAGTACTAAGTTCATTAACAAAAAAAACAGAATCTAATCACACACGGAAATCTCGGAAATTATTTCAAAGTTACTCGTCGCAATATAGGAGGAAGTATTCATCAGGAATCATGTTTCCTGGTGTTCATTAAAATCATAATGGTAACGAATTGCGAACTTCCATTACAATTTATGATGAAAACAGCTTTAAAGCTACAACAAAACAGGGCTGAAAACGCAATAAAGCCCGGAAGCTTTAATGACGAAGAAAACGACGTATACATTTAGAGAATGGCATTCATCCAAACTTTGCAATAAAAGACCCAAATCGTTATGCCATTAAAAATTGGAACAAAAAACCGGTATAACAAGCTTAAAGACTAGAAATTATTGCCCAAATATTTCCATTTATGACTTGACAGCTGGGAGAACAAACAGTATTTACTCGTGTTGCTGATAGCTAAATGGCTTTTCTACATTTACCAACCAGAAATAAACATTTGAATAAGTTATTAAGTATCAAGGCGAACAGCAAACGTAATTCGTTTGTCAAGTAGAAAGAAAAAACTGCTATGAATTCTTGAATTATGCACGCATTTTAGAATTCCTTCCCCTTAGACAGAGCATAATGTTGCTTATTTGATTACAGAAAATCCGTTGAGCTCCAGTTGGATCATTTAGTGCCCATGTAACTCTGCCGTGCTGCACACAGCTCGTTTGCTTATCAGGCGTGCAATTCCGGACTGTGAAAAAACTTCAAAGTCTTCCTTAAGTACCTCAATTGATCACGCCAACTAATAATCGGCAACACAGGACGGCAATATACAAACGGGCGATGCCGTTCAGCCTTCATCAATACGTGTTAAAAGTGAGATATGGACAATTCGTAGAGAAGAAGCAAACAGAGACTAGACTGTGGCTGTGTAAAAGTCAGGCTAATAATTGTAATCCGACAACATCTCACCAATGGGTGTGCATGATGTTTCATTCTGCCATAATCCGATTGCTGAATACATTCCATCGTGTGTTGAATATCAGAAACATTTGTTGTTCTGTGTTGATGGAAATAAGCTTTCGTATTCCCAAGATAATTGTTTAGTCGACATTTGAAGAATACAACGTCGACTATGCTTACCACGGTCTCTTTGTCTTTTTACAGGCAGTGTCCGGCTTTGATCTCAGCTCGCTCTCTTCTAAAATGACATTATCACGCTATTGTCATGTCTCTGTGTGGCTGTATACAATGAACTCTACGATAATGAGTGGTGATGACTATTGTGTTATAGCATGTGATGAGGCCGTGATCGATGGGCAGAGAGGAGGAGCAGAGATTTACCATCCGGGCACTACTGGTCGCTACGTTCTGCCTGAGTCAACACCGACTGCAAAAGATACAGGCGCCATAACCCAGCAGTGTGCACAAGAAACATAGAAATGATGTTATTGTACATAGAAATGCAAAACGTCGTCAGTGTCAACTATGTGCCCTTCTACAATAGCTCTTTGTTATTCTCATCCCAGGTAATCTGAATGGGGTATTGCTCAAAACAATTTGTTATTAAATCTCAGCTATAATGTGATTAAACATTTAAAAGCAATTAATTTGTCTTTTTGTGATCATGCACGTCTGAACCTTTTAGCCGCAGCGTGTAAATTTACTTAACACAATTTAAATCTCAGATCTGCAGGGCAAATAAGACTTTATTCGCATTAAAACTCTGTCAAAAATATTGTTTATGGATTTTATGTGTGGAAACTACCCATATATTTTAGAAGTCAACAGGTTACGGAAGTTTAATTGAATTTCATTTTGATTCTATTTCAGGTTAGGGCCGCTCGCTTTGAAATCTGACACTATATGAATCAATACCTGAAACAATAATTCAGCCAAAAACTCAGATAAGGAGAATTCTGCTGAAATGTATTGTGTGGGAAAATTCTTTCGTTTTTCTACATTGACTTTATAGGAGTGATAGTATTGACAAATGACAGATAAAGGTTTGGTTATCATTCATTCAAACCGTCGATTTAAAGCTAAATAATGTGACCAGGAATGATGTGTGCTGGGCCTCGATGGGCAATGGGCATACCCATCAAGTTTGATTTATTTATTTATCTGGAGTGTTTCGCCGTGCTCAAGAATAGTTCACTTGTAAGACGGCAGCCAACTTAAGGGTGCAAGGAAAGCAGGTAGCATCAGAGGTAAACCTACGACCACCCGCAGGTTTCCGACATACTGTCGGAGAAGAACCCAGCATGAACTGTTTTATGTCTGATGTTTTCCTGAAGCTTTGGCCAGTACACATTGTTTTACATCAATTGCCCATCATATATCTAGGAAGATAACTCAGGTAACTTCTCAACACAAAGATATTTTATTTTATAAAACTATGTATTTATTGGATCAACTGATTTCAGCTAAAAGCATACAGAATGACAAATTATTTCCAACTAAATGATAACTTTCTTGACTGGAAAACACATGATTGTCTTTGTGTTAGTTCTGATAAATTAGATGGTAATTTATGACGTATCAATCCATTTTTACTTTTATTTCGTCTGTAGTGTTTCCATAAATGATAAAAGCGACTTTAGGGTAGACATGACAGAGGCTGCACTTGATTCAAGCACTCTGGTTTTTGGTATATCAGTCGGTGTCTATTATGTCTGTTCATGTGATCTCATTATCAATTCATTCAATATTCAACATACTTAATATTGTGTCTGTAACACAACCCAACTTTCACTGTTGTCAACTAAACCACAAATCCTCAGATAACTTTACAAACCCAATGAGCTAGGTTGCCCTTTTAACTGGTACATCTACATCTAGGAAGCGCAAAAGCCTGAAAGGAGATATGCCGATATAAATGGTTTGGGAATTACTATATTATTTATTTACTTAATTTTTTCCAAGCCGTACTACTACACGTAGATAAATTTAATAAATGTCCAAACAAGACCCGGCTCGGGAACATATTGTGGCAGGCAATATCTAGCTAGAGGAGATCGCACCTGTGTCTCTTCCCGCATCGTATCCCTGGCGTCTTCAACAACCTAAATTAATATTTATGTTCATAAACTTAAGATGTTACATAAAATCATCTCTTCAAGACAAAAAATCATTGCTTCCAGGCAAAAGCGAATGATTGATTTAAAACTTCACACATGCTTGAAATTTTAGCCGTCTATTGGTAATTAATCAAATGCTATTGTTGGCGATTTATTTGCCTGACTCTGAGGTCGCTGGTTCGAAACTCGAAGCAATTTCAAACAATTTTCAGCACAAGAGCCCGTGCTAAATCAAGAAAGTGTAATCTTTAATACCGATAATACTGTCAGTCAAAAGAATTAGGGCGATACATTGTATCAGATAATGTCACTTTGGTGTCCGACAAAATAAAGCTGTATAGATAGGGATTCTTAAGCAACCCTAAATGAAATTATATTTAACATCAGAATTTTTTCTGATTCTAGATGAACAACTCTGAAAGTATTTCAGTCGAATTTTACAAGTCCAGAATAATCTGCACATGATTCACTGTGTAAATTACTTTGAAATTAAAGAACGAACGATATTCATTCAAAAGTTTACTCATTAGACTTCACATAGATGTATGAATCGACAAAAGATTGTGCTTTCTCTTGGCTACAACCGAAACCCGAAAGTTTGTAGGTTTTCTGTTTGGTCGGTAAATCTGGTAACATGGAGTCGAGTCACAGGGAAAATCTTTGCTCTGATAAGTGGCACACTGGTCAAGTATGTTGTGCGACCAATCAGAGAAAAGGTTTCTTCGCTCTGACGGCTTGAGTGATGGTCGCAAGGTGAACTTTTATGAAGTGAAGAGCAGAGGAAGCCATATAATTTCCATGGAATGTAAACAATCAAAGTATTTAAAAATGTTTTATTAGAAGAACAGTTGACTTGGTGGAATAATGCTGGCCGTCGTCGTATAAGTGAAATATTTCTTTTAAACACCAATCAAATTAATAAATACTTGGTGGATAGTAGAAATATGGCGGTTTCAGCAGCTTTCATCACTGAGAAGCAAAACCAGGACTATTGCTTTTTTTATATTGCTCCCAAGTTACAGGATTTCGCCGACCAAATAGAAAACCTTCAAACTTTTGAATTTCAGGTTTCGTGCCAAGAGGAAGAATGTTGGTGTGTCGATTCATATAACAACGTAAAGCTGAGTGTGTCAACATTCGAACGAACGTCCCTTTGTTCAGAATGGACTATTTTTTCGTGTTTTATGGCCAGTTAGCCCTGTTCAACGACTATTGTCCCAGGCACTGAGGTTATGTACCTTGACATATATACTGGCCCCCAAAAAATTACCTACTACATGGAATTGTTCAGCCTACTACATGGAATTGTTCAACCTCTTAGGTGTCCTTCCCCTCACTGGCACCGTGCAATAAAATTAAAAAGAAATACCGAAACACCAAATGATCAGATGGGTCTGCGTTGTAATTGATGGGCCCCGGCAAGTTGTGTTGGAAACTTCCCACAAACTACACATAATGAATGCTATTCTAAGGTGATTAACAAGATGGCCAACATTTGCAAGGTGACAAAACTACAATCAGTGTGTGCACTGAATGAAAAAGGCCTTTCTTCTTGCTCTAAGGAAAGTAACCCTGTAAAGCTAAGCCTAATTTCGGTACATCGGAGCATTTCATTGGATTATGCTCCGGAATATTTGACTTTCCCAGAGTAGGACCGAGTTTATCGGATGGATCTGGTTATTCGTGAGAGTTTTTTTAATATTCGCCTGACCGAGTCACTGGAAATACCGACATATTGCATCGTAGAGCAAATGAGTGTCAGCACACACAAGACACAAATGTTATAGTCAAAAAATGATTTGAGCCGTATTTCATCACTTAATTACGTTGTGCTACACGATGGTAATGTTCTTATGGAGCTTACATACCTAAATAGACGAAAACATTTCAGAGATGCTGATACACCGCCAGCACTCTCTAAATCTGGAACTAATCCTGTAAATCGGTGACAATCCTCACCAGCTTAGGAATGGTCCCACAGAACTGCAAAAATATTTAGAACTATTATATTTTGAATTTTTGCTGCTTTTGTTTTTTTATCCGGTTGTAAGGTCCTTGGCGGTTTTATTTTGATTTTGACTGTCTTACTCTCAAGTCAACAGCCGTAAAGTCCATTTCCTGATTTTAATATGTCTTTGCGATAATGCGGATAGATTAAACCAATATGGCATTAAATTCCAATCTGCTGTTCATTGATTCGTTAATTCATTGGTTTACTGATCCACTCATTGTTCGCCATGATATGACGGATATATTGCCGACATGCCGTTAAGTCATAGTCATTCATTTTTTCATTCAAACTCTGTGGAACCAGTTCCCCTTCATTCAATTCTGCCTGTACGTAGCATATACTGAAAGCGGTAATTTGCAGACAAGACTGTGTTCCGTGCATTCTGGGGGGGGGGGAATCACTTCAATCCCGCAAAAACATCGAAAATTAATTTCAGTGCGGTTGATAAGTACAGCTTTTTCACAACCAGATGTTTCAAACGCAGTGTATATTCACTGATATATTTGTGTTAAACTACGTCGTCAGGATGTTGGTGAATGCTTTGGCGTTTACCATCGGCTAAAGTGGAAATGTCATTACATCAAGACGAGACTTATCGACTTAAGCCACTCCTAATGAAAAAGTCTGGAAATGTAGAGCCCAGTTTGCCTATAATTTAAAATACACAAAGGTGACCTTAAGTCCTTTACCTAAATCTCTTCACCCTTAGTAAACCAAAGGGCTCCGTGGACATAAAGAAAAGCACAAACTCTTATTTGCCGAGGATTTCCTGATATTAACATCGGATTCTTCCCTTGATGTCGTTATGTATTCATGTGTGCAACAGTTTGTATACCGTGAAATGGCCAGTGATGTTCGAAACTGTTTCATTGACCTGCCGATACAAACATGGAAGAATTTGATGTGAGGTCTTGGTCTAGCTCTGATCTACGTGGATTAACTCCCACCAGATAAGGCATAATTAGAGCTGTTTATGCTTTATGCTGCAACAGTTGTTTGAAGGGTAGTGGGGTCGTGACTGGAACCAGTTAACAATGTCCATGTTCAGCCGATACAGTCATTCTAGAAGGGCAAGCATGCTAATATCGTCCTGTTTGCAATAACGGCATGTACAGACTCATTTTAACAGACTTGATGATTACATGATATTTACATATACGTACTCAGTTCTACTGTAAGATTTGAATATCGAGGTTGGAGTTTGTATTGACCTCACAAAATTCTCACACCCTACACCAACCTCATGGTTACCCGTTGATACTAGCAATGACAGAGAACTTGCCAACTGTCTTTCTGTGCATTTGGCACGGAATTCGCGTATGACCTAGTAATTCAGCTAGGCAGTCCTCTCATTTCAGCGGTAATTGCTATTTTTCTACCATGAACGTTCGATCTTGCTGTTATTTTGCCCCTTTTCGTGACCCATTGCATTGCAGAGTACATTACATTTAGAATAGTACGCGTATCATATACCATTAAACAGTTAACATTCCAAAAAGACGTTTGGGAAAATGCCAAGCACTGTACATATTTCTCCATTTTTTCCATTGGGTAGAGTTCCTTGCCAATCACTGTCTTAAGTTCTGTACGTTAACATCATAGTTGTTGGATAGAGTAACCATGCTACATCCAGACTCATGTACAATATCTGATCCTCTCTGTAAAGCATGCGGAACAGATATGACTTCTTCATAATTACCCATAACAGGAAGGGACCAAAATAACTGTAATACCCTATGGCTTCGTCCTTGTAAAAAACATAAATCATCGGTACATCACAAGGAGAAGTCAGATACTGAGCAAAATAGTGATAAATGGACTGTCTGCTGAAGCCTGTCTTTTCAACGATGGACGTTTTGATGTTCTTCCAAATGTTCATGTCGTTGCCAGATTTGCATATTGGTGTTGTGTTACCTAAAATCATAGCTATTTCTATAAAACCGGAGTTACGGTGTCACTTTAGATTTGATGCTAAATCAATCATTCGCACTACCTGGCATAAAGCCTTTCGCTGCGATATCAAGTCTAATGAGGGTTGCATGAAGAAGAACAAGGCAACCTAAAGTGTGCTGCTGTGTTTTTCATAAATGAAGGAGGTTCATGTGCCCTTGTGTGTTTTGCACTATTCAATTAAATGGACGCGCTTATTTACGTTTCGGTCCTAATCTGAGTGTTGCTTAAACCGAAATTCGGGGAGAAATACAGTTCAAGACACCGACATTCAGGGTCAAACGTGTTGAACGCAGCTTCTTACATTTATAACAATATGCTAAAGTTTTGACGGTTTAAAAAAGTGTGCAAGCTGCATATATTGTCAGAATGTGTATAATGTCGTAAAGATCACTGCTTGTGTAAGAATTTAACTCCATACACGAAAACACGGGCAGCTGACAGTGATTTTTTTTCGCGCTCCGTAGTAACCCCGAAATACTTTGTGGAAATACCATTTTGATCAAGTGTTCAGATCATGAATTGAAGCCTCGATTGGCTTGAAACCCTTCCAACTGAAGGCTGTCATGCATGGTTACGACACCACTCAACTCGTTTGGATCAGGTTGCAGTATCGTGCTTCGTGATTACTTCAGAAGGATCGAGTCCTTATTTCGTATGCACCAGCGCTCAGGACGCAATACAACAATCTGGTTAAGGTGAGTTAAGCTTAAACTCCCGTGCATGCCGAGATTTAGACTAATCTGCCAACGAGGGCTGTACTTTATCACTGTGTCAAATTTCAACGGTACACAAGAGCTCAATGCTGTGTCCGTAATACATTACGTAAAATAAGAACTTTAAGCGAAATTACTAGACGTGCATTTAACCAGATAAACGCGTACCAGCCGCTGTTATGCAGATGGGGTGCTTATACCCGTATGGTAATTGCAGTTTATAAAGTTGCAGTGACAATGTTCTTGTGCTAAACAATGCAGGCATCGTCGCGCTTCCAAAACATATACCTAAACTTTAGCCTAAGACAGGCATGACCATGACCGTCCAATTACCAACGATTCTGAAAGATATTAACTGAAGCGAAACTGGGCTGAATTCATCCTACAATACTGCCGCCTTGCCGTATTGCTTTTGTGGCATTACCCGCACACAATGTTTACAGGTAAAAAAAATTATAAAATTCTATGCTTTCAATAACACTCTCTCAAGGAAATGGAAGCACTTTGCGAAACTGATCACAATTTCTCCTTAACTGAGCGGAACGACACTGACTGTGATATAAAACCAGATGTATTCGAGCTATGAAGCCAGTCAGTAATCTCAAGTGACAAAGTAGCATGTATTGAGGCAACGTTACGCTTGTTACCAGGTCCACTTATCACGCCTCTGTGCTCCATGTGGTACCCCCGTTCGTGTTTTCTGCGTCATTCCATTGTGAACAGCATCAACTGCGCAGAACCGCCACACAGAGAAGCCAGGGCTTAGGGCCCTACTGGTGTACATTATGTAGCCTGTCTAGTCGGAGAAGTAACCTCGATTTCCCACTCTTCCCAACAGACTACTCCCAACGTTCCAGAAAATGTTGGCACCACTGCAGTATTGATTATACTGATAACGTTTATCTGATAACGGTCGCCTGAATTCAGCAATGTGCGTTAAGCGAATGAGCCTTCCGGGAACGGAAAAAAAACGTTGGGTGTTCAATTATATAGCACATATGAGGCGAGCCGTCTGACTCCACGAGCTGTCTCCCAGAGTCAATCCGACCACACGGACACCCTCCACGGAGTTATCGTATATATGTATCTGGACCTGATTTCAAAGAAAACAATATCTCCCTAAAGGATCCCATTGTCTCATTTATTTCCCATGGCTCCGTTCATTTAAAGTTAACTCCGGGCGATTACGTAAGAGCTCTGATTTTAACCGATAATAGCTTAAACCTTGGTGTGGTGTAGGCTAATTAAAGGCATGTACCGCCGATGCTCCAAGAAATTATTCAAAAATAAAGCCTTTCGCCTGTGTGCCTTTACGATCTCGACATCAATGAAGCACGAATGACAAATGTAAACAAAAAATCAGTAATACATGTAATATGTTGATGTCTGTTTGAGGTGTAGCATCTAACCAATGCGACATCCGGCGTAGCGTCTCACCAATCTGACATCTGGTGTAGAGTCTCACCAAGGTCACTCCCGACGCAGGGTCTCATTATTGTGACATCCGGTGGCATTCGGTGCAGCCAATAACATATCAGGTGTAGAAACTCATCAATGTGGCATCCGGTGTAGCGTCTCATTACTGTGACATGAGGTGTAAAGCCTCAACATTGTGACGTCCTGTGTCATCAATTTGTTACCAGTGCAGCGAAACACCAATAGTATAGCCGGTGTAGAATCCGGTGTAGCAACTTACCAATCTAAATTCCGGTGCAGTGTCTTATCAATGTGACATCCGAAGTAGAGTCCTGTCAATGTGGCATCCGGTGTAGTGCCTAACGAATGTGACATTCGGTCTAGCGTCCCATCAGTGTGACATCTGCTGTAACGTCTTGCTCATGCCACATCCGGTAGAGTCTTACCAATGTGACATGAAGTGTAATGTCTCAACATAGTGACATCCGGTGTAGAGTTTCACCAATATGACATTCAATGTAGCGTTCTACCATTGTAACATCCGATGTAACGTCTGACCAATGTGACATCAGGAGTAGCGCCTCATCAATGTGACATCAAGTGTAGCCGTGGTCACCAGAAATGGAACTTATCATAAAACGTCTCTGTAAACTCTATCATAACAGTACTGAACGTGCACATGTACGCACCTCCTCAGTGTGTCAACATGACATTGCAACCTTACTCATCGGTGAAACCAGTGGCGAGTCCATCGATGCTGTGCAACCTTTAACATTACGTAATAGTTGATACCCTGATTTGACAACATGTGGCGACATTGAGGCCAACCCGGGTCCCTCTGCCCATACGCAAACTGACTTCCAAAATACAGACCCACAGGAAATAAGGAAACTAGAGATGACATGAACAGGGATATTACGGACAAAAAACGGGAAATGAAAGCAGTTATCGATGCTCCACCTGATGTGAAGACTACTCTACGCAACATACATCCAGGCCAAGCCAACCCCCTGCTATCCTTTCGCTAGCGAAAAGATGCACAGCCATTGAGGATCCTGACCCGTCCAACACAGTAGCCGTTGACTTGACTGTGTGGAAATTCCTCTTCTGGAACATTGAAAGCCTTGCCCTTAAATTCATGGACCCTGATGTTGTACTGTCTCTCACGAAATATCCAAATTATTGACTTTTAGAAACGTGGTGTACTCTGCCAGACAAAAATCTTGGTGAATATTTAACCGATTATGTTGCTTTTTCTGTACCAGCGAGCCAGAATGATTATAAGGAAAGGTATTCTGCTGGTGTATGTGTGTTCATACATCATTCAATTTCCTGTTTCTTTGAAGTAGTTCCATAGCACAAGAGCGGTTTATTCTTCAGAGTTCATGGATATCTAGTACAGGTAGTCTCGGATTTGCTGTTTGGTTGCGAAGGTAGGAGTGGCATAAGAGTCATCGAGAATGAAATCCCTGATATTTTATCTGATCTGAAATCAAACCATGATACAATTTTTGGTGGTGATTTTAATGCACGAACGTTAGATGCAAGGGCGACCATTGTAGTATCAGTAAATCAGACGACTGTCGAATGTCATAAGATAATATTGTTAACATGGTTGGCAACTCGTTCTTAGACATGTGCAGTGCACTTAATTTCATTAATCTAAACGGTGCTATTGGTAAAGATGCTATTAATGCTGACTTTACTTTCTTATACCACAACGGGGCAAGTGTCACCGATTATTGTACAGTGTCTGAACATGTTCTCCAAATTGTTGACGAATTTCATGTAGAAAACGCAACTGTGTCAAAACATTTACCAACCAGAGTGAACTTAAACATCTTTTGAAACCCTCTCCTTTAGCTCGAACACGGTAAAAATGTTCCAGTGGAAAGAGGATCTGAAACTTATTTTTATGAAATAATTGGCATAATACGTGCCAAATGAATATTTTGAATGCTCAAAGCACATTGACAGATAATCTCAATGTAGGTGATCATCAGTGTGTAAAGACTATTATAAAAGCTGCTGATAGTCTGAAAAAGCAGTAAAATCATTGGAAATCATTGTCGAGTAATTAGTGGAATTATAGCGCATGCAAATTAGAGAAGACAAACTCCACACGATTATTAAGATGTTTCAGCAACAACCGTACGCCTAAAAATTATTCGAGGTATGTAAATCTGAAAATAGAAATAGATCACTAATAAGGAACAAAAGAAATAGCTTCATAGCCTCACAATTGGATAAGCTAAACAGTCTCAATAACAATAACTTCTAGACATTGCTTAAAAATATTCGGACACTAAAACAACCAAATTTTATATCAAGAGAGAAGTGGTTTAATTATTTTAGTAATCTTTTTGAAGCAGATAGAACAGAAAACGGTGATGGAAACCTGGAGGTGACGACACCAAACGCAGACACTGATGAGAAATTTAGTGATATGTCAAATGGTCCAATACAAAACACCGATACTGAGTCCGTTATAATGAGTCTGGAAACAAATAAAGCATCTGGTTAAGATGGGCTTATTAGTGAAATGTCCAAATGTTCTTCAACCCACATCATTAACTACATGCCTAGATCATTTAGACCGAGGGCATTATTATTCTTCTGTTTAAAAATGGAGATAAAAACGTCCTCAGTAACTATGGGGACATAGTCCTTCTGAGTATTTCCAATAAGATTTTGACTGTTGTCAATAAGAGACTGACACAATGGGTTGAAAGCAACGATCGTTTGGCCGAAGAACAGTCAGGATTTGGAGCAGGCTATTCAATAATAGATAACATTGTTGCCTTACATGCATGCATTCAAAAACATTTCTGTCAAAGAAAAGGGAAATCGTATGTGGCATTTGTTGATTTCAACAAGGCTTTTGATATTGTGAAAAAAATTACACTCAATACCTTTCAGACATGGCCTGAGGGGGCACTTGTTTAACTGTCTTCTGGGTATCTACCAACAAGTTAAAGCACGTGTAAAATGCTCTGATGGTCTTCCAGATACCTTTCATGCAATATTGGTGCAAGACAAGGGTGCGTTTTAAACCCTTAAGTGTTCTCAGTCTTTATCAATGAGTTAAGTAGAAATGTGTGCACAAATGGAAAAGATCGTGTGGACCTTTTCTCAGACTTTGTCAATCTTTTTACTTTGTTGTTTGCCGATGGTGTAGCTTTACTTCAATATACACCCGATGGATTACAGAAACAATTAAACATACTGGGAAATCACTGTGATACGTGGGATCTACACATAAACCTGTCAAAAACAAAAGTTGTTGTTTTCATAAAATGAGGTAGAGTGAGCAAGCAAGAGAAATGGTCTATTGACTCTGTTGAAACTATACCTATGTATAATATATATATTAATGGAATGGCAACCCCAAACACAAAAAAAAAACAAACAAACCAAAAAAATCAGTCCATTTTCTGAGTTTGTTCCCTTTATAAACACATGTGAAAGAGGGAGGGTTTCGCATAGATACGGACATACAAGTGGCTGGACAGAGATGCAAACACAATGGAAATGGATATCAGTTCTTAGAAAAGACGGCCATTAGGCCAATATTATATCAATTCATTAAACCCCGAACTAATAACTACATACTATCTAGAATTTCTTACATCGAGGTAAAAAAAAAGTTTCCTTGTATTATTGTAGGTTTTGCAATGAAATAACAGGTGTGAGATGGAGTCTTTTACTAAACAGGTCTCACAAAGACCTGAGTCATGCTAATTAAATCTGTGTAAATATGAATTCACTGGGAAATGACCCGAGACCAGTCAGTGAACAAGAACATCGGCCCCTCTAGTGGGAAGCCGCACAAGCCGAGAGGTCACAAGCGGGCACATCTAATGGAAAAAAACCTCTCTTTTGTGCTATTATCCCAGTATATAGGTATAAAACTTGAAGGAAAAGTGGTAAGCATTTGACGACATCCGAGCATTTTAAAGATTTCAAGGCAGAGAGGGAGTCACTTAATATAATACATTTCAATGGTTTTAACACGTTAAGAAGCTGGAGAGCCATTAACCCGTTAAGTCTGAAAAGTAAACGGACACGTTTTCAGACAATCTGGATTTGTCACCATAATTAAGTAATCTTACCGGTATCAGGGCATTTCGAGGCACCGGAAAAAATATGCAAATCCTCTGACCAATTTCTTTTAATGTAATCATTACAACATAGTCTACTGACGTCTGAAGGGTCAGGCTTTTTAACAAGTCAAACGAAATGTTCGGGATACAAAGGTGCCAAGGTGGGAAATGAGGAATAATACAGACTTGGACCACAAATTGGTCAGCACCAGATCTCTGGTAGATATTATTACCCCGGAGCTTAAAAGGCTGGGGATCCTTCAGGTTATCTTCATATAGGATATCATAGACAGATGCCACCAACACATCAGAGGCCGAATTTTCAGTGGCGGACTTAAGTTTAGTAACATATTTTAAAGTACGGAACTGACATCTAATGTATAGTCTCCATTCATTACACATTACCTGAAGTATACTGAGTACATTGTTATCCTCAAACTCCCTGTTCATACCCGAAGAGCAGAACATTGCACGACATCCAGTTTAGCCTTAACACATACTGAGTCCTACGCTTCACAACAGTAATCTAAACGTGTTCTGATAAGGGTTCTGTACAGAAGTAACAAACCGGTCTTATCTGTTCCCCATGATTTCCCTGAGATGGAGCGCATCATATTCAAGATATTCATTTTGCAAAAATGAAATTGATATGTTCAGACCATACCTAGGTATTTAAATTTAGAAGAGACTTTAATCACACTGCAATTAAGATATAGCCAGGGCAAGTGGTTAGGTCGCCTCCGAGTAAACATCACACACTCTGTTTCTACGTGTGAGAACTTGAATCCCGACAACTTACTCCACTTCAGAATATCATCAAGACCCTGTTGGATGTACCTTGAAGCTACAGAGAGATTTCCAGAGACGCACCAAATAGCTTTATCATCCGCAAACAATGAGCAGTCCAGTTTAGGATTAACTGCTGCAGGCAAATCATTTATTGCTTTATTAAACAGCGTAGGTGAAAGAACACTTCCTTCACGAGTGCCGTTATCAACTGATACCACCTTAGAATATTCTCTAAATTTTCTAACTCTGATGGAGCGATCTGACAAAAAAACTTCGTATCCAGCCCAACATTTTACCACCTATATACATGGCTTGCATTTTAATAAATTGCCCCCTTCTCCACAACATGTCATATACCTTTTCTATATCTAAAAAGACAGCAAGAACATATACTTTATTAATATTAACAAGATATGTTATAATATCTTCCATTGATTCGGACCGTTGTGCTTTGTTCTTAGCTCGCTTTCTGTTTCTGATATCGTGAGGGCACTCATTGCTCCACCATGGCACGGGGATTCTTACTATGCTATTACCAGATGTACGAGGTATGGACTTTCGGGCAGTAGAATTGATGGCCTTAACTACATTGTCAACGTCTTTACTAAAAAGACTGTTTGTAAGCGCCAGTTTGCATTCCTCTCTATATGTCAACCATTCAGCTTTGTTAATTTTCCGTCGTGGAGGGTAACCCTGATGGTTAGTGTGAGGGCAGACTCCAAAGCTATTAACAATTGGAAAATCTTCACTACCACATGGAGAATCTTGATCTACAGACCAAGACGACGCAGCCGCCAAGTCATTCGATCACAAAATGAGGTCTATTGCTGACAAATTCCCGGTGCGGATGTCCAGTCGAGTACCCGACCCGTTATTCATGCTCGATAATTATTATGCTCGATAAACTCACAAACTACTTTACCACTGGCATCATTATGAGAGCTGCTTCACACCCTGTTATGAGATTTAAAGTCACCACGGATAATATATGATCCCGTCATAGTGCTGACCAGGGAATTTAAATCAGCTAGCCGTAGCTTGTTGCAAGGGTTGTACAGATTAACAACATTAATTGACTTCCGCGAGGACAGAGCTAACTGATAGCATTGACATTCAAAAGAATTTAACACAAGAAGCTTTACCTCAGAGTATGAAATGTCATCTTTTATGAACATAGTGAGCCCACCTTTAGCGGAAAACTCTCTATCTGCTCTTTTGACTGAGTAGCCTGGAATCGTAATATCCAAATGAGGTTTAAGGAATGTTTTTTGTAGACAAACCACATGAAGGGGGGTTTCCATATTTGACATATACAGTTTAATTTCTTGGCCGTGGGTGCAAAGAGACTGGATATTCTGTTGAAGAATTGTCAGCGTCATTAAGTAAAGAAGAGTTACAAAACAATATTGATACACGCGTTTATGATCCATTATTTACGGGCAGTATTTCTTTGTTTTATCACAACCGAGAGCCCTGCTGAGTCAACAACGTCACCTCCAATATGGCGTTTGGTACACTCAGTTCTAAAAAAACCCTCACAGAACTTCTTCGCACCATGTGGTGTTTGGGCGATATGCCTTATAACATATTTTCAAACTATTTGATGTAAAGATTAAACCAGTACTTACCTATAGTTCAGAATTGTGGGTTTCTAAATAGACACGGGGAGCTAGGGCAAGTGCAAAAACCTTAGCGTGCAAACAATGGTTGAAATGTGGTCTTAGAGCTCCAAAGGCTATGGTGCTCGGAGAATGTGGTTGTTATTTCCTTTATTGTAATACTGTCCAAAAATCTATTAAATATTGTTTTCGAATCATTTCTATGCCGAATACTAGACTTCCGAAGAAAGCGTATTTAATGCTTGTCCATCTGTATCGTGGTGCAAGCAGTGCTCGCCAAGTCTTAAATGGTCTTAGCATTGGGAATGTCTGAATAAACCAGAGTGTCGGCAATATAAAACTATTTATGTCTGTACCAAAGCAAAGACTTTTGGATATTTGAAAACAAACTCGGTCGCAATAGCTATACTGCGGTACTAGATACGAAATATATCGGCAATACAAAACAATACGGAATGTGAATTGTGTCTACAGGAACTCAACCTTTCTAAATTCAGAAGGCATCTAGTCAAGGTGAGGTTGGGTACCTCAGGTGTTGTGACTGATATGGGTAGATTCACTAATACTCCAAGAGATCACAGACTATGTAAAGTATGCTTGGCAATTGTGGTTGAAACTCAGTTTCATTTTGTCATCCAGTGCTCCTCCTACCTAAATTCCTGCAAGAAAGATCAGTGTTTCGGTTTACAGCTCTGATGGCCACAAAGCAGTCAAACATTGTCTTTAAGCAATGCAAAGAAGAGCGTAATTGATAGCAGAGCAAACATGTACCTTTTCTCTTCTGTAGCAAAATGTCTGCACAAAAATTTACACATTGTAACTGATTATATGTCATCAATCCTTGTTCATATATGCATATATACGAGTCTATGGCCTCTCGTGCTGATCATAAATAAAGTTCACTCATCAAGTGTAGGGTCTCATCAATGTGACATCCGATGTAGTGTTTCAGCAATATGCCATAACCTAACAGTGAAATGGGCGAACAACGTCTGTCCTGATTGAATTTACACATGGTGGCATTCTAGGACATATACCCGAACAATTATAGAAGAATCTGCAGAACTTCTGTCCCTCCATACATCTACAGTAGTGTAACTGCCGTCAAGAGACCCAACTAATCAGCTATCAACACTTGTTTATCTGCTCATTGCCTTTTAAACGTGCGTTAGTCGCATCTTATGGCGTTACATTATTTTCTAATTCATTCAGGGCTCAGACAGGACCAAAAATGATCCACATCAGAACACTCTGATTTTACGTGACACTGCATACGTCTCAGCTTTGTAAATGTTGCAAAGAGGCATTTCAAAGGTCACGAAGGGTTAATTTGAATTTCAACCTGACTACATTGATGTCATTTGCTGTTAAAATCTGAGACTGAATGTTGGCTTAATGAGTAGCCATACTAGAATTCAAGTAGAAAATTTCAGAAATTTATTAACATTGGGGGAAAATACACTAGCACCAGAGAAAATACAACAAATAAAATAAGTTTAGTCAGTTCGGAAAGAGGGGTGAAAACAGCTCAAAACTGTCATAGCCCTTTCTACTGGTGTGCTTGGGATCTCTATAAAGAGGCTTTTAACCTGGAATTCCTGTAGGCTATAGGGCACGCCATATTAGAAAAACTGGAAACATCTATGATGCCGCATCACTCCTCCCCAGTGCTGACGGAATTGATAACATGGCGGCGATTACGTAGTACTTCGGTATCTCGGTTATGCAACATTTACAAACATATGAAAGAATGTGCTTTTGGGATTTACGTAGAAAACTTAATCGATACAGATATACATGTACATGGAAACATCAACAATGCTGTGAGCTGGACTTTGAATGGAAAAGAGCATACACATGAAGCTCCAAGTTCAACTACGTTGCATGTTGTGCTATACAATACAGTGCTTTGTTTCTCTCTGTTCGGCAAATTTTGTACGGCAGAATATCAGTGGCTTTCAATGGCGACAGAATGTGGCAGCGTTACTTACCATTACTTTGCCAGGTGATCTCGGTAAATCTCCGCTAACAAAGAAATAGTCGTATTCATGTATTTTGGAAGAGCTGAGCAGCGTGAAAACAGATGTATAAATTCTATGGAAACAATTTATCAAGGGTCAACCCCAGTACGCAGTGTCGAAAGGCGATGTGGGCAACATCAGTCTTACAGAGAGAATAACTGGAGCAAATATATTTCGACAACTGGAATTATTATCATAACTATACTGTGTCTACGACTATTTTGCCAAAGGACTTTTCCTCCTGTAAATCAAGATCTGAATATCGCGATAGAAATCAAAGAGTCTTTCAGTTTGGTTTCCTTCTTTTTGCGTAGACTTGAGCTTTGGTCAATACATATTTGCTGTGCAGTCATTTTCAAAAATATCTCTCGTTTTCGCGTGGAAAAATAAGTTCTTATCAATATGGTCAATAAAACCCGTGATATAATCAAAACATTTAACTAAATTTAATTGATTGGAAAACAAACTAAAAAAAAAAGCACTAAAGATACTTTCAGATACAGGTTTTTATGGCCCTTTCACGTACTATAATTAAAGGCTGCACTTGTTCAAGTGTGATTTTGACATTTTGTAGTGTGAACGACGGCAATACCCAGTCCTTTGAGCCCATGATCAATTCATTCAATATTCAACACGCTTAATTTGTCCCCTTAACTCAACCCAATTGTCAGTTAAGCTTTGGGATTCCCTTGCCCACAAATTCAAATACGAATTGGAAGAAATGACAGACGGAGCTGTGGATACAACCCGTTTCCTGCGACCTAGTTTGGTTCTAAATAAATTGATTCGAACTATCAAAAAATGTTACGTCATTAGACAACTCAGACAAAGGCTGAGTTCCTTTGTTAGATTATGTTGATGACACGTCCTCATCTAGAAAATTCCAAGTAAACCAAATAAATATGTGCCTTTATAAATCTCATGGGTATAATTTCATTAATATATTTGGTTTTTCCTATGTGTCACTACTACACGAAGAAAGTTTAATAAATGTCCTAACAAGATCCCGTTTTATCTTCGTGTTCGCGAACATATTGTGGGAGGTAATATCAAATTACAAGGTCTGGCACCTGTGTCTGTTCTGGCTTTGCTGCCTGGCAACCTTAGCAATGTAAAGTATTATTTGATCTACATCATTATTAGAGGTTTAGTAAATGCCACCATACAGGTAAAGGTCTGGATTCATTATGTATCAGAATTTTAAGTTTCCATTTTAAAGGACAAATTCACCAAAGAACTTCCACTTTAAAAAGATGGAACTGGCGTTTTCTCATCTTTTGGCTTTTTGCTCCAATCAAGCAAATACATCGCCTTCCCTCTTCTCAATTTCAAAGGTTCTTTTAAACGAACCCACTAGGGGAACATTTGTGAGGCTACAGGGTATTTTGGTGATAAAAAACTAGACAAATAATGTCGCATGTGTTGAGTCTACTACAGCGGCCAAGAAGACACTAGTATGCTGGGAGTTATTTCCAATCTCAAGAATCTGACTAACTGGCGAAATATTTTCAACCGGAAAACTTTGTGGAAAATGTAACCTTTGGAAGTTTGTAGAATAAGAACATTAGGCTAAGTTCTTTATCAGATCTTTGTCCAGCCATTTATAATTCTGACTACACCATTATTGCTGCTAGTTCTCCAACATGACAACCTAAGAAAAGGACGTTCTCGCATTGCTTGCTTAGCTGTGAGGTATTCAAATCTCAGCAGGCTTATGGATTATACGGTGACGAGGTATTAGGTTAACCAAAAAAGTACACAATGTAAAAAAGCATCTGAAACGATTTATTTACTTATTTATTTATTTATTTTCGGTGTTTTAAGGTGCGCCCAAGAGTATTTCACTTATACGACACCGGACAACATTATGGTGGGTGGAAACCGGACAGAAGGGAGGGGGAAACCAAGACCATCCGCAGGTTGCTGGTAGACCTACTCACGTATGTCCGGAAATGAAGCCAGCATGAGCTGGACTTGAAGGCACAGCGACTGCATTGTTGAGTCGTTCCTGGCTCATTACGCTAACCAACTGAGCCACGCAGAACTCTGCCCCCCTTCTCAAAGGATTAATGTAAAATGCCAATGTATTAACACTGTCCACAAAGATGATCTATGTCTGGACGATACGTTCATTTAAAGGACATCCAGATCGGCTTCCGAAGACAACATGTTTATCAAAGATTTCAGGACAAATGTTTAGGTCTATAGCCTGTTATACATATTAGGGCAGTATTTACATTGGCTGGACTTCTGTTTGGCCCTCGCGAAAATCTCTGTCCCTCAAATCGGCTTTAGACACTGATACTAGAACAGAGAACTGCCCGATTGCCTGCCCCGAACACCAGCTCTAGACTAGTAACAGCACTGGCACAGACGGAACTTCTGAACTGCCTGTCCCTCCATTTGGCCAAGAACTCATGCTGGATGTAAAAGTTAGCTAAGATGGTTCTCCCATTTCAAAAGTGAATACTGTGTTTTGTTTTTGTGTTTGTTTTTTGTTTTTTTGTTTTTTGTTTGTTTCCAAGGCAAGTTTGATGTTGCTGTTTCTTTGTCTCTCCTCATGCTGTACCTTTGCTTCTTTTCATGCTGTTCCTTTGTCTCTTCTCATGCTGTCCCTTTGCCTTTCTTCATGCTGTTTCTTTGCCTCTCTTCATGTTGTTCCTTTGCCTGTTTTCACCGTGGAACACATTGCATTCGGAATATTGCACATATAGAGTGCCATAAAAAAGTCAACATTCCGAAAATAATGTTTGGGAAAATGCCAAATACTGTACATATTTTTCCGTTGGTTAGATTTCCTTGCCAATCATTGTCTCAGATCCCGTAAGTCAATACCACACTTGCTTGACACAATAAACAGGCGATATCCAGAATGCCGTGCAATGTTTAATCTCTGCTGTAATATACCCGGTTGTACAGATATGACTTCTTCATAATTACCGATAATAGGACGGGACGGAAATAACTAATACCCAGAATCTTCGCTCTAGTAAAACCATAAATCATTGCTGTAGCCTAAGGAGAAGTCAGATATTAGGCAGAATAGTGATAAATGGACTGTTTGATGAAGTTTGTCTTCTAAGAGATGGACTTTTTCCTGTTCTTCCAATGTTCGTCGTTGACTTTTTTTTGTATATTGGTGTTGTGTTTCCTAAAAACATGGCTTTTTTCGTAAAGCACGGTTTGCGGTGTCACTTGGATCGGATACTAAATCAATTCTTGTCTCTATCCGGTATATAACGTTTGGGTACGATATCAAGCATCTTGGAGGGTTTTCCGGGTCTGTAACTCCTACTGCTGTACGAGAGGAGTGAGTCCATTTTTCATCAATGATGGATTGTCAAGTGTCATGTTGTATTTTGCACTGTTGAAATAAATGGCTCAGTTTATTTATGCTTCATTTCTTACATACATATATATGAGTACTGACCAGGCCAACATTATTATTTGTTGTACTAATACACTTCAGGACACTTATTCATGATCAAACCTTATGTCGAATGCAGCTTCTAATCTATAACACGATGTGTTGGGGTTTGGAAAAATTAAAACAAATTGTGCAAAGCTGCATATACAGTCAATATGTGTGAAATAACAGAGGGAAATTGGCGTAAGAATTTGAAGAATATACGCATCTTTGGAAGTGTATATCATAGAGATCAAGTACTTTACATGTTTGTAATTTTTTTTCTGTTTGCACGTTTTTGTTAAAATATCGAAAGCCGGTGGGATTCTTGTAAAGCCTTGCAGTTCGTTCTCTTTAGCATCTCCTCTCATAGCTTAATACTCCATCTCATTGGTGACAGCTGTTACGAACCCCGTTTTTAAAATGTTGTAATATGTTTTTTTTTGTTTTTGCGCTATTCGGGCAATGTCTGAACAGCATTTTTCTCTCTGTGTGCGCTATAGACTGCACTTGAATCCAGTCCCGCATTTTCAAGGCTTCTATGTTTACGAGTTTCGTGTCATTGTACACAGAGCCTACATCCGGAAAAGATACACTGATCATACGATCAAACCATAGAGCGTTTTCCTTAGGTTAATCTATAAATATTGGTGACCAAGAACGAAGTTTCGCAGTCTTTTACGCATGCCCACTTGAAAGCAGTCATATTTACTATCGTCCATTTTGAAGGATTTTAGCGGGTTTGGAGATATCGGCTTTCACGCCATTCCACATTCCTCATTTTGTGTTCCTTTTTTCTCTACGTAGCACTTTGTGAGTTTGTGTTTCGCCAATTTCTTTTTTCGGTTAGGATGTCATTTTGGAGCTTATATCGCTCATTGTGTCTTTGTGCGATTACGTACATTTCATCCCAGTTTACCCCGAAAGTGACTGTGTGTATATTTCCTAGAATTGAAACATACATGGCCAGCTCAGCAACACGGACGCTATTGTCAACGCGTTCGCCGGGCAGTTGGATATATACCATCGTCGGCGTACCGTGGCCTCTGTTGTTTCGCACTTAGAGGACTGTCATCATTCCATTTGAGAATTCCCAAGGACTGTGGATTCCATATTTACGTGGACTGACTCGCCTTTGGAAGCCGGAATATTCCATGCGTCATTAGTAAAAAAAAGTGTATATTTTTGTAATTAACTTCATTGTTTTGTATATCATTGTCAGTTGTACTATTTGTCCAATTGTTCAAATATATGTATTGAACATTGCGTTTCTTTGTTTGATTTTCTGTAAGACCTATCGCTGTCTGAGCGTTGAACAAGCCATTTGTTTATCAGTTTTCCTCTCCAGTAGTGGTACCCTTAGAGAGCTGCGTCGCCACAACTATTTGTTTATCGATTGCACTTCAAGATTATATCACTTATATGACGGCGGAATAATGGCTCTAGGAAATCGAAATGGTAGGGATGATCATTCGTCTTTGAACTAGTGAAAACGTTTAGCTTGACAGTTCAACCAAAGCAGCAAGTTCTGAATTTGAACAGTCGACAAGATTGCTCTAGGACCTGACATTCGCGAAACGTGTGTGCTTTAACCGTCAGACCCCTAGATACATGTTTTACGTACTCGCTTTAAAACGCTACTCAAGGCCACTGGACAGGTCGAACGGAATTAGGTCAATAACAGACCACAGCATCCAGGTAAATACTGGCGACAACAGGCAGCATTTCTTGCCCAGGTTCCTTAGCGATCATTGCAAACTTTCTTGCGATACTATTCTGATCGAGTGTCACAAAATAAAAACAAATTGTATAGGAATTGGCTTGAAACCTTTCCAACCGATCACTGTCATACACACGGTCACTCGCTGAACTCAGTTGAAACCAGTTGTAGATTTGCGCCATGCAGTTTCTTTAACAGAGTGCTTATGGCCTATCGCAACAATCGGGTTGACAATTTTGTACTCCCATATGTATAGAGCTTTAGACAAATCTGTCGACGGTTGATGAATTTTTTCATATTCTGCTTTTAAAACTCTCAATGTTCCTCATACTACGAGCAAGGCCACAGTATTGATTATAATCAGAAAGGTTATTTTATTACTGTCGCCTGAATGTAGCGATGTACGTTAAGCAAAATGAGACATCAGGGAACGGACTCTACGGGCTATACCCCGGAGCTAATCAGCCAATCGTGTGTATGAATCAGGATATTACTTTATATTTAAGGCTGGTAAATATTTTCCCAATCCTATGAGAAACATGGACAATGCAAAAGAGAACACGTATGAAATTAAATTCCTTGTTTTGGACTGTTTTTTTCAAAAGGTTTAAGAAGTACGTCTGACCTAAAGGATACATATGTAACTGTGCACCCGATGTAGCCTTTCGCAGTTGTGCCTGTGATAAGCTGCATAAGACCACGGTTTTCCTGTGGCCATGTCCCACCTACTCCTCTGGTAAAACGCCCCCTCGACGAACGAAAATGACGTAAACGTTTTTCACGCAATTGTTGCCATGCAGCAAATCTCATCGTGTAAACTTACGAAACAAAGCATTTTTATTTTCATTCAGCTGATCGACTTTGAAAATAATGCTATAAATTATTTTCAAAATGATACCATAAATCGCTCCATGTTTAAGCGGCATTGAGAATACACGGAGAGCAGGTGGCGGTGTGACAAACATAGAAACAGGGATAATAAATCCTTTCGAATAAATTTACCGATAAACTCCCTAGATGATACATTGTGCCGCTTTCAACTTATTGCTTTAAGACCTTCCATCGTGTGTTATAGATGCAAACAAGTATTGTTCTCCACAGGAGGAAATAAGCTTTCGTTTTCCCAAGGGTATTGTTTAGTCGCCATTTGAAGAATACGACGTCGGCTATAATTACCGCCGCCTCTTTGTCTTTTTACAGAAAGCATTCGACTTTGATCCGACTCTCTTCTATGACTTTCTCGAGGTGGCCAAGCGGGTTTGTCTCACTCTGTTATCACGTCTGTCTCTAATAAAATCGGTATTGTAAATTGTCGGTAAAGATGTGTGATAGCTATCGTGTTATAGCATGTGATGAGGCAGTAATCGATGGACAGAAACTAGCTGCTTTACATTTCGGGTATTTTTGGTTGCTAGCGCTTCTCTGAGTCAACACTGGCTGCAAACAGCACAGGCGCCATGGTCTGGTAATGTACACTACAACACCATACGCTGGGACTATATTTCTGTGTCATTATGGAAAATGTACCCAGGCTGACCTCAAAGCAAGCTGGCGAATTCATGTGCTTCAAGCCTGATAGGGGGATATAAATTTCACCAATATCAAACTCTGTATGCTTTTTCATTTTGGTATTTTTAATGTACGTCATTTGCACGAAGTGTTCTTAATACATCGTATAACCGTGTACCGGCCTGCGCTTAATTTCGCATAATGGTGAACCATATCAGAACCATATCTATATCTATGTTATAACCGATGTTTTATAAATCATTGCAAAATACTAAGTCCTAAGAGTTTCAAATTATTTGAAAGGCTCTTGTTATTAGTAGCAGTGTTAGTGTTATTAGTAAAAATCTCATAATTGTTTCATGAAATCAAAGATTTTTGGAGGAAATATTCTAATTTTTAAAGGTCATAAAATTAAGGAAATTGATTTGAATATTAAGTCAAAGGCATTTGTGATTTAAATCCGATACTATGAGGCTTTTACAGTGTACAACCTTTCAATAATTGGGATTTAAAATGTCAAACTGGTATAAACATTTATATAATGAACATTTAGTTTTATAAATAGTAATTTAACCCTGAATTTAGATAAGGAAAATTTCGCATAAAAATGCATTCTGTTTCGTAATATTATTTCTTTTGGCTATGTGGTCTCAAAAAACTATAGTGCTTAGCGTTGACAGGTCATACATGCGGTCTTTGGCATACATCATCTAAAACGGTTGTTGTAAAGCTAAATACTAAATGATGGTCAAACTCCAGGTTCAGTATATTTCAGTGTTATCGTTCTCAAGAAGTAGCTCTGTCCATCGCCACCCTATAACTGACAACAGATTTCCATCTGGCATTGACTGGAGAGCCATGTGTAGAGGCAACGTTTCTGCATCATTCTGTTGTCAACTGATCTCGACAAATCACGGCGCCACACGTATGAACCTATTCGGGGAAATTGGTAGAACCAAGCACTGTGAAATGGGGTGTTCAAGTTGACCGCTTTTCCTGTAATAGAAGCACTTTATCGAACGTCAACTTGGCACATGGTTTGATACAGCCGAAGACTCCTTTCAGAAATGTCAGAGAAGGCGATACAAGTCTAAGAGAAAAGAAAATCAGTTGTAAATTGGAGTAGAGAGATTTTGGCGACGGGTATTCCACTGATGTTTCTACCGAACACACAAAACCTCTATGGGACAATGATCCCAGGGGACATCAAGAACTTTTTTGTTCTGTCAGAGTTTGCGACTTTTTTCAGTTTAGCCATAGACTGCCGAACACTGGAATGGAAACGTCCTTGCTTGACTGGGAAAGTGTATAAATTTTCTCGGCTTGTGTATAAATGGCTGTTTGGAGGCCAAGATTTCACAATTTAATACTGTGTATACCCCTCCTATGAAGCAGATTTATTTCGTTGGACATATAACCAAGGCACGATAAATCGCTCGACATCAATGCGGCTTTAAAAAAGAAAGCGCATTGATATCACGTTAGTCTACACTTATTCTGATGTCCTCCCGCAGTGTCTTTTTTATATGATACAAGAGAATATAGAAGAAAGGTTCAGTGGCACTAACATCACCTGTCCATATATGAGCTTATGTTCCTGTATAGTTGATAACCACAATCACTTGCCGCGGGACCACATCTTCAGTTCGTTCAATGTTCGAAACACTTGGCTTGATTGGAATATTTGCGGCTTCATTCAAGCGTTCAATTTTTCTTAACCATAAATCCCTACACGCGCCTGGTGTCACTGAAACTGAATGAGACAGGTATTTGAAGTGTTCGTTATAGATTGTGTCTTTTAACTTATCGCCTGTATTCAGTTACGCGTAAAAGTCAGTCATACTCGTCACCCAAATATGCCTTTGGTCAGTGACATGTTACAAAGCAAGTACTGAAGTGTCGGACGTCCGTACTGTTGCAGAGAGCATGTAGTTAAAATACTTTTCCTTATTCATAAGGTTAAACTGCATACGCAAGAACTCATTGCCTGGTATGACATCATAATTATTCGAAAAACAGTGGCATTCTGGATAATGGATGAGTGTGCAGGAAAATTTGCTTTGCAGTAGTAGCACCCGTGCTGCTGGAATAAACTGCGAACAGTTCCAAATCCTAAACTACTGTCTCCGGAAAAGTAATATTCAGCCCATGCTCTCCTGCGATCTTACAGTTATCAGAGATAGAGTTAATTTAATTCATTCATGGTTTTATGATACTAAAACTTGAAAAAAATTCAAACATGACAGGTTTCAAATACGGCGTTTACAGGAAAGTTGATCACATTTTTTTGTCACTTTCCGTCAAAAATGCTGGACTCCGCTCATTACCCAACTTTCCACTGGTTTGTTGATAATTACGACGTCACCTGAGGTGATGTAGACTTTGATCCAAAGAAAACGTTTATGGAGTTCAACATAATGAAGCCGACAAAGTGTTTTCACTGCATTTTCTTTGCAATAATATGCGCATTCATACCATAATTTTACAGACTGGGGAGTTACCTGTCACTTACTAATGGCAATTTCTGTAGTGAATATGAGTGATTTTACACGGAGCTGAGAATAGGCGACAAGTTAAAAGAAACAAACTACATGTATATAAATTAAGTTAAGCTTAGATCCAAATACAAGTCATGGACGAATACTGAGCTAATCAGTGCGCTTTTAAATCTACACGTACAAATTGAACAGTGTTTAATATGTTTCAGTTTCTTGGACATGCTTTTATTTATTTATTTATTTATTTATTTATTTATTTATAAGGTGTTTCGCACCGTAACCAAGAATTTTTAACTTATACGTTCAGCAACATGGTGGGAGGAGACCTGGTAGAGCACTGAGGAAACGCATGATCATCGGTAGGTTGCTGGCAGACATTCCGACGAACGACCGAAGAAGAAGCCATGTAGAACTGGACATTAACTCACAGCAACCTCACCCAGTTGCAGACGATTCTTTGCATTTCCTCACGTTAAAGTGTGTCAGGGCTTTTAGGATGCCGCAAACATTTAGCGTCCACATTTAAAGCATTATTTAGATATTCATTTCACTTTCTGGTCGTTAGAGGATTGGGTCGATAATTTTAATCGAACAAAGTTCAGGCGTCGAAAATGTTTTAACTTTTTATGAGATTTGGTAAACGTGACATTCGCCGTTTCAGTGCTCTCATTGCAGTCTATTTTTACTGATTTACCTGGGTAAGAGTCTGTCGACAAGATGGTGTGGAGGTTTTTCCATTTATGGCCCTCTAGCTCAATTTACATTTGGGCTAGAGGTGAAAACGTCAATACATCAAGATGAGCCATTTCGACATTAACGGCATCTGTATAACCCTACCCCTTTCAATTTTAAAGTACATAGAGGTTGCCAACATTTCAAGTTCTCCATCCTCAATAAACAGATGAAATCCGGCCCACACTCAGCAAACACGAATTTTGAAACGATCTGATGATATTAAGACATAATTGAGTTGTCAGGATTACTTTGTCTTTTCAAATCAGCAACATGTCTCCGACACGCGCAGTTTCAACATCTTATTTCCCATCTCCGAGAATTTGCCTGCTTTGATGTGAATGGAACAGTGGTAGATTAAGGCAAAGATTTGTTTAACTTTCGGCAAAAAATGAAAGTATGCGACGCTCGGTGTTCGGCCAGGGTCTTATATAAACATCCTCACTTCATTCGGGATGATTTGGAAGTATACTCACGTCTTCAAGTTGAGTGAACACACTTAGACAGCTAAATATATATTTATATGACGGTACCTCAAAATTTATACTTATTTATCTTACATGTTAGGATGGAAAACTTGAAAATATTTGCTAAATACAACCACGACGTTGTCCCAAGCTTCTGGATAAAACTATAGTTATCCAAGAATTAATATTATTGATAATTAATAATGTTGGCAGTGATCATCTTGCCAATATTTTATATCACAGGTATGCAGGACATATCCAGTTCCTCATCAATCCATCTGCTCTCCTGGGACATATATAAAAACAGTACATGTTAAACTATATAAATTTGGTCGACTAAATGTACAAAGGCAATGAAGTTGAAGTAAACCTGAAATATCTTGAGACGATGTGTTAATTAGAGCCTGCCCTGGTTTTACTGGCTATTTCTGTAGTTCATCGTAAACTGTATGTGCATTTCAATCAATCCTGAACCGAGTCATAAAGTAGGCCTTAAAGTAATGACCAAAACCCCAACTCGTTTTTTATTATGTGTAATCTCCATACCGGTATGGCATTCGATTGAGTCACCTCTTTGAATATGTCTGCTTGAATGGGAAAGATCCCGCTAAAATGGGGTTAAGGTGAATGAAAAGACCATTAAACGGTGTATCTGAAAATACCTTCAGTGATTGTTTTCAATTTGTTTACTCACCAAATTGAATGAAACCAAATGTTTTGATTGTTTTATAGATCATATTGATAATCTTTGTCAACAGTGGCGTACACTGACATGCTAGCGCTTAAAACGTACCTGAATATCCTTTTGGTTACTTCATTGATGGAAATGAACGAATGAATGAGTCGTGCACTAGAGTTGCTTTAGTAGTTGCATTCCGAATTGGCAGTATATGACACCCGCTTCATATATAGGAACCTTCTCATTCTTCACATGTCGTTCATACCAAACATCTCACGAAAGTCAAGGCTTTTCAGATAAAATCTGAGATCGAGTTTCTGTAAATCGTGTGGTAATTCCACTCAAGCATCATTGCATTTGTATCTAAGTCATAGAACCAAGGAGCGTCTAATTTCTCGTGTTTCTAACAGTTAGAAAAAAAAACGTTCTCAGGCAGATTGGATATGGGCTGGACTTCTCCGATAACTTGTTACCATGAGCCAGCTATCGCATTGTTGTTGCTGGTTTTACTGTCAGTGTTTTACTCTTTTATACTCAATTCCTACATCAACCGAAAATCACCACAAAATAGACTAGGAAGATTAACTCTTATTGCCATGTTGAACAGTCCTTATATGGCCAAAAGGAAAGATTCCACGACAGATTTAAGTCTCTTGCAGTGTTTGGCTGAAAATGTCTTTTACCATTTCCATTTATTTGCCATATTTTGTTTTGAAATTTGAGCTATTATATTCAGAAACACAACACCCCAGTCCTATCATACCAGGTTTTGTACCGATTTGTAATATTTTCGGTTTGATATTGTCCGGCTGCATTTGTTTTGTTTCCTTTTCCGTTCTTTTTCCAACAGTTTCCTTTGTAAGCCAACACATGTAGAGAATGGCTCCACTCTATTCCGATACTTGTTCAATATCGCACATATCCGATCATGTTTTTTTTTGGAAAGCTTGGTATCATATTAGGTTTACATTCCATATCATTCTCCTTCCTGATATTTATGTAAAATCTCCACAGATAACTATCCAGTTTGCCGATAGACATTCTTTTGAAAGGCCGATTCTTTCCATCGTCTCTGACGACCTGTTCAGAGATTTCAGCCCTTCAAAGTAAACCTCTTGTTTTTTTCCCTTTCTATTAGAACCTTCGCACCTGCTTTCGTTTGTTGTGAAAGATGGATTTCCGTTTTTGCTAAATGTTTTAATTAAGAACCCCGCCCATCATTTTCTGGCATTTTTCCTGCATTCCTCACCTGTAACTATCAAACCAGCGATCAAGTAGACGACAGATCAAAGGTGCTGTACGTGGTGTATTTCTTGAGGGATCCCGCAGAAAACCCCGATTCCAGTAGTTTGTATAAGACACATAAACAGTGCATCAAATGACCATGCATCATAAAATATTAAGTAAAAGAACAACGACATTTTTGTAACTCCGTCAGTTGATTCAAAGTAATCCGTGGTCATCATGTAAACATCTTAAAACAGGCGTACACCACTGGGTAACAAAGGACCGGTGCGTGTAAAGCCATGGTTTGGCCCACAAAGGACACATCGATCCGCCTATTCCACAGATGATGCCAACAGTAGGTGTTTGCTCTCGATAGGTGATACTCAACTCGTCCTCGTCAAAAGTCAACTTAACACGAGTAATATAGACCATTCCCGTGTGTAAAATTTAGCTTATTAAATGGGAAATAGCTTGCCCCAGCAAAACTTCCATATTGCTGAACAAAGTGTCAGAACTATATAAATATACGTGTAATCTGCAGACATGCGTGAACAGGCAAAATTAATGGAACTGAATATAGAAGAATTTGTTGGAGTCACAGAATTGGATATGAATTAAGCACTGCATGGAGTGGTGGTGCCATTCAACTGGTAATTCTAACCACTACATTGAAGACCAACTAGGACCAGATGATAGGAAATCGCATGGGTCAAATCCTAGCAGAAGACTTTTCACTTTTTTCGAACATTTCATTTTTAAGAAAAGCGATTCCTGGGGCTAACACCATTTTTCCAGAGAGCAAAGAACTTTGAATTTATGCGTGAAAACTAACAACATGACTTCCGCCTTAGAGTTCCCTTAAAAGTGAAAATACTTTCGCGAATATCGCTCTTCATTGAAACTTTTTTATCAATTATGATATCACTCGAAGCAATGCATTTTTCCTTGATCACATGGAGTTTATATTATGAATTAGAAAAAAGGCAATGTAGTTGCATTTTTTTCACAATACTACGTACAACATAATGTAGTGGGGGTCTTGTGGTGCAAATGCTATTTTGGCATTAATTATCAGTCATTTTACAGATAGCTAAATGTAGTAGTGAAGAAACATAATGAGAAACGATGAATATTCTTTATATCCAAAAATATTTTCAAGCCTCTTGGATACTTGCTAAAAATTTATTTCACACTAACTGAAATTAGCCAAATTTGTGCCTAAAGTACACTGCTTGGTCCAGTACTTAGGAGCCTTATATAATTTCAAGAGCAAAAATACCGGTTAGAGCCTGAAGGACACACTTGAGCCAGGTCAAACCTAAGGAACCGTGACAAAACTATAACGGTCTGTATTGTACTGTAGCACGATATCTCATACATCTAACCCACCACATCTCTCGACCACTAAAGACTACCTCGAAGACAAATAGTCCACATTAATCAAATGAAGAACATTTTAAACCTGTATCATGGGTGGTTACTACTGACATCAAACGTAGGCCCGGAAGACGGTCATTATCTTGTTGACTTTCCTGAGCTAAATAGCTCGCGTGTGGTCACTTAGTTGCTGATTTCAAGGTCGATGACGTCTGAGCTTTCTCGCAGTTATTATGGTCATTCTACATCCAGGTTATGTTTTTATTTCTTACATGTAAAGTTATGTCTTTTAGAGATCAAGGATTGAGTTTCAGTTGCCTTTTATTTTGGGTTTTATGAGATATCTGCAGAAAAATACTTTAAGATAAGAATTCTGTGTCGAACGTTTTTTTCTGTTTACATCAGTGCCAGGAATGCTAAAAGTACATCGCGTAGAGCTTCTCTAGGCCTTACTGCATGTCATGCATGGTCTTTTTTATTCCCGCGTAATGAGCTGATACATGTATGGATTAAAAACTACATTAGACTTACAGAAAACCGTTTTTCGTCATGTACAGCTCCGACATTTTGAGGACAGCGCAGGTGACAAGGGTAGTAAATGTAACGATATAGAGCGGTTAATGTGGAAACTAAGCTAGAAAGGAGGCCAGCCGATCTCAGAGGTTTTTAGGTGGCGCACTTGGCCATGTAAAGCTAATTACTCAACGGATATTTGATATGATTCAAGACTAAAGTCTACAGGCAAACACTGATACTACGTCTCACGGGATGGCAAAACTGATATTTCAAATTCTAAGAAGTGTCGGGTGGCAGTAGGAGGCTTTAGTCAGACTCGCCTACATATACGTAACGATAGAACACCCATACGAAGGGTTGAAGTAAGATAACGATAGAACACCCATAGGAAGGGTTGCAGTAACATAACGATAGAACACCCATACGAAGGTTTCTAGTAAGATGGCGATAGAACACCCGTACAAAGGATTGCCGTAAGATACCGATAGAACACCCATACGAAGCTTTGCCCTAAGATGTTTTGAACGTATTATCAGGATTTATGAAAATATGTATAGTATTATTTATTTGCTATAGTGCTGTGCACTGGTGCATAAATGTTTAAAAATTAATTATCTGCTGTAATTTTATTTGGCCACTTTATTTTGGCCACTCTCAAATTCGTAGCGGCTGTGATTCCTCGCACAGAGTTATGTCTACCATGCCCTCTCGTTAGATCATTCACACGTGTTAAAGAACACCAGTCAAATAAATAAATAAATAAATCATACGATGATGGCTTATCCGGTTTCAATTCTTTTGAGAGCTCTGTGTGTACAGTCTTAAAAGCATTACCCTCGTGTAAAACATATACCTGCACTGTCAATACAATCTCCACGTGGTCTAGGGCGATTCTAACTACCTGCTGATGTCGGTCACTTTTCCGCCAAACATGTTTTGCTCATTACAGATGTCATGAACACGGCAATATCTGTACATAAGCTGTGCTATAGGTCTTGCGACAAAACCCCGTGCCTCTGGGCATCCACTTCAGACTTCTGACACTGATGTCTTACTCTCTCATCACAGAATTGATTTTTCCAATCGCTATTTCCTCTGTGGAAAATAAAACCAGATTTCCATACTGAATAAGACAAGCCAATGAATCCTGCTCAGACGAAAACAATCTGAAGAATTCTGGGCCAGGGTCAAGAGCTCGAGCAAGAGTTAGCGGTTCACGGACGTGTCTATTTATCGAGCGGGAAGTATACTTCAGTCGCTGACGGAATATCTTGATTGGGTCTAAGTGTAAATATTCTAATAAATTCATCATTATAGTAAATAAATTTTCCCAACCCCTGAATCTCCCTTCTCAGATGAGTTTCCACCGATATGTGTTTGCTTGAGTAGATTGAAACAATAATATTGTTTGTAACAAGTTGTAAACATATTTGGATTTGAAATATGACTGAAACAGGAAAGAGATATCGCTGTTGCAGAACAGTTGCTGTAATGTACTGTAGAATAACTGTTTTTTCTCTAGTCTCAGGCTGTCACAGTGACTATGTCACTTGTCACTAGGTCTCCAAATGACTTCCTGCAAAGGTTCAGAACGAAAGTGTATTCCAGTTTTAGAGAGTATATGGATACTGACAGGGAACTCTCCTCCCGTCAGCTAAATTTGGTAAGGAATTCGAGGCCTGTTGAGTTCAGGTAAGTCGTTCTTAAAGCTTAGGTCTGCATCATGTTTCTTTTCTAACGTGTGTTTTCACTGGACAACTGCCAGTTTGTTTAGGTATATAAGTTCTTTTTATTCTCCTTTGACATTAGGTACGGTGTTTTCCGAATGTCAAACATACGGTATGAAATTGAAAAGCTAACGATCTTTTGCCGAAACAAGTTTAATAACATGCCAAACTCGGCGCATAGGCCTCTACAGACTCCACTTGGTGGACTTGCATACGGATCAATGTCACACCCAGACAGGTTACATTATACACCTTGGAGATTTCCTCACGACTTAGCTTATCATAAAACCGGATCAATTAGATTTGGTAAAAGTTCACAAAACACGTCACAGAAAACAACAATGTGAGAGGGTCGATTGGCATCCAAGCCGGATAACGTGTCTGATTGGCTAGGCCACTCTGTAGTTGATAAGTACCGTAATACCCTGTCTGATGTTAGCGATATGATAATCTAACTAGCTCATATAACCTGTTTAAAGGGCGCATGAACTATACAGCGTAAAACACAGTGCACAGATAACGTAATTTCCACTGCGCTCCGTACCAGGGCAACCCTAATACATTTTGTACTTCAATGTCTGACAAGAAGAATGATCTTGGTTCTCAGTCTTCTTAGAGCAGGAAACCTCATCATGTTAAACTCAACTTCCTCGTAAATAAGTGCGTGTTTCAAAACTGAACGTGTTGGATGGCAACTACATTTAAAACTCTGTGGATACCTTAATATTGAAAACATACATTTCCGGCGCAATATAAACAATTTATGTTTACGATCCACGTCTGATAATGTAAATGAAAGCCTTCAAGTAGGGCTTGTATCATTTTACTCATTTATTCATACGTGGGATGGACACTGTGTAATAGCGTGGTCTGGTTAAGCGTTCTCGGGTTAAGTGCTGTTTTCAGTATTTGTGCATTTTTGTGGAACGGGAAAGCAGTGTGAAACATTATTTTTTCCATATGATTATTTGTTCCCTCTGCGCGCATTCACACTGTGAACATACCAATCCAATCAGCTGTCTGCCTATCACCTTTATTATGATGAGCTGCGAGTCGACTTCAGACGAGTTGAGGACAAAAGCATCAAATTTATTTGTCTGCTTTTTTGTCTATTTGGTTCGAACAAGCAATCAATATTTTATCCATTTACACAACAACTATTGTGGCATAAAGTAAGAATTCAGGATAAATACATGTAATTCTGTAGTATATGGGCAATAGCATACCAGGTTGTAGTCCATACGAAGGATATCAATTTGTCGTAATAAACAGTACTGATGAGATTTTTCCCAAATCTACACGCACAAAATTGCCTTGAGAAATATAAATAAAAACTTTGTGTTTTTGTAATAAAACTCTGAGTGAAATATCTGTGCTGTGTATCTGTAGAACAATGTTGTGTATCTGTAGAACTGTGTTGTGTATTTGTAGAACTGTGAGTGAAATATCTGTGTTGTGTATCTGTAGAACTGTTTCATTTTCTCCTCAGTTTCCATGTATGCATAATAGGCATTGGATAAGCATAGTTTCTAGCCAATTGGGATTTGTTACACAACGGCGAATGTTTAGAGGTCGAGCCGAACTATGTTTGCTGAACTGGAAATCATTACTTAGGTTTGAAGAGAGTTATAGAAAATGCCAGACCCGGTGGTTGTGCCAAATGTCTGGAAAAAGTCTGGTGATTTAATATGTAAACTGACATAACTCACCGTCAGTTATACTCCAGTGCAGTTAATTTATTATTTTTCTGTCACGCTAAATATAACACTGTAAAGCACTTGTCAACTGATGCTGTCCAGGTGGGCTTCAAGGTGTTTCCAGAGAACTGTTTCAGTCGGAGGGATATTCCTGGAGTTTCGTAAGCTCTTTTGTCAAAAGTTTTCGCACTTAGCAAAACGATACCAGATAGAATCGGGGCGAAAGTCACATCTGAGCCGCTGTCTCGCGCCATATGGTGGTATTGAGATTATACACTTAACAGTTGTGTAGAAATGAACCTCGTCAAACTAGTCATCTTACCAGCTGCTGGAATGTAATAATTGTTTTTGTTTCGTGTTACGGTATCACAAAACATTGCACAATCAGTGTTCGGTATTCTGATACGAAATCGAAAATATTCACGGTTGGTGATTAATATCAAAACCTGGGAGTAGACAGTCAATATCAACTTGGCCTTCACGTTTCTGAACCTTTTACAGCCGATTGTTATTAACTTTTCGTCATCCATGACAGTCCCGCAATCGAGGGCTGAAAATTAAGCACCAAAACGCCAAAAGCAGTCTACTAACGACATCGCGGTCGATTGACTGACATTTGAATGGTGATATTCAAGAACATTTTCCAGTAAAAGCGACACAATAACTTTCGTTGCCCTCTAATATGGAAATGTTTTAGGGCTATGAGACGACAGAACAGCTGCCACCATATTACATGTAGATGTCATTACGATATGGACATAATATATACATAATGTATTAAGCGTTTGGATCGATATTGAAATAGTTCAAATGACAGGATCGTTAGGGTAGTCATAATCATAAATTTTTTTTTAAAAATCTGTATTGGAGAATCGACAGGAGTATGTATGTTTATCTTTCCAATTAAAGTGATATAGAAGTTTTTTCACTGGAGGGAATTACGCAAGTGTTAAACGATAGTGAAAAAGAAAATATGCGGGCAATGTATGTGGAGGGGTCCAGCAAACAAATTCGCCGCATTTTTATCACAAACCGTTGCGCAATTGCATGTTCAAAGATAAGGAAAGACTTGAAAATTATAAAGTAAGTTAATCAGCTAAAAATGGCAAAGCAACATTCACCAATGCAACTTTACACGATTTAGTTCTCCAAACCATCGGATTTTTATGTTCAGTATACCATGTTCCATTTTGTTTCCGTCATTCTATCGTCAAAAGCGGTGTTACAGGGGAAAATAGCTTGGAGATTACCTTTAAGACGTTCACTCTCATTGCACTATGTATTGTCGTAAAACTTCTGTATTGATTGTACTCTGGGCAACTGCCCTTGCTCGAGCAATCTGATGACGGTTGCCGGATAAAGAACAACGTTGCCTGAGCCATTACTCAGCAATGGTGAAGCGCGCCTTCTGTCTGTCTGTCTCTCAGAACCAATCACCCCAGGCACACGAAGACACCTACTACCCATAGATGTAACAGAAGGCAGTTGGAGAGAGAGGTACTGATGCACACAGATCAGTGTCTCCTGAAAGGGTGTTTTTCTACGATTCATGTCCGAGGGGTTCACATATTTAAGGCCAATACGGAACGATAGGGAAGAATTTTAGTGAATGATAAACGGTTCAACCTGGCATGGGGATGAAGGTACATGTAATGTTTGCGGTGTTTATGAGTGGGAGTCATTGTGGAGAATGTCTCTGAGGAGATGACTCTAACTGACAATAGTTTTTCTTATAGGTATTCTTGACATATGTTATGTGCAAAAAAAAACTTCGATACAACACTTAAATATTTCAGTTATTATTTCGATTAATTATAGGTCTCATGTTCTCAGAACATGGTTTTAATCAGACTTTCATCTGCTGAGGTTTGATGGGCTTAAATTGTGTGAATATTAATCTATTCCTCGGAAAATAGGTCCGTATGTATTTATATATATATATTTTTTATATATTTATTTATTTGATTGGTGTTTCCCGCCGTACTCAAGAATATTTCACTTATGCCGCTGCGGTCAACGTTATGGTAAAAGAAAACCGGGTAGAGACCGGGAGAAACCCACGACCATCCGCAGGTTGCTGGGAGACCTTATCACGTTCGGCCGGAGAGGAAGCCAGCACGAACTGGACTTGACGGATGTTCTTATGCCAGTCGTCAGCCACAATAGACATATATATATATATATATATATATATATATAGAATATTAGGGCGTTGGCCATGGAAAGCAAAGTGGATTTATTCAATGGAGTTAATCAGAATCCAAACTGTGTACCTTGCTGTATGAGTCATTAATCAAAAAATATATATGTTATATTGCACTCTGTATGTATAATTTTCCATTACATATTTAATGATTTTTTTTGCATTAATGGATTTTTCTTTGATGTGACACCAACCAGGTTCAGTATTCAGTCAAGGAATATTTAATAAACGACCTAAATTAAAATAAAACTGGAATAATTATGTGCAAAATGAAAATTTTGTTTTGTTTGTTTAAGGGTGACGGCTTCATCATGGATCAACTGGTTACCGTTCATTCATAGGTCCGACGCTTAATTATCTAAATACATCAATAAGGCTACAGACGGAGCATCGAGCTTTATAAGTTGTGCCGTACAATAACATCTTTTTCTCGGAATGGCTATGTTCATTAAAACCTTGTGATGGGCAGAAGAAAGCCAGGGACGTGTTGATTGGCTTGACTATGGCCAACGTGTGTCCAACTAGGGAGGTTTCTGCGCTAATTTATGGCCTACTCATCTCCAGACACCTCCTGTGAAAACACACCGTCTCACCCAGGTAAATTGGGAAACCATAGCAGCGTAAAATCGCTAGTTCAAGTTGACCACTTTTCCTGTAATGGAAACACTTTATCAAACATTAATTCAGAATGTGGTGCCAATGATCTTCACAGATAGAAGTACACGGCCTATCGAGATAAATTGAGTCGTTAAAAGGCTAGTCTTTCAACCGCTGACAAACGGGGTGCAGGTTCAGTCCCGGCCGTAGGCGGGGAATTTGGCGATTTCTCCGCTCTCACTATTAGTAAAGATGAACACTTCTACGTTATCACAATAATGTTAACAGTGGCGTTAATCCTCAAGTGCAAGATACGACTATGCGGATAGATACTCGCATTTCTATGTGTACGATTACCTCTCTTGCTTTAAGGGTGCAAGCGAATTACTTTTTTGATAGCAATAGGGTCAACACGATGACTTACATTCAAAGACGACCATTACCTATGACTGGATTGGATTTTTATTGGCCGATCCGAAATCACCTCTAAATTTGCTTACACTATCAGCCTATTTTATACAAACTATGAGTTGAGCTGTTCTCTTAGCTAACACTAAAGCCTTTTGAGAAGTACCAGGTACAGCAAAACCAAAACAAATCTTTTGGGTGTATTCTTTCAAAGGTGTAATTGTTCTTCATTCCCCACTGACAAGAATTCCAGGAAGTATATCAGCGTACTTTGGAGCCCACTCGGTACAGGCTGCTAATTTTGAATTATTTAGCACATATTTAAAGCTATATAGTTATTGCGACTTTGAATCAACAAATGCCGATGTTCTCAGTAACCCCGGTCTCTCTGTGCTTGATGGTCCGACATCTAAAATGTTTCAGTTATTATCAGAATTGCTAAACAGGCTTTCTCAGCTCAGACGTTTCCTGATCCATCTATTTGCCCTCATTTGTCTCGCTTGAAGCCTGTCGTCATGATGTTGCTGGATTTAATCCCATTTCCAATCGAAATGTCATTAAACCAAGACAAGACTTATCGACTTTAACGACTTAGTCTCAGAACGTCTGGTAAATCAGAATTCTACTTGTCTGTAATGTAAAGTACACAGGGCTGGCAAAAGATTTCAGTTTCTCCATCCTCAATAAATATATGGAATCTTTCCCAAACAGGCCTGGGGGAAGTTTTTTCTTTCCGTTTCATCCGCTGGTCTTGGATAAAGAAAGGCTTTATATCCTTCTTCAAGATTTCCTTCTTCAAGTGCGCAAGACGTTTTCAGCTCAAAGTACAAACAAATCACCTCATCAGTGAACTTGCTGAAATAAAATGTGTTTTTGCGGCCGTCAGGGATTGGATTTTCAACGTTATAGGTAATTTTGCAGAGGTAGAGTGGTATTAATTTCCACAGATTTGTATTTCACTACAACCTGGCAATCGGTATAATCGGCCTTCACCCCTTAGTAAATGGACTAAAGGCTGCATAATCGGTAACGCGGGAACATCTGCCAGCAACCTGCGGATCTCCATGGGTTTCCCCCCGGGCTCCGCCCAGTTTCCTCCCACCATAATGCTAGCCGCCGTAGTATAAGTGAAATGTTCTTGAGCACAGCGTAAAATACCAATCAAATACATACATAGATAAATAAACAAGCAAACCAAAGTCGGTAACATTGGTATCACGTCCTTTGGCACACGATTTAGAACACATAGGCCAAACTCTGTAGCTTTCTTTATGTCTGTATGATGTAACTGGGCGTTGATTCTATGCTGTCTACAGCAGGGTGTTAAAGCGAGGAATCAGCCTGAACATATCGACACTGGTAGCATGTGTGACAAAGAGACACCGTCGTAATATTGACAAAACCGACATCAGCCCCAATCCAATCAGGTCAAAAAATCTGTAGTTGAATTTAAAAATACCATCCAGTTCAGTGCTCAACATTTTTCTGATATTAGTGGGTGACGTATTACTTTGATCTTTGTTGTTCAGAAGGCAAGAGTTGCGAGACAGGTGAAATGCACAAATGCCGTCCACGAATAGTGTGTGTCTTTTCTGACTATTCTATTCCCTAATACTACCTAGCCTAAATCGTATCATGGGTCAAGATAATGAGTAAACATTAGTCTTGTGTCAGGGAGAATTCACTACTCTACACGGATGAATTCTAAAAATATTATGGATATTTTCGACAAACGACTGGCGGCGTGAGACTCATGTGACACCAAGAAGTTCAAATGAGTGTAAAACTAACGCAGAAATTCTTTATTTCTAAAACTAGTGAAAATTTGTTTTATATCTCACTTTTTATATATTGGGGTCTGCAGTACAAATACAACAGGCAGTGACCTAACTCAACACGTCTCTCGGCCAACGCTGGCTACTGGGAATATAAATAGTCCACATCAATCAAATAAACGTTATTGTAGGAACCAGTTATGGGTGGTTAAAACTGACATCAAACATAGACCCGATATGACGTGAAGTAACTTACACTGCGACATGCCAGTAATTCCCGATTCTGATACTGCCGTGAGCAGCAGTGAATAGCAGTCTGAATAGCACTGGCACATGTCTCCATTAATACTGCACCTACAGATATCATACTTGGTATATTATTGACACTTAATGCGGGCTAGCACTTGATGGCAATGACGCCCGATTCTAACACCAGGGGGCGCTTCTGTGAATAACAGTGTGAATAGCAGTCACGTCATGCCAGTAATTCCCGATTCTGATACTGCCGCGAGTAGCAGTGAATAGCAGTCTGAATAGCACTGGCACATGTCTCTATTAATACTGCACCTACAGACATCATACTTGGTACATTATTGACACTTATTGAGGGATATCACGTCATGCTGATAGTTCCCAAATCTGACACGGGGGGGGGGGGGCGCTTCCGTGAATAGCAGTCTGAATATCACTCGGGCACGTCTCCATCAATACTGCACCTACAGACATCACAATTGGTATATTAATGACACTTAATGCGGGCTATCTTGGTACAGTTAGGATACCTTCCATGTTATGTAAGCAACTATTCCCATGACAAGACAGGCCTTAACAGCGACCGTCAGACTTTAAAAGTTCTACGTCAAACGGATTTGTTGTGCAACTGTTAACTGAACTGTCAACTGTCCTTAATGCTTTGACCCAATGGCATAGACAGCTCATATTTGGTACGCAAACGTTACCTTGCAAATCCTACAAAAAGTTTTGTTGCGTCAAAAGTTTTAACAACTGACGTAACATGACATCAATTATTGAATGGGTTTGCCAAATGATGTTTGTCTGCAAAGTACATTTATGAGACATCTATGCCTGTTGGTGAATGCATTTTAAAAATTTGGTTAACAATTCACTGTCATATCGCAATAATGTGTTTGTGTACTAAGTATTACAGTTCTGTAACACTTGACATCACATAACGCCGGACGTTAAAACATTTGGCGCTTCTCGTGGGCCTTGTTAAGTAATGGTCGCGTTACCAAGTGCACAAGTTCTACGTCTATTGCCTAAGGCTCTCACGCCCGTTAACATATCAGTTTACCGCTCGGTAAACAATTTAGCGTGCCTCATACTTCAGACATTAATGCTAGCTAACAGTTTGGCTAACAGTTCAGCGTGACGTCACTTGACGTTTGATGTTAAGCTAACCCGTTATGGCTAAGCAGTTACAGTAGAGTTCATAATTTAGTGTGACTTCGCCTGACATGTTTTTTGTACTAAGAACAGTATGTTTCAAATATTCGTATTTCATGAGAGGTAAACACCAGTCAACAGTTTAGTTGAGCCCAGATAACAACTCAGTTTGATGTCATCTGACCCTCGTTTTGTAAGGTTTGCCAAATGGTATTAGTGTACCAATCATAAGACCTGCTGATTTCGGCACAGACGCGAGCTAACAGTTTGTATAACAGCTGTATCGACAGTTCAGGACTTGACGTCATCACGTATTGCACAACAAAACACTAGACACCGTTTTGTAGGGCTGGAATAGAGATGTATATGTATTAAGTATGAGATCTTTTATTGGTCAAAGTGAAACCTCCGGTTAAGAGGTAAATTAATAGTTGTGTAAGTAATTCAGTGTGATGTCACCTTATAACATACTGGTTAAGGCGTTCAAACCATTTAAAGCTCAGTAAATGGTTGGATTAAAACCTCAGTTGACGTCATTTGACGTGGGTGCAAAGACCGTTTTGCACACTTTTTAAAGTGGGTTGTAAACACCAAATAAAATCTACGTGTATCTGTAGTATTATTTTCAGCATAAATTTTCTATTTTTAAGAAAATAAATAACTTGTAGGCCTTGTGAAATTATGTTTGTGTATGAATTCTGAGATCTGTATGTACATTGCTTAAGGCGTTAATGCCACCTTACAGATCAGTTAACAGGATTAAGTGCTGATTGTGGCCCCACCTGGTGCCGGCAGTCAAGACTCTTGGGGCCACTCTGTACCGTTTGGAAAGTTGTGTTTAATTACCAAGTTTGAACAATGTGCATCTGTATAAAAAGTTGTCCTTTTCGAATCGGTAAAATATTTAAAACCAGTAAATAGTTCCGTTAACAGCCTAGTTAACAACTCAGTCTGATGTTAGCAGTCATTTGACGTCAAAGCATTTTACGCCATTTTGTACTGGTTAAGGCGTAAATACCGGTTAAAAGATCCATTAACAGTTCTGTAAACATTTAAGTGGGACAATTCATCGTAAATCTTATTGGTGAAGGCATTAAAGTAGAGCTTAGAGTTAATATAAAAATTTATCTGTAGCAATATTCATGATAAAAAAAGATATTTTCTGTAAGTCAACTTGTAGGGCTTTTCAAGTTGAGTTCGTGTGTTGAGAACTAGGTAAACATTTCTGTGGGACCTCACATTAGGGTATATTAGTTCAGGCGTCATAGCCAGTAAGCAGTTAAGTTTACTCCTTGATCAACAATTTAGTGTGACGTCATCTAGCGTCTGACGTTAAAGCAATTTTTTTTAGATTGGTAATGTGGTGTTGGAGAACCAATTAGAACCTGTGCGTATCTGTAACATATTGTGCAATTAAAGTACATTTTCTGTAGGAAAAAATAATAGATACCTTTTAAATAGGTCAGAAGCAGATATAATCGCTAACGGGCTGACAGTGAACATAGGGTTACCTTGTTTAATTCTCCTAGCCTTCATCACACTTGAACAAATCTTCCATACCTAAAATTTATCTCAAGTCGGGTATAGTCACTCAGAAAAAATTCTGCAATCCTTCATCGCCCCTGGTTTTAGAAATGGGGATTTTGGACATCACGTAATAGCCCGCATCAAATGTCAATAATGTACATTAAGTGTCATTAATTATTAAGTATGATGTCTGTAGGAGCCGTATTAATCGAGATATGGACCAGACTGCTATTCAGACTGCTATTCACAAAACCGCCGACTTGTGTTAGAATCGGGAGTTATTGCCACCAAATGATAACCCACATTAAGTGTCATCAACGTACGAAGTATGATGTGTATAGATGTAGTAATAATGGATGTATGGGCCAGACTGCTATTTACAGAAACGCCCCCTGGTGTCCGAATTGAGAATTATACGCATGACGTGATAGCCCGTATTAAGTGTCAATAATGTATTAAGTATGATGTCTATGGGTGCAGTAGTAAAGGAGATATGGATCAGACTGCTGTTCATGCGGTTATGTACAGAAGTGCCCCCTTGTGTTAGAATCAATAATTATTGGCATCACGTGATAACCCGCATTAAGTGTAATTAATGTACCAAATATGATGTTTGTAGGCGCAGTATTAATGGAGATGTACCCTAATACATAATTTATAGAAATAATGACTTGTCCCCGTTGAATAGCTAACCGGTAACTGCGAACCGCAATCTAACTTCACTCACGTCCGATATGACAGTCATTTAAGCGACGTTCCTGGACTAGTCAGTTTGTTAGGATAGTTTTGTTGTTTATGTCCCACACTGGTGTCTTCGCTAGATTGCATCACTGCACTGTTAGATTCTTGTATTCTTGGAGATATGTAAGGTTTTCAAATAACAAAAACATTCTGCCTGGGGAATGTGGTAAACCTTACATCTATCGTTCATATTCAGCACCAGTCAGGGGTTTATAAGGTAACTTTACAACGATTTATAAACGAAGGAAATGCTCCACTTTACACTGATAGATCCACACAACACGCAAATGTGTCCTTAATAAGAAACCAAAAGTTAAGCATTGGTTTATGAAAGGACATGATCAAAGGTGGCTTTCTACTCAGTTCCATCACAGGTATTTCTCTTCTTGTATTAGACAGCATGTGTCCCTGCAATCCGTCTCCTGTGGCAGGATGTATATATATAGACATACTTTGATACAGTCAATAAAATTACCAGTTCAGCACCAGTGCTTTTGTGATACCATTTGGTTATGTGTGAGACGCTTTATCCGCCTGTGTGTCAACTTTCCGCTACCTGTAATTTAGCTGACAATTTTATCCAAAAGTTGTAATGTTAAAGCATATTTTTTGTTTAAAAGTTAACAAGCAGGCATTTCAACTGTGTGACATTTTACGGGCAAATCTAAAGCTCTGAGGTATGTACAGTTTGATTAGCTTCATGTTTCAGGACAAAACCTCTTTGTTCCTTTATAAGTTTAGATTAGGTTAACGTATGCCACATACAAGTACGTCTGAACACAAGTACGTCTAGAGCAAGGAGATATAGACACCTTTTAGGCAATTTCTACAATGAGGTCAAGTCTACGGTGAATTCAAAAACAGGCCAGTGCCAGCTGGTTTCCGATGGCAACCTGTATTGCTTTTAGCGGGTTTCACGCTCAGGTGGTTTATCTGCACAGCTTTTCGGGTCTAATCTATGATATAGACCCCCTCATTGTCAAACATTACCTGGATTGGTGTGTGGTAGCCACAAAATCCCTGCGCCCGACATCTAGTTTAGACATGAACACTTATACCAGGGCTTTTAAAGGACTATCAAGCTGTCTGGCCGAGACAGCCATTGCCAAGAAACGTAACCTTGGGCCAGGCGAAGTCATTTTTTCTGCTTTAACCACTTTGTCTATGTTGAGCTATTCTACAAATAAAGTTTTGCCTTAAGGGACGCTTTTCCTCTCTGGAATTAATTTCTAGCCAGATGTGTATTGTTTCACGACATAAGAGCACTGGAGACTGTGTAAAAATAGATATCACAGAATGTTAGCTTTTGGGGCGTTTTAGGGTTCTTTCCTTTGTGAGTGGATAAGCATAGAAGGTAAATATTATGGATTTTTGGGCGTTTGTCCGTGAGTGTAATGGGGACCAATCAAATCAGTTCTTACTTCAATAGAATCAGTAAATTGTCCGTGTTTAAAGGCACAATGACCACCAAACGGAATTTGAAGGAAATTGGACAGATTATTAGTGAATTAATGCTCATATAATACTAGCTAACTGAAGAAAATCCTTAGAGCTACACGTGTTACACAATTCTTCGTTTGTCACTGTTTAGGGAAGTGCTTACGACGGTGACTTGTTGAAGTCTGTATTGGGACCATAGTTTTGTCACACCAGTATCAAATCTTTCAGCCAGTACATTATCTAAATCAATGACCATCTACACCTACTGTCTGTACAATGCCATCTACACTTACAAATACGCGTGAAAAGCATTTTAACCCGAATATGCTATGTTTAGGCCAGCATAAAGTGTTTTACGCCCAAGGTATAGAGGGGTTTCATAGTTCATATCCCATCATGCAACGCGCGGTGTCATCTTGGTTGTATTCGCGTACGTGGTAGTCCGCCAACCGCCAACAAAATGACCGCTACAAACACGCATATACTGTGTGTCTTTATAGGCCAGGTCCTCTCGGTTCACTGTAGCCAACCACAAACGGCGAGTTCTTTTGTTTTCACGTCACTGTCAAAAATTACATCCGGGAATCTGAAGAACCTCGGTCTGCACGGTTACAGCAATTTACAACTGCACACAAAGCTGGCATAATATGCTACAAATCAGAGCATGTGAACAGCTAGTTCCTGATGCTACTGTATCGCAAGATGGCAAGATGGCGCCCGTGCATTGCATTTTGGGTGCTGAAATCCCTCTGTTGACAAGAAGTACTTATGGCTCATGAGATTCCAGTAGATGGACATTTAGGCATCAGGAAAACAGAAAATAAGATCACTCTCCATTTATATTGGCCTAAGGCTCACAAAGACGTAGCTAATTTTTGTAATACACACAAATCGAAATATGGAGCAAGGCCTCCTCCCTTAATTCTTCCTTTTTTCAGTGGTTGGGGAGCCTTTTAGCAAGGTACTTACTGATTGTGTTGGTCCATTGCCTAATCAGCATACAAGTATCTCGTGGCTATCATGGATAACTCGACTGGTTTTCATGGATCTATCCCATTGAAGCAGATAATTACTCCTTAGGCAGTCTCTTACAGTTTTTACCACGTATGGTTTAACCAATGAAATACAAACTGACCACGGGTCAGATTTATGTCAAGTTTAGTTTAGGAGGTTATTATGAATTGTGGACAACACAAGACCATTAAAAACCCTCAAGAAGAATGCCTATTGCATGGAATACCCAGAAGATTTGGACAAAGGATTTCCATTTGTATTGTTTGCCACTAGGGTTGTTCCTAATGAATCCCCTAGGCTTAGCCTATTTGAGTTGGTGTATGGTCATGACGTTGGATCTTTAATGAAGAAGGGTATCTTAGCCAAGGAGAAACGTATTGCATTATCTCTCCCAATTTCGTTTCAGATTATGTAAAGTTTGTGAGATAGCTCGAGCTAGTTTGATGACATTTCAAGAGAAAATAAAACTGTGACAGGAAGACTCAACCATGACGTTTTCTCCTAGGGACCAGAATCTGGTTCTGTTGCCTCTTGGACCATATTAGGTGTTGAAGAAAGTTAAAGATGTTAACTATATCATTAGCACCCCTGATCATAGGAAGACTGAAAGATTTGTAACACTAGAATGCTGAAGAAGCACGATTCCCGTGATGAGTCAGTAGCTGTGGTCATTAAAGTGTCAAATAATGTAGAAGAGAGTGGTGAATTCTCTATTGCATGCTCTCAGTCCAAAGATCGAGATACTATTCAACTGAATTCGCTTAAACCTATATTACATAACTCACTCAGGTTTGTTGCAAAATTTGGATGAAGTCTTAAGTCGCCTTTCTGACAGCCATAGACAGAATGTTTCTATGTTGCTCAAGGATTACCCTGAGATATTTGCTGGTGCACCAGGTTGTACTAATAGTGTCATACATGATGCGGGTGTAGAAGATTAAGCAATACCCCTAAAGACTTGAGCCATCAAAGCTGAAGTTTGTAGATAAGGAAACACTAATGGTTTGTGGTGCCCTTGCATAAGTTGTAGTACTTACAATTTGTTGTATTCAGTTATAAGCGTTGGGGTATAATTGACAGAAGCTAAAGTGAGAAAAGGCCGGATCTGACCACCTTCAAAACGTCAAGGATTGTCTTTCGCTTAGCTATCGGAGAACATGTATAAGGATGACCTCTGGTGTAGCGAAAATGGATTTGACGGTTAACGTGTGGCCATTCGAAAGAATCACCCTGTAAGTGCTGTAGTCTTTTATACTAGGCTTGAGCAAGCCCTTTTGTTTACTATTTTTCCTCTCAGATAAATGATACCCTTACAATTTATTGGCCCTAAAATCCAACATTTACTTTGCTTCCAGGGAAATTAGCTTGAAAAACTATCAACACCTCTGTAATAAATGTGCCTTTTAATATTCTCATCGGGTAGATTTGCTTCCCAATCAGTTAATGGGGCACTTACTGGACAGAAAAACCATGCCTAACCGTCTTCTCTCAAGCATCATCCATTTCGTACATAACTTGACCCACGCTGTAAAATATGCCGTGCACATATCAGAAGCTCATAACTACTGATAATACGGACAGATCGATATAGCCATATCTAGCAACACTGTCTAAGAAGAGACCAGATGTTGAGCAAGGTCGTGGTATGTGGACTATTTCTTTACTCTAGGTTTGTCAACGATGGAGGGTTTGCGTTTGTTCAAAATATACGTGTGGTTATCATTTCTGTATGTGAAGGTTTTATTGCCAAGTAACGGCTTTTTGTTTTCATTAAACACGAGCCGTATATAGTAGCACTTTAGACTGAATATTAGGTAAGTCACTCATTTTATCTCATAGTCTTTCCTAGGTATAGCGCCTTAATCCACCGTTCATGCATATGGACAAAATAAAGAATCTTTTATGTAATGATTTGTAATGCTCTCTGCGGCTTCTTATCCATTTTACACAGCTATAACAGAATATAACTGGGGGAAGGATTCTAAAAGTTATATCTTTGAGAATGGAGAAGAAAACAATGTTTCATATGGTTGTCATTGATAAATTCCACACAAATAAAGTGAGATACCAGGTAAAACACATATGCTTCGGCAATAAAATTTATTTATCTATTTGATTGGTGTTTACGCCATACTCAAGAATATTTCACTTATACGACTACGGACAACATTATGGTAGGACGAAACCGGACACAGCCCGGTGGAAACCCACGACTATCCGCAGGATGCTGGCAGACCTTCCCAATCACGGCTGGAAAGGAAGCCAGCATTAGCTGGACTTGAACTCACAGCAACCGCATTGCTGGGAGGCTTCGGGTAATTGCGATGAGCTAGCGCGCTAACTCTGAATATAATACTGATTGGTGCATTTGTGACAAATATATACCTATATATCTTTATATCGAACCAGCTGTACGATATTTCAGAATATCTAACTAGTATTTGATTGTTGATTAACGGCATACTCAAGCATTTCTATCATCTACGTTTCTACATTTATGTCTCGCGAAAAATGAAGTGCCCCTTATGGTTTTTGTTTGTTGGCGTTCCATTATCTAATAATGTCTTCTTTTTTTTTGTTCTTTTTCTTCATTATACACAAGCCGTAGTATCACTTTTGATTGGGAATTTGATAAGTCAATGACATTTTCTGATATAAATTGTTTGAATGCAATATGAAAGATAAATGCAACACGCTTACTGCATACTTTGGTTTCTGTCACACCGGACGATACTTCTGATTAAATACATGGTTGTGTGATTTATCAGTATGGTATTACTCTATCTTGTAGTAAAGGGCGTTCTTTTGTATTTGATTACCAGACAACTCGACTGATCTGTGTCTGCACCCGCGCTTATTTTGTGAAAACCGCAAATTGAGACATGACAATTTAAAATGTACTGAGGTAGCGTGATCGCTGACGAGAAATGAAATCAGTCCCGTGATTCGGGGTTTGCAATGGATTTTCAATTATGTGAGGTAAATTACACGTAAGCCTGTGCAAAACGGATCAAGGATAGCTTGTTCGCACATAAAATTTACTTTAAAGCCTGTTCCAGACCGTTAAGCAAGTCATAACCGGTCCCAGCACACGTGACAATTACCCTTTGATGAACCCGTGGGGTGTCCTTAGTGCAAAGGATAGGATCTAAGCTCTACACGAAGGGTTGACGCAAAGGGCGACTTACCTAACTTGCATATTTATAAAAACGACCGAGACTTCCTCTCGCGTCGCTTGTATGACAAAAGAGAGTGACTTTAATTTCGCTAATGTTAAGTGTACTACCACGTCTGTGTGTTTTAACATCTCTGAATTGTTTTCTTCTATTTGGGCATGTAGCCGTAGTATTTTATAGCACAACGTAACTAAGTGATGAAGTACGGCTCAAACCATTTTTTAACAATAACCTTTATGTATTGTCTGCTGGCACTCTGTTACTACCTCATACAATTTGTCAGGTGAACATTTAAAAATGTTTGTTGTGGGTAACCGACCCACTCGCTAAATTCCTATGGAAACTGGTAGAAACTCTTTGAAAATTCTAATTTTGTGTGACAGGAAATGTCTATCGTGTATATCATTCTTTTTCATGAAAACACGAGAAATTCTTTTCGTCCTAAAAAATAAATTATTCACGTTTCTCGTTCAACTGATTTCTGTTGCATTATACATGGCTCAATTTCCGTCACCTAGTTACATCTCACATAGACATGCTGCTTTGGTTCCGACAACAAACTGGGTCATTAAATATCAGATTGGGGTCGTGTGTTGCCTTCTATTCATTGCCCTTGGTAGAGACACACTCATTGAATCAAATGCGAATGTTAATCTATGTGAAAGTGACGTAACAGAGGGCTTGCTGCTGGCAGTCCTCCCATTATTTCACCTGCTGATAAGTCAGCAGTGTACCACCAGCAATACTACAAAGTAGACAAAGCAGCAGAGTGGTAAGAATCTGAGCCAGAACAAAATTTAGAAGAAGAGTTTATTTGGTAAACTTTACTGGGCCTATTTATGACTGGAGAGGCAGTGATGTCCAGCAAATTTATAATCATATTCATATTATTATTTTGACGCCATAGTGCCGAAATGCTGCATCCATTATTCAAATTGTTAGCTTAGCACAACTTTGGTCCTCAAATGATCTTCAGCCTCAACAGGATGAATATGTCTGAAAGCTGCAAATCAAAAATTTCTCCCACATTTCTAACAATTATCTCAATTTCTAACACGGCGAGTCAGTGAAATTAAATTGGTGTAAGTCTAATTTGTCAGAGTTGAATTCTTTAAGCTGTCAGATACCGACATTATATCGACGAATTTTGGTGCTGTTTCTTCCATGCCCAGCAAAATTATGGTTCTTTTGTACTTCTTTTATTTAGTTTTTGCAAAGTTTACAAGAATTTCCAGGACAGATGTTTATTGTACTGTAAACTGAAATTAAATACATGGTCAGTATCTGTTATTGGTTATCCGAGTTTGGTGTGTTTCGACCTTTTTGGACAAAATGATGTCTGTTTTTTGTACTGGTGTAGATTTGACCTGTAACAATTCTGTCAGCTCAAACCAGAAATAAACATGTATTGCTTTCACAATGCCTCCAAAATGCTTGTTTCCTCATGCAATTGTTTGTGAAGGCCGCTCACGCGTTCACATATGCACAAGGTACTTAACCATTAAAATTCAGGATATGATCAAATGAAATAGAGTTTTAAACAAAACTTGCCTTCTACTTGTCGCCACGATATGACTGAAAGATTGCCAATGTTAAAACTGTGGACTACGTACTGGGTTTGACGCATTAGTTATTAAACCCGTGACCTCCTCGACATCGCTGAAAATTGCTGATTACTTCTACTTCCAGTTAGCTGTGAACTGTGATTTAAATGTGTCTCGTGTGAAATTTGAATCTGTATTTTAACAGTGTTGTGTTGTAGTCAAAAATAAAAAAGTGAAGATGAAGGTAGCCATGAAGGTTTACCGATGAAATTTTCGTCGTTGACAAACAGATGACAGAAGACAAACCCACCCAGTCAGAGGTCAGCGAACCTAGATTTATCATTACTTTGGCGTAGTGTTCATCTCATGAAAAACACACAAATTTATATCTGCAATGAAAAATTGTAGCATGCCCTACAAAATGACATCACCCAAGAAGCAGAAAAAATGAAAAAGGGCAGCACAGAGTAGCAAAATTAAACATCTCTAAACATATCAACGAACTACATTTGTTAATGTGGAATGTAGCCATAGAGACTATTAAACATAGCGCCTCAAAACCGGACATGCTACCATTACGTCACACATGTTTGGCACACCAGCGCCATTTTCTTCTCGGAATTTTTGGTGTTAAATATATTTTAATTTTCTACGAGTAATTCCTTGCTTACATCATTTTTTCATATGACAGGTATATCATTCACTTAAGTAAAGCGAAAAATAGAACCAGGACAGTTCACAGTTAAGGGCCTCTGTCCGCCGGTGCCATACACCCAATGCTGAATTCCATCTCCTCAACTTCCAGAACCTTACTGAATTTTTGAAACATTTTTCTTGGAAACTTGTGGCTTACTCCTTCAGTGTGGTACATGTAGTCATGGAGAAACCTGCTTGCCCCGCTTGAGAGGTGATCGCAGTACCCCCCCCCCCCCTCCAAAAAGTATTATTCCAACCGGCTAACATAATTTAGTCTATGAGAGATGAGAATAAATCCCACAATGACGAAGGTAAACATATAACTTGGAAGTCTTAACCGTGCGATTTAACTGGAAACGGTCGAGAAGAAAATTTGAAAGCAGGAGAATTTCCCAAGGGTAAATCAAACTGCTGTGCATACCCCGGACAGATCACAATTTCTCCTTTATAAAATTTGGCTGTAAAAGTGCAGGTGTGTTTAAGTCATGAAACAAGTCAATAACCTGGAGTGGTAAGGCAGCTGGCGTGAAGTCCACTTTACACTTGTTAACCATCCCATTCGTCGCTTTCCGCGCTTAATGTACCAAACGCACCCATATTCCCTGCGTTATTCCTTTTGCACTTTGTCCACTGTACATTATGCTGTAATAGCAGTTTCGCTTGGCCCTTAGACAAGTCTAGCTCACACGACTCATTAGTAGATACAAATCTTGTCCAAAGGCTGAATGATTCTGAACTTTCGCTTAATCCCTTGGGGTAGTTTTAAAACAACCACATTCATTGTACCGTGTGATTTCAGAACCTCATTGTTCTGATTACACTCTAGACAGTTACAGAGTTTGAGGTGAAAGTATGAATCTGATAACGGTTGTCTGAATCCAGCAATGTGCATAGAGCGAAAGAGCCCGCTGGGAGGGTGAAAAACTTCGCCTGTAGCATTATGTACAGCACGTGAAAAGCGAACCGTGTGATGTCACAGGTCTTATCACAAAGAGTCAGTTATCCCCACACGGGCACGCTTGCTTTCTGTAACACAATAGGACGGCGATGTACACAGCACATACTTGCATACCGATGTGCCAGTGCGGAAGAATATATTACCGAGAGATTTGAAATTTTGATTCATTACCGTCAGTTCACAGATTAACCGTGGCGATTACATAAAATTTTAACGAGTAATGCTCGAGTTAACCGCCAGAGCGGAGAAGACACATATAACATCGGTAGTGTGGATAAATATATTCCTTGGAGAGTGTATACAGGACGATTAAAAAACGAGATATGGCATTAAATATTAAGACACTTAATCTCACATAGTTTTTTTTTACGGAAATAAAAAAAGGTATTTTCAAATGAAATATACACACATAGCTTTTGTAGACACGCCCAATTATAATGTCATCCTGTAATCGGCGCGGCTTTCTGTTGATGTGACCAGGATATACTTTCAAGACATTTTCTTTTGTGAAGGTTTTGTCATGATCAAGAATCCACCGAACAAACTCACAACCAGCATGCCATGATTTATTTCCCGACCGTTAACAAGATGGGGGCCTAACGGTAAACATAATGATACTTTGCTTCGAGTGGACTGAAGGGTAATGAAGGAGAAACTGAACAGCGGCAAAATAGTCGATAAGAAATGAAGGCATTAAAAATTTATACCTATATCTACGCGAAATTACGCATTATATCAAGGGCAAAAAGAAACAACCGACCGAGTGCATTCAAGGCATACAATTCCTTATCCCAGGCAAGTTCACTCCATGTAAAATTAAAACTGAGAACGACACAGTATCGTGTGTATTTGGTCCTTCAGCTCGATTAGTACAGATGAAAGGTCTGATTTGGTTACAATTGTTGAAAATTAAAAATAAAATATTGTGCGATACACAGTACTGTTCAGGGATTTTAATGCCACGCAGCTTAGGTAATCAAGTGTTGATCACATGATCACAGATTGTACAGATTGAGAGCAAACAAGATATAGCAAAGTAGATATAGTGTTTAGACATTCGTTGAAAAACAAATATTACATGAGTGATTTTTGTCTGAATAGACGATATAAAGTATCTGAATTTACTTGATTTATTTGATTGGTATTTTACGCCGTACACAAGAATATTTCACTTATACGACGGTAGCCAGCATTATAGTGGAAGGAAACCGGGAAGAGCCCGAGGGAAACTCACGACCATTCGCAGGTTGCTGGCAGACCTTCCCACGTATGGTCGGAGAGGAAGTTTCTAAACGTATAAGTACAATAAGTATATCCGCATTCTCCATCTAACGGAGTAAAACAAGGGCAACTTGTTACTGATCAAGTTTTGCATGTATTCAACAGCGACACAATTTTAAGCACTTACAAAAGGATGCGAGACTTGTGTGGTAATTTCCGAATTAACAGCCCATGCTATTATGGGGGAGGATTTCGTCCAATTTGGTCTGACTTGGTCAATTACTTGAGAGAATCAACCGGAGATGTGGGTAAAACTCTCTTGTATAAATGCATGACTTTATTTTGGGATGTCTGATTACTCTATCCTATTTGACCGGGTCCAGCTACAATCTTATTCCGGGTCACGGGCACTGACCATTAGACTGACCTTGTGACCAGGAAATAATTTGTCATCGTCATTCCTTCATCCGAAGACACACTGGAACGCATTTCGAGCTAATGACTTTTCCAACCAACACTCTGGCGACCTGAATAAAATGTCACTCGATAAGAAGTCAGCATGACTGCTATTTCGTTAACAAACGCAATTATTTGTGTGTTCTCAGTTAACTTTCCCCTACCAAATACAGTTGCTATGCTTGGTATCCAGGCAAACACCGATGTATCAGCGTACAGCAATATACACACGTACACAGAGGCCCAGGTAACTCCACAGCGTAGTGTTCACACAATGGCGAGTTTTCGTCCATTTCTTGGCCCTTATATAGACTAAATGTACTAGAGAAAAATCTGGGATCCTTAACTTAGCCTAAAAAGAACCTTCACTTGTGACATCTTTGATGAAGATCTTCGATGTCCACATGCTCCTGTGTATTTTTTGTGATTTATTTATTTGCCCACTGACTCTCATTTCAACCCAGTAAATACCTTTATTTTAGGTATGTTCTTTGAACACCACAAATCTTGATCAATGAAAGAACAAATACATCTTTTTTGCCACAAAGCTATAGTTGAAATGATGGGTTTTGCCAATCGAACAAATAGACAGAACCAATTCCAATTTGTTTAACAAATATACTTGATGTCAGCGGCAGTCTTAAATTTCCTGTAGCCCCACTGTGTACTAGTTAGGTAGCGCAGGGTGAAGGCGGTGGTAACAGACGGCGAACGATACTTCAAATATAACGGGCAGTAGTGAATCCGACATTTCAGTACTTTGCGACTCTTGTGATTTAAGATCAAAGTGTCGTAGATACAGTCAAAGCCAGCTTGGCCTGTCGTAATCGATCATGACTGTACGTGCTCATTTCAAGATAGAAATCATTAGCGCTGTGGACACTAAATCGTAGGCGGTAGCGTCTAAGATGTTGCCGCTCATTATACCACCAACGTGTGTAGCATTCGTGAATCAGTGGTGATTAATTGACCTTAATTACATAACACGACAAAATTACATACATAATTGGCTTCCTGTGCGCACGTGTAACTATATATTGATTTATCATTGCTTTGCTCCGTCTGTCAGACGAGTTTAGTCTGTTTGTATTTACGTGAGTAAATGAAGATGACAGGCGGCTTTCCTCTCGGTCAGTTGTGGTTTTTCCCACGCAAAACACCAATCATGTAAATAAATAAATTTAACAAGATGAAGTAGAACATAAGATGGCAATTAAATGTACTGAATCAGCCAAATTTCCAGACCCATGCATGATGACCAAACTGCACGAAGATTCTTACGTCAATATCACAGAACTCTGGATACAGCGCTTCGATTTGTGTTTATGTTCTCTTCAACGCATTTCCTAGCTGCTATCAACCTCACTGCATGTAGAAATGTAGGTTGTCTAAAACGAAAAATCCGGTGTTTCAAGCCTCGCATTATCACCGATTGTAGATGCTCGCAGCCCAGGCGATGTGCCAAATAATAGGACTGTGAGAATTACCCCCCCCCCCCGGTCAAACTGTTAAAGAGGCATACCGGTAAGAGTTCCTCACAATGAGATATAGCCGCCTCACTAACACAGGCACTCTTGTCATCCATCAAGCTGTTGGCTGGCACAGAAGCTATCCAATTTGTTGCGCCCCCTCTGGTCATGGTATGGAACCGCCTGCGATCAACTCAGTTAAGCTGGTTGTTGACATTGAAATTAAGTCGATCAGAAAAGCACTTTTCTGTTTTGTGGCACACAAACCATCGGAATTGCTTTACGGTTCAGTCCAACGACATGTTTATTGATACTCTTTTAACACATTTCTGCGTACAGACTGTTACTGAAAATGAACACCTAACCTAAATAGCGTCTGTTGCCCTTAAACAATATCAGAGTTTACGGACAAAAAATAACATTCATCCAACCACATAATTCTGTGGTTGGATTCCTCTATAAATCAGCTATAGAAATCCAAAGGTCTGATTGAATATTAATGGACACATGTTCTAACTTATGGATTATGCAATAAAAATTACAGTTGCGTTTCGCTGCAAAATTTTGATTAAGAAATTGAAAAAAAAGAACTTTATTACGTATTTTCTGAATCAGAATGAAAAAGAGTAGAGAGAACAGAATAACGTGGAGAATAGGGCAAGGTACTTTTTGACGGTTCTCGTGGGACAAATATAACTGATGCCACTCATTTAAAATTGCTGACACAATGGGCCATTCTTTACATTTCCTCTACATATTTAATTTCAAAAATCACTTGTAATCTAAATATTAATTTTCCTTAGCTCTTTGATATATAGATCCTTTCTGGGCAAGTACAAATTTCAGCCCTCGAAGTCAGATCACTCACAATTTACTCATACAAGTGGGATATAAACGTATATTTCTTGCTCAGTTATCATGATTAATTAGTAGATTTGCCTGTTAATGCTTGACACTGCTCTGTGTAACTCGGATGTACAGATATATTTAAGCCAACTTCAAGTGATCTGCTTATAAATTTGAAATTATTCACTATTTTAAAATTTTTTGTCCATTTATTAATCGGACAAAGTGTCGGTGATAGAACAAGTCAAAGCAGAAGCATAGTGAACGCACTTTAAATTATCAATGTCAGAAGACATACAGTTCATACATGTAGTAATTATGTGCATCTTTTCTAGATATGTCAAAGGTTAGAAATTTTCGCTGATGTGCCTGAGGCAGTAAATGTTCATTCCATATTGCTCTGGGTGTGTCTATGTGATGGGGGGAAGTAACTCTGTAAATCGAAACATGATAGATTCCACCTATTATGTCACATAATGCCGTGAAGTCTTCATCTCGAAAACAAGCTTAACCAATTTAACATCATCAATTAGAAAAAAAGTGTTCTAACTGCATTTACCTTGGAATAAAGACGTCCAATCTATTAATGTATAGAGGGCCTCTGTGGCCGAGCGAGTTAGCGTGCCATCAAGGTCGCTGTGAGTTCAAATCCAACCTAGGCTGGACTCCTTTTCGGCCATGCGTGGGAAAATGCGCCAGTAACCTGTGCTTTCCTCCCACAGCAATGCTGGCTTCCTTTCTTGAGTTGGGCGTAAAACACCAAAATAAATAAATAAATAAACATCGATGTGTAGAGCTTGTGATGTTACGTGTCACACGTGTTATTTTTATAGTAGGAGTGATTTTATAGAGAGCCGAATATATTAAAAGAAAGACTGTAATTAAGGGAAGACTGGGCATACATTTCCATATTTGCATCGTCTTAAACATGACACACGATGGACTGAAGGCATTTTTTCACTACTGACCATCGCAGTGGTCCACGAGTGGTTTATTGACTGGTCCAAATGTCTTCTCCCTACCGAAATAAACTGACCATTTTAGTGCAGTCATATAAAACAATACCAAGGGTACAGACGGGTTTTGGACGGACAACTGTTCATTTGTTCGTGTGGCGGTACTTCGCTGGTCAGATTTAAAGAAGAGCATTCATTTGTAACACTGTGCGATGGGCTATTGACATGGTCCGTTTGTTTAACTGATTGTGGCCTGTATTCTGCTCTCTGCAAAACAACTTAGTCACTGCCAAAATTACCCTTAGTCAGCGACACGTAACCCCACAAGCTTTACACACTGATATGATGGAAGTCCATTTTATTGCAAGGAAAATGCAGTAAGCACATCTTTTCTAAATCATAACGTTTAAATTTCACCAACTTATTTTCCACGACTTTATTTCCTCGGGTGTCGTCTTAATAGCTTAAACGCAACAGGCATGCTGGATAATTGGTGGAATCAAGAATGTTTTCACAAAGAATTACACAAGTTACCTAAAATGTGATCAATTATGTTCTAGTGCCAGTTTTGGACAGTGCCATGTTTGAAGGTGTTTTCAAGGGTTAATATAAGATAACCTATTCCCAGATGCAATAGTTTCATTACTGTTCGGAGTTTGTTCTAACCGTGTACGGCACTACATGGTGGTAGAAAATCCATTATCAAAGAAATCACTCTTTATGCCCAATGACCAGCATGACATAGCTTTATTAATAATTGTGTCTCCTGGTGCAACGAGTTCTTGGTGCCTAAAAGCTGATCAAGTCTTATATTATCAATCATAAAAGGTACAGATGGACCAGCAAAATTTCGATGTGTAAATTTTGTGGTGTTAGGGGTAACTGATAAAACACAATTTTGGTAACGAGTGTAAGCATAGGCCTGAATATAGGCGAACAGTTAAAAGAAAAAGGCTGTATATATAACCTTGATAACTTTATTTCTAAAACAATGGCCGGTGATGGGGAGGTGCGAGACAATACATTTTGATGTGCCGACTAAGGCTACAAGCGTGACAATGTGCATGTATGTAGTGTAGCCCTAAGGTGATGTGCGCAGTTCTGAAGATGAAAATAAAATATGGTGACAACAGAAACTTTTAAGAACATGTAACTAAAGCATGGTCCTATGACTATCATATAATATACATGTGTATCTTTTTTTCAGCACTTCATGAAATCTTGTCTAGACAGTCCTACTGTGGCAGCATTGCCAGCTTAACTCGATGAAGTTAGATAACTGCATACATGTATCTGGGGATCTTTAGGACTGACACCCTGCCAAGTACAGTAATGAAGAGACGTTTCTCCGCATGGGTCTGCTGGCTTTCGAGACTCATAATAAAACCATGCTGGAACATTCACTTCCTCTGTTCTCGTGTTAACAACAGAAGATTTTCACCTGGATTCTTGATACTTTCTGTCATTCAAGAGCCAAAGCACCGTCCAGTCAACGAATTACCTGTCAGCATGAGAAAGTCACTGAAATACATATAAAACAGAAACTCAATGAAATAAATTTACATATAAATCACTTCCTGTATGTTTATTGCTTTTGACTGTCTTATGTGGGCGCATTAATCCCATATCACTAAATTCAATTCACTACGTTTACTTCATGACTTTTTCTAATCCAGTTGGGAAGCATTGGGAATATGTTCTAATCTCTTTCTGGATCTATCTATATACACATAAAAAAAACGAATTTGCATGTGAGTACATTTGCCTTGATGGTGATCTCCTCCATGTATTCGATAAAAAAAGATTCGTTCGCAAAACTTATCCAAGTAATTCAGTTCCTCAACCTGCAAATATGCTGTGGCTTGAGTTGCCCGAACTAATAGCTATTGATGTAACACGACATCTGTGCCTCTATTTTCACCAAAAATTGTAACCTTTTCGGGTGAATTGGTGTCAAGATGACAATGTCTTAAGTGTGTTAGTGTTGGGGCAAAACTCACCTTACCCTATCAGATCCTGTCATTTGACATTCATTGATTATGTTACGGAATGTAATGAGTGGTTGGGGTTCTGACAAAAAGTCAATCAACTACATTAAATGGGTTTGCCCGATAGGGTCGGGATTTGATCGACGTTGTGAAGGCAGTTTGAAACTCTTATGACAACAAACTTAGTTCGTCTCAAGGACCCGCGGTGTGTTTAGCTAAGCGAAATAGAGAGAATTTACTCAGATCCAAAATCAATTTCATTTTCGCCTGCAGGTCTGTATACGATGCCTTGATTTAGAGGACCCATACTGGCGAAATTGGTTAACTGAGTCCATGAGACACTTAACAAATACTGAGCTATAAAAGGGTTCATGCAAAGTGAGAAATACCGCGTGGTCAGCCAGCACTATTCGCCCACGTCTTTGCCAAAGCCGTTTTATCAGCGAGCCAACCTGCCAACGAGATTTGTGGGGTCCTTGCAAGAGCCTGACGCCAATTTGTTCAAGTTCACCTATTGAGCGACTTCATTCAAACTGGATGTCCTAAATTCTTCACTGAATATACAATGTGTACTTCGATTAAAAGATTTCCTTTGAGGATTATCTCTGACATCTACGAACATCACTGTGGGCATGTATGGTTTCGTAATAGGATATTTACCCTTGCTGCTGCTTTGTTAAGTTGGTCGAATGTTGGGTCGGAAATGCTGTTATTGCAAACTCACAGAAGTAGGAATTATTGTCTTTGTTCTAAGAGACGATAACTGTATGAACCGCCAGCAGCACAAATGACGTATTTTCTTGTCATCCCTAGAGGGATCCCATATAGGAGCAAAGCGTGGTCTGCATGTTGCTTAAATGCGGTTTAGGAGAGGTGTGGGTTCAAACCCCGCCTTGGACAGAGAATTTGTACATTATCGCACTCCACTGCTTTTGGGACATTTCTGACAACAAGTGATCGAGTCCTGTACGGCTGTTTCCGCAGTCTAACTTTAATTGTGAACGCGTCTATTAATCGCTATACTCTGCATGTATATCTGTACGTCACGTGGTAGAGTACATCAGTAACTTGCCAAAGGTCACTAATTGAATCTCTGCACAAGACTATAGAGACCACATTAGAGACTTATAAAGTAAAGTCGTTAGATGCATTTGTCAAACATTAAATGTTAAAGTAAGCATTCTTCAAACTTACACACTATGAATATACTGCAAACTGGTCACTTTCAGTATATATATATATTGGAAACTAGGAGCCATCGTGCTTGGCGTCAGACACCATAGAAGTTCAAGTACAGCAACTGTGTTACCCGTTTTCGTGTATGTCACAGGTCAGATGGTTTGGTTGATTTCATAACACTTCTAGCTTTAAGTTGAGAGGATGTAATTCTGTAAATCTGCTCTACATTTGTTGATGTTGGGGGTGTAAGAGTACCACTAATCCAAGAGAAAAAATGATGAAGAAATGGCTTGTTCAACTCTCAGACACCTGTAGACTTTACACAAGATCAAACAAAGAAACACGAAGACGCTTGAAAAAGTTCAATAATACAATTGAATAAGATAAACAAACAGTACAACTTACAATATGAATTATGTATAATAATTATAATATTAAGAACAAAACATACAATTATAAAATATATAGTTTCTAAAGGGTTACAGTCCACATCCCGATTGAATATTAAGATTCCAAAGGCGAGTCGGTCCATGTAAATTGAAGTCCAAAATTCATAGAACTGTCGAATCGAAGGATGACGCTGGCCAACAAGTGATGAACGGTAATGGGTACGGCAGGCCGACCATGGTTTATATCGCTGGGCGGGCAAGTAGACGATAGGGTCGTAATGCCGAACAAACCATGTATTTTTCTTCGGACATGAACACAGAGTAAAATCGGGATGAAAAGTACATAATCGCACAAAGAGACAATAAGCTATACAAGCTTCAAAATAACGTCTCCAAAAAAAATAGCAAGTGGTGAAACACAAGCTCACAAAGTGCTACGTAAAGAAAAATGGAGTACGAAATGGCGTAAATCGAATGGCATGAAAGCCTGGCTCTAATATCCCAGCAAAATCCTCAGGTGGACGTAAGTAAATATGACTGCCCTGTACAACTTAATCCATCATGTTTATAGACCAACGTAAAGGAAATTCTGGATGGTCAGATCATAAACATGTTTACATCACGTGTACATCTTTCCAGAATGTACGCTCTGTGTACCATGACACGAAACTCATAAACACCGAAGCCTCGAGAACGCGTAACTGAATTCCAGTGCAGACTATAACGTTTGGCAGTTTGACAGGGTAATAGTCACGGTACTCACACCAGAAGTTACACGAGTTTATCCACAGATTCCTTTCAGATGGCTGTTGCAAAAAGTTACACTGTGAGAGGCTCGGTAACAGAATCATATTTTGCCTTCACTTTTATGGAGACCGGAAGGTCACTTTTAAGGCGGTTGAGAAAAGCCACAGAAGTGTGTGTACAGGAGGGATGGTTGTGCAGAAAATCAACACCGTTTTATATGCATTAACAGAGACATGCAAGCTGCTTTTCAAATGTCGCTTTCAATTCTAGAATACATTAAGAAAATGTGATAATCGATGTTTTTTCCGATTCCACTACACACAATTTTAGTAACTGGCGCCCGAGGCCAGACATTTTCGGACCCCTGTGTTTTAGCTGATGTAGGAAATCCTCTAAGAGAAGCACACAGATTACTGCATGACTGTGAGAGAGTACTCGGAAATCATATGAGACTCACATTACTGCTACACGACATTTTCCCTTCAGCATTGGATTTACTATCTCCTCACCGTGAATGAAATAGTCCATTTTATGGCCCATAGAATTACATCGCGCTTAGAATGCAAGGGAATTGTTCAAAAGATCGCGTCATACAGACCCTGAATGTGATACCCGAATTAACCCTTTGTTCAGCTCATTTATTTCTATTTTGTCATATTTATGTAAGCTTCAGGGGAGAGAACTGAGTCATGTTGTAAATATTGAACTGCATACGCATATCCCCAACTCAAAATGTGACTAGCTATGGCAAGGTACAACTCATCACGGGCCAAAGAGCTCGTCACGCATCCATTTGTCGTGTTTTAGTAAGGTCGTAGTATCTTTTATATTGCCACCACGCTTCCCGGACATCGTAATCAGTTGTCAGCTATTTCAAACAAAGCATTACTTTTTCTGGGCCCTAAGGAATAGACCACATTTTTAGAAAGTACGCTTTATCTGAAAGGCAATTTCGTGCTCATTCCAAATTTGGTCTTCATTATTTCTCGGCATTGTTTACAGCGGAAATAAAGAATGGTGGATTTTTTGGATCGTCTTGAAGTACAGTGATGTCAAAGATTCTTTTCTTGCCGCATTCTGTAACAGTTATGTTTCCACATTAAACATGAAATGCAGGTGTTGCACTACATATATGTTTACGTAGAAAGTAGACATATTGCAGTCACAGGATGTTTTGCAGCTAAAAAGAATCCGTGACGTCACTGTGCTTCAATCTGGTCCAAAAAGTCCAGTGTAGCACCTCAATCTTTATTTCCGTTTTCACCAAACAATTTGCAAAAAAGTAATTCAGACCACATTTGGAATCAGCACAAAATTCCCTTTCAAGTGATGCGTGCTCTCTTAAAATGTGGATTGCTCTTTTAAAAGACAACAAATAACATATCCTTAGCTGTTTCAGAAGAGGGTGGAAGTATACTAAAACAGTAACACCATGTAAAGAATGAAGTCGTCCATCTATACTAGACTCCATGAGTAAGTGTAAATTACACGTATTTTTACTGATTCATCTTTTGAATATTCATGTCCAATACTTTATCTTCTTTATCAGAATTTTGTTGCTCTCTTCAGGTAGAAAACGTAACCATTATGTGCATGTGCTACATGGCCTACCATAATTTACTCGGAAAGAAATTCGCCTTTTGAGAGTGGATTTATCTCTTGCACATGATGTGACCCTCTCGTAGACGGACACCTGGGGATGAAGTAGGCCCATGTTGGAGTCTGTTAATTTTTCTGTGTTTTTTTTTTCGACTTAAAATGTTGAAAGTAGTGCGCATTGGTTGGGAGCATCACGTTTGCATGGAAACCTAAATAATAATCTATAAAATAATAATATGGATCTCCAGTTAAAATGACGTCGCTAATGCTGCGTATTTATGTGATATCCGGGATCAAAAGATCAAAATTAAAACACAGGTATAAAACAGCAGAAACTTCCACTAACATGATACCAAAACACGATACAATGACCTTAAATCATATATATATATATATTTCTTACCACATCATGCAGTTTTGTCTAGACAGTCCCGCTTTGACATCAATGGCAATTTAACTCGATAAAGTCAGATAACAGAGCATCTGTGTCTTTCGGTCTTCAACCTTTACACCTGTCATCTGCAGTAATGAAGGGACAATTTTGCCTGACGTTGATTTATTACCTTTCGAGACTCATAATAAAACCGTGCTGGAACCACTGCTTCCAGCTGTTCTGTCAAAAAGAGTCGATTTTCTCCCGGATTTTCCATGTTTTCTACCGACCAGGAACCAAAACGCCGTCTACTAAACGAATTATCCGCCAGCATGAGAAATTCAAGGAAATAAAAAATATCTATAAATCACTACCTTCTCTGTTGTTGCTTTAATCTATCTTATGTGCACGCATTAGATCACTGAATACAATGCGCCATGTGCATATACTTCATGCCTTTTCCTCATCCAGTAACAAAGCATTACGAAAATGCTCTTGACCTCTTTCTGGATATGCATCTATGAAGTAAATGTTCCGTTTAAAAACATTTGCCCCGACCAGTTTATTTCTTTTCAAAAAAAAATTCATTTATATGACTACTCCAAGTAATTCAGTTCCTCAACCTGCAAGCACACTGTCACCTGTTCCCGGCGCTCGTACTTATTGATATAACACGACGTCTGTGCCTTCATCTTCATCACAAATTGTAACGTTTTCAGCTGAATTGGTGTCAAGATGACAATGCCTTCAGTATATTAGTTTGGAGCAAAACTCACCTTACCCTATCAGATCCTGTCATTTCACATTCACTGATTATGTTACGGAATGTAATGAGTGGTTGGGGTCCTGACAAAAAGTCAATCAACTACATTAAATGGGTTTGCCCGATAGGGTCGGGATTTGATCGACGTTGTGAAGGCAGTTTGAAACTCTTATGACAACAAACTTAGTTCGTCTCAAGGACCCGCGGTGTGTTTAGCTAAGCGAAATAGAGAGAATTTACTCAGATCCAAAATCAATTTCATTTTCGCCTGCAGGTCTGTATACGATGCCTTGATTTAGAGGACCCATACTGGCGAAATTGGATAACTGAGTCCATGAGACACTTAACAAATACTGAGCTATAAACAGGTTCATGCAAGTGAGAAATACCGCGTGGTCAACCCGCACTCTTCGCCCACGTCTTTGCCAAAGCTGTCTGAGCAGCAAATAAACCATCCAACAAGTATAATGCGATCCATGTTTGAGTCTGATGCATCTCTGTTCCAGCTTATCGTCTCGAGTCTGAGATATCATTCATGTTACACGTCCTAAATACCTGACCGAAATTATAAACTGTACTTTGACCTCTGGCAAGTATCTTGAATTGCAATGCAGTAGTATTACGGTATGCATCTATGGTTACGAAATACAATATGTATAGTGATAATACAATATGTTCCTTTGCCAATGTTAATTTGGGCAGCTTGAGAAAGTGTCATAAGATATATTCTTATTCTTGTCATCTATATGTATGTTCTTCAGCTGTACTCATTACAATCTATGTCCATACATGTCGTAACATCTTAACGTTCTAACGCCCTCCTTTCCTGACGATCTCCTCTAATATATGTATAGGCCTTACACCTTTCTCTTCTGTTTGAATATATTAGTAATAATATCCAGTTAAGATCACATTATACTCTGCCAAGCCCAAAATTCAAGCTGCCAAATAAATCGTTTATTTACCATGTATTCACCTGTGTGCTGTATTGTAGTCATGTGGTGACATACAGCACATAGATGTATACAATAGTTACAATATCAACGTATAGTTCTTTTCAAATGAATAACTTCTTGTTTTCCATACTATCTGCCAACAGAAATCACAATATTGCACAGATATGGCGCACATCGGCCCCTTGGGCCGGAAAAGCGCCAATACAAATCAACCCCCACCCACCCACCGTTACGCGTAGACAAATTGGGTAGTAACATGACAGAAGTCTATGTTTCACACTTGGTAATCCTGTTTTCTCCATCCATAACAGTGACCCACAAAAGTAAAAGTACAAAAATTCCTTAGTAGACCTATGCAGGGCGAAAACAAGAGTGTAATAAATACATGAAGGGTCCCATGCCTAAGTATGACAACGTTAAACAGTGGCCACTTATTGTCGTAAATATATTTGGATAAATATTAAGTATGGTCCATTATACATCTGAAAATATACATAAATATAAATTTCAGTAAAATTCGGGTTTGATGTCTTTCTGGAAGAACATATATATATGCCGTGAATGAAATAGGCAGCTCATGACTGAGGTACTGTTCAATAAAAAGATTATAAAATTCTCTCCTGAGTCTAATAAACTGTTTCTAATTGTATGAATTCGTTGTTGAATTGTCTTCGTTTGAAGTGTGGAGCTTTGTGCTGCCGACGAGCGATCTGAAGGCGCCCATGCTTTTAAGCTGATGAGATATTGATCAATCAGAGCTACGAGATTCTAGTAGTAAGTTTTTTTATGATCATTTCATGTTATAAACTGACATACATACTTAAGATACAAACACAACCCTAGCATCTTACTACAGTCTAGGGTGACGAGTGTTCCGCGCCTCGAACAATTGTGAGGACACCACTATCGGAGAGGAAAATGATAAACAAATAGCTTGCTTAACTCTGACAGCAATAGACCTTACACAATATGAAAGTAAGAAACACGAAAACGCTTGAATAAGTTCAAAACATTTTTTTGAACAGAATAAACATATAGTACAACTGACAATAATATATTAAAACAAAACAAATAGTTACAAAAATATATATAGTTTCCTACTGTTGACAGCGTCCAAATCCGGTTGGAATATTCCGGCTTCCAAAGGCAAATCAGTCCACCTAAATATAGAATCCACAGTCCTTGGGAATTTTCAAATGGAAGGATGACAGTCCTGTAAGTGACAAACAGCACTGAACAAGGTAAGCCGACGATGGTATATATCCAACTCCCCTGCAAGGTTAAAATTTCCCGGGCGACCGGATTGACAATAGCTTCCGTGATGCCGAGCTGAAGATGTATGATTTAGTTCTCGGAAATTACACAATGTCACTTTCACGGTACACTGGGATGAAATGTACGTAATTGCACAAAGAGACAATGAGCGATACAGTCTCCAAAATAATGTCTCAGAAAATTAGCAAGTGGCGACACATGAGCTCCCAAAGTGCTACGTACAGAAAAATGGAGAAAAAATTGACGTGTGTCGAATGGCGTGAAAGCCGATATCTCCAAATCCAACTAAATCCTTCTAAGTGAACGAGAGTAAACATGCTCTCAAGTGAACATGAGTAACATGACTGCGAGTTTTGCAACTTTGTCGCTAATGTTTGCAGAATAACGTAGAGAAAATTCTGGAGAATTTGATGGTAAACATGTTTACAGCATGGGTACATCTTTGCAGAATATATGCTCTATGTACAATGACACGAAACTCATAAACACAGAAGCCTCGAGAAGGCGCGACTGAATTCCAGTGCGGTTACCGCAAAAGTAAATATCATACAATATGTTAAAAACGGGTCATATGAAAATCAATATGTCGACATTTTATTTCAGCCTCGCTTCAGTGACACTGACTTATTTGTCAGAAAAAAGATATTTATAAGGGATGACGTAATTAAATACTATTTTCTGTTTGTTTCATCCAGTTGTCTACAAATTCAAAGCGTTTTAATAACTTTCTGCACTCAAAACACCGTAGCAATCTGAAGTTAGCGACTAATTACTTATTCCATTTCCTTCTTCTCAAATAGGTGAGGCTCCACAGAATGCACTCGCATGTCGACCATTCGCTGATTTCACGGTATAAGATCTAGGCGCATTTTATTCTTGATAACCCTTTATCTGACGAACTTCTCGTAGAAATTAGGTCAAATATACCTTATTTTGTCCATCTGTCAGTTGATTTGGGAAATTATGTAGATATACGTGTTCTATTTGTCCATACACACACAAAAATCGTTAAATAGTAATGCATCAACCGGCGATCTGTGATGGAGACTGATTGTATTGATCTAAAATGTTACCAAATGTCTTCAAAGCCCTTCTGTCGCGTATATCACTTTAAATTTAGGTGGCAAAATTACTGTCGTACTGTCCATATAAAACTGTCACCGATCGCTCTCTTCGGTCTAATGTATAAAAGAGAAATAACTCCTACCGTCACGTTTGCTTTTTATTGAGAAACATCGTGTAATTTAAGAGCAAAACAGGCAAATATAATTCGAAATAAAATGTACATTGTACCAATACTCCGCTTGATTAACTTGTAAAATCATTCTTTCCCAAAGAAACTCTCCACCAGCAATGAAATCATAGCAGTCACGTCGGATTGAGAAATTATCTCGAAGTCAGCGTGTAAGCTTGTAAACAACAACATGGAAAAGGTTTGATGTGAAACACCACGTCCGATGCGGTGCTCACAATATTTCATCCACTTTAAACTCTCCAATATGTCCAACACAATGTTGCAGCCATTTCCAGCTCTATTTAAACACAAAGTGTCATTCCCATCTCTTCGAAACAATCGCCGATAAAACAAGTCATCCCTGCCATAAACTCTCCTCCAATGCATTGACTCTCAGCTGACGCTGCCGAGTCTATGTAGATTCCAGCACTACCGGTACCGTAAATATTTTAACAGTTTGCTTTGTTCATCAAATTTGTACCAAGGCAGATTTTGCCAATTCAATGGAAAGCAGGACCACAGTATTATTCTGAGAAAAATGTTGTTTTAGTGATCAGATTAGCCTTTGGTTCATTTAATTACCGGTATCCATTTCAGCTTTAGGGAAGGCAGGCCTACCACTGCTGATTTTTTTCTTTCCAAATTAATGGTCATGGAACGAACAGGCTTGTGGGATAATAAATTGGCCATAAGATTTTAACCAGGGTGTATGACAGGCTATGACCCTGCTGAGTCTTCGCCTGCGGCTCAGGGCGTACGAGATTCAGCAGGGTGATAGCAGGTCATACATCCTGGTTAAAATGTTAATAACTAATAATATTGTACGAAGAGTAAGAGTGGATCGGCGTCGTACGAAGGCCATAGGTGAGTTATAATTTGAAAGCGAACATATTTCTCTCACCACCTCGATTTTAAGCGGAACGGGGCTGTTGAAGGGCATCGAACCCTTAATACTGACGCCGTATTACACATCAGTATACCATATCTCAGTCGATTCGACTCATTTTTATAATAATAGGACGATGCATATGTCCGCTTACCCATGGAATGAAGGTTTATGAGGAACAGATAACAGACTTGCGATGCAGGGGAGACAACCGATTGTACACCATTTCACCTCTGATGAATGGTATGACAACATTTTGGTTTAACCTGAACTAATTTTACGTCATGTGTCTCCTTTACTCTGATTAAATTAATGTTGCATTTATAATCCGATATACTGACTCATCCCTTCGTTATGGGGTATGAAGCGGGCAAGACATTAAATTTTCACTGCTCGTAGGCGGACAAGGGTGTACACTTATAATGAGGAATAGGATAGTGTTCGACGACCACTGCATTCCAAGAGTTTTGTTATTATGCTAACAAAACTTGTTATTATGCTAACAAAACTTGTCTCTCAGAACAGTTTGTAAAACATGGCCCGTTTTAATAGCACGTCCTTGGGGTGATAAGGAAACAAACTGGTTGGTTGTAAGACGCAACTATGGAAGACACATTTTAGGTTTGTACATTTTGAACGTTCAACGAGGAAAATGTTTTTTCTCTCTTTCTAATGATAACAGTTAGAAGTAAATTTTGTGTTTCCGATGGCAACATAAGGCGTTTTTCTTGCGTATCTACTCCACAGCTTATCTAGTCCTTTTCTCCCAAGAGGAAGTGGTGATTTTACAAGAAGATATACAAAATAAACTGTGTTTCTTGGACACCGACGGAAGGAAATGAAGCAACAAACATATATTCACGTTGTACCACAATTTATTCATATCATTTGCACAACAAACAAGAGAGCGTTAATGAAGTATACCACAACAAATATATTGAACCAAAACAGATAAATACACACATGTATCCAGCCACCGTCAACTTCATTACAGAAAATTGGGCTCTTAGTAATACATCTTTGAATTATATTTTTCAACAAAATTTCCTTGGATATATTACAGGGAACAGGGATTGTTACTTTTTCTTCCAATATGAACTCTGTTCACGTAGGTATGATGATAAATTCCTGGTAGATCTGCTGTGGCCTTAAGTCTGGTGACTTAGCAAGAGCGGTATACTGATTCCCCGAACCTACACAAGTTAATATTCTTGAGGTCATCATGTCATTTTAGGACATGTGCTGGTATCATTTTTGAAGTAAAATATCAGTTTTTAAACAAAAAGCACTTTTGAAATAAAAATTGGGCATTTTGTACATAAATTTACTAGTTTTGAAATAACATGTCTGATTACTATTAAAGTAGAACTTTAGCAACTTTTTTTCAAAACTGGTGAGTTCTTTGGCAAAATTAATTTATTTCCCATACTGTCAATCTATTTTTCAGAAGTGGTTCTTGTTTTAAAAAAGGTTAATTTTTATTTCAATCGCCATCTTTCAAGGTATCTTAAAAAAGCTGACCTTCCTTTGGTCCGTCCCACTTTTCCGAGCTGTGTATCCTCAAATGGTTTGACATCTGTTCTTACTTTGAAGCTTGGGTAGTAGGATCTTCAGTGCGCGTTATTTTTGTTTGTTTGGTTGTCAATGTGTTAATAAAGCGTATAACTTATGTAACACAATTTTCTCACTACAATGTATTCTTTCTGTCAAGGACTATTAGCCGTAGATGAAATCTATGATACTGGTGATGTATATTTTGTTTGTTTGCTTTTTGTTTTTGTTTTGTTTGTTTCTCTTTTTTTTGTTTTTTTTTGGGGGGGGTAAGGGGGAACTGTGTATTCTTTCTTTTCACTGAGCTTTAGCATTCTGGGGTGTAAATCCAGTTTGTTAGTTTCGTTCTTAAAAACTTTTCTCTGTAACATCGAATCAGTAAGCGCCAGACTACCATAAATGTTAACTGCTCAATCCGTGCATTGTTCGCACACAGTTTTAATGATTACATACATCATATTTGGGTACACCTTGTTGCGCATTGGAAGTACATGCCAAAACCTGACGAGGCAACAACAACGACATGTGCGCGTATTTTATATCCAGGCCAGAAATCACGGCACACAAATCACGACACAGAATTCACGACACATTCGCGTGGAACAGGCTGGGCACAAAAACAACAAATATGCACGTCTTTAACACGTATATAAAATATCATGCTGACGCCCAAATCACGACATGTAAATGTCCACTATCCTAACACCAAAACCCACGGTATATTAGTAAACATTTTCACGACAGCAAGGAAGAAAATCTCAGATCGGATCCCACCCTAAAAACGTAAGTTAACATCATGATCACGACAAAATCAAAACAAATCAGTAAACGTCGTGTTAGCAAAAATTCACGACACGTCAGAACACATTATGCTCAGGGCAAGATCACGACGCGTCCGCAAACATCAATCTTAAGACAAGACTAGGACACGTCAGTATAAACACCAACACACGACATTATCATTCATGCTCATGACAAAACTACCGTAACGACACAGCAGTAAAAAACCATGTCAATATAAAAACCACGATACTTCAGCATACTTCATGCCCATGACAAGACCACGGCACATCGACACATCATGCTCACGGGAAAAGTACAACACGTCAGTCAACATCAGGCTCACAGTAAAATAACGACTCGTTGTTAAAAAACAACCTCACGAGAACAGCACGACACACAAGTAAACATCACGTTCACGGCATGACCACGATACGTCATAAAATATCATACTTATGACAAAACATCATATTCACAGCATAAAAACGACAGACCAGTGAACGTCGTGCTCGCGGCAAAACCAGAGCCATGACCTCTCAGTAGATATGATGCTAACGACAAAATCAGCACGCAAACAAACATCAAGCTCTAGACAAAACTACAGTAGGTCAGTCAACATCAGGCGAACACATCGAGTAAAAAACACCACTAAACATTACGCTTACAACAAAACCAAAACACGTCAGTAAACATCACGCCCAAGACAAAGCCACAACATCTCAGCAAACACCATTATCATGAAAAAATACCCAACGCCAGTAAATGCCATCATCGGGACAAAATCAGGCAAACATCATTATCACGAAAAAACACCACATGTTAGTAAACATCATCATCATCGATCCAAAACCATGACACCTAAGTAAACATCATTAAAGCGAAAAAAAACAGACGTTAGCAAATATCATCATCGAGCCAAAACAACGACACCTCAATAAACATCATTATCACGAAAGAATACCCCACGTTAGTAAACATTATCATTGAGACAAAACAACAAATCACCGAAAAAGACCATTATTTTCAGATAAAAAAAAACCATCGCACATAGATGAACCACAATATCTTAACAATATGTTCAAATTAAGCATCATCTGCACGCCAAAAAGTATCCCAAATCAACTGATGTGTTAAAGTGATTAGTGTAATCACTGTGCTCTCTGCACACACAAAGAGCTGAACTCGTACATACACATGTACACTATGCTGATTGAAATGTCAACATTGGGAGAAACACATATGAATAAAATTATTTGAATATTCACACCTTTAAACGACGCTACCTCAGCCAACACTGAATCTTTTAAAGTAACTAAGCCTTACTCTAAAGTTTTCTGAACCGATAAGAAAATTAACTCTACACAACCCAAAATCTTTCAGGGTGCTCACTTATCTAGATGTTGTCTTTACTTTAAATGCTTAACCCATCTCTGAATTTGATATTCGCTTGACAGTTGTATGATATGGTTAAACTGTGGTGTATTCTTAGAGCTGGAATGATATGTCGGAATGTTAGGCAGCCAGCAGATGCATTACACTTTAATACATTGATTGAGACTTTTGCCAGAATCAAATCACAGAGGCTTTCAGTCGTGTTGTTAACATGCATGTCATGATTTACTTTGTATTCTTTCAAAAGTTTTCTCGACAGCTTTTACTTTTTCACAAAACTAGCGCCTTATATTTTATCAAATACTGCCTAAACACTACGTTTTCACTGCACTAATATGGTAATGCCACATCAGTGGCAGTGTTATCACGGGGCCTTCAAAGAGACACTATACGAGGTAGAAAGAAGCAGTCAAATAACATACGTGTGGCAATTACTTTAAAACAGGTATATCAAACATCTGTAACGATTGATCTTGAGGGACCAAATTTTGCAAACAGTGAAGCAATTTCGTTTGCTTCAAGTTCCAGAGAAACGCACTTTTCGGTTCGATTTTAATAAATCTACAACTGCAAGGTCACGAGCTAAAGACTGTGTTTATTCCATAAATCAGAAGTGGAAAAATGATTAATTACGCGGAAAATCATCGAGATTATGCCGCCTTGTTCCTGATTACATGACGCTGCAGTTTGTAGAGGACGTCAGTCATTTGTTTTCGGATCAAAGTGTTGACAGAAGATACATCGAACACATATGATTTCCATATGAAATCATACTTTCCTAAATATTTAGGAGCAGTAGACTGATAAGTGCTCAGAGTGACAAAGTTTCTAATAAACAGTACGGAGTGATGCATTGCACAGGTAATACAGTTCTAAGGTCGCCATCTCAAAACTTAGTAAATCAAGTTTCCAGTATTTTTTTCGTAAATGATGTTGCCTGCCTTAGTTAAGGAGACGTAGTTTACAACAATCCCCTGTTGCATCAGGCGATGTAGTTTACTGGAGTCATTTGAAATATTTAAAAGCCATAAGGTGCTGTCATAAACATTCGAGTTACAGTCATTTTTCACAGCGGTGCATTTGATTTGTTAAACAATGTATGATGGGTCTTTTAGTGACATTTACTGTCACCCGAGACGTCGGCTTTCAATGCATGAACATTAACAAGTGTAGGAGACAGTTGTAACCATGTAATGGTTAACCAAAATGTAACCAATTGCAATGGGGCTGCTTCAAAGCGTTTAGGAGCATTTGAGTGATAGGTTTTCACGAATTGACAGAGCCCTTATCACTAGCAACAGAGGGTTAAGGGATGAATTAAAAAAATAAAGGCATTCCAAACCCTTCAAGGTCAAAATAAACTGATCTCTCTCTCTAGGATCGTTCACCATTTCTTGAAAAACTATTGAATATATGGGGGTAGGGAGATAGAGACAGAGTGTGGTAACGTTTATTACGAAATAAGTAACGGCCAAAGAAAAGGTGGTTTCCTTTGTAGTACTATTAGAGATGTTTGTTATGTCATTTGAAGCAGATAAAAACTACCATGTAAATCATAAAGGAAAGACTGTGAAAGAAAATTAAAAAAGCATCCACCATCCCTGCTTTCCACATCACATGAAACGTTGACGTAACAACAAAACAAGCGACTGATACTTCGTCTGGAGACGGTGGCAAATGAACGTAGTAAATAACGAGAAAACAGCCCCAGATAAATATAGCAGCCAGCCATGGAAAGGCCACGAATAGTACCTTTTGCCCCCTGCTGTAACCAATAGTGCCATATCGCAGAGGTTTGGCTACGGCATATAAACGATCCAATGTGAGACCAAAGACTGACAGGGTCTGAACAAATGAGGCGATCGTGAAGGCAAGGAAGTAGACTCCACTGGCACAAATTTGTATCGTAAGACTGGCACGCCGTCCAATCAGGGAAGGCAGGTCGATGCACGATACAACCGGGAGTAACAGGTTAGCAATCGTCGTGTTCTGAATAAATGCCTTGGCCTTCAACGATGACGACACGAGATAATGCCCACAAGACAGATCCATTCATAAATATCGCTCCAAAGGCATTGGTGAGGGAAAAAGCAAAAACAGTGTTTCTGGCCATCGTTAAGAAACTGTTTGCGTTAAAATCTTCACGGAGGTCACAACTGTCGTTAAATGCTGCCAGATTTAAGGATTCCAGAGATGAGTTTTGCGGACAATTCACGTTAAGCATGGGTCCAAAAGGCCCGAACCACGATCTGTTCAAATCCGAAAACCGCCCATCCATATCAATCCACGATCCTTTCATCAGTTTACCACTCCGATTAAATCCTATGTCCTCTTCAGTCTATCAAGTTGAGTCTGCTTCCAGACAAGTTTTATTCCATTCAAGCCTGTTTTTCACTTAGAATGGCTCCTTAATTGATGATGTCCACCACCGCTTCCGTTGCAACCCAAAGTCTACCAATGCTATATGGAAGGCTGCAAACAAGTAAAATGGGTAAATATATATATATGTAGCATTTCTCATAAATGCTTGTATATATATATATACACACACATGCTGGAACTATAAAACAAATCATATATATATATATATATATATATATATATATATACGAATATACATATACTGGAAGGTCACAGCATTAAATTGTTTCCGCCACCTCTGTTAAAAAGTCTTGCGACTCTAAATGTTGTATATGTACTCATATGCTGTGGGTGCGGCAAGTAATACATTGGTCAGACGAGCAAAATCATAGTGTTCTGATTCCTGTGATTCGCTCTTTCTGTAAAAACTCTTGTCACGATCTGTCCATTTTACACTGTTCAGGAGGGAAACCAAACTTTGTTTGATGTTAAAGAAACTTTGTTTATTCATAAATGCCAACCCTGTCTGAATGGAAGTCATCAGCCATAATGCCGCTCAACCGTTGTGACCATATTGGGATTGGGATTTACAATGTTTTCATGCGCTTTTTACATTGTTATATATTATGTTTAATGTACATAGGCCTAATGAACTGCATTAAATCGATTCTACACAAATCTTCTAAAGATTAATATTATTATGCCCTTGTTCTGCCTCTGTACTATGTATACCTATTCACTAGACTGTTGCATGTCTGTACTTGATTTGATACCTTGTTTGACGTCTATGGTTGTAACGAGTGCATGCCGAAAACCATTCATCACGTCAATAACAATTAATAATTAATAATTTTGCTCGGGCTACGGAATACTAAAATGGTAGTTTTGCTGATGTTAATGTCGTCACCGCACTAAAACATGTGAATAATTTTTGCAGACCTTAACGAAGACAGAATATATCCGTCTTCGCTGTAAAGTATTGCCCTTGACGCGGTATAATTTTAGTCACAAGAAAAGAACATGGTATACACTTGCAGTGGAATTCACGACCTCACTTTCCACAAAGATTAGCTGAAGAGTATATACTCGCTAAACACCACACTACAACCTCTACATGCATAGATCAAGGCTGTATTTATTTCTTCAACATCAGTGTGTCAAAAACTCTGGTAAAACAAAAGACAAATTTATCTTTGCAACCATGAGGAGGGAGGTCGTGCCCAAATCACATTTCGCACAAAGCTTAGAAGTGCTGGGATGCAAGTTTTGTGCACATAGGTTTCTGGGTAACAAATTTCTTCGCCCCTAAATGGGATATAAAAAGCTCTAAAGTGGTGTCAAATTGATGGAAAAATTTTCAGTTCGCTATAGCATTTATAGCAAGACCAGAATTGACCCTTTCTTCCAACGACATATACACTCATATATGTTTTAAAATTTAAGCAAAAATAAATGTAGGAAGACATTGTTTTTGAAAAGATTTCATACCTCAGCTATGGCTAAATATCAGTCTTAATACCTCACCCCCTTACAACTATGGTCCAAACTGGATGCAGTTGGTAGGATTTTTTCTGTATATTATGCTAATGATAAAGGTTAATCAATAACTCGGCGAGATATATAAATACCATATGCAGAACTTTTAGTATATTACTTTCGGAATAAGGATAATTTAAAATATTTTCTCAGATAAAAGCCATGCCTGTCCACACCATCAAATGCAAAGAAAATGAAGATACCAGGCACACATCAAATGGGCGTACCCCTACAAAGACGCTGATGCGTGGACAAAGACCTAACCACATCGCGACCTCTTTATCCTAACATCGCGTTCTATAAAAAGTAGCCAAACATTGTCCCACTCACAAAGAAAAGCCTTGTAAACACAGAGAAGAATGGTTTCCAGTCTATTTGCCTGCAACATAAGGGGCTTAATCTTAATATTTAAATTTTAAGTGGAAACCAGAATATAAAACGAGTCTGCATTCGAATGTACATTCCTTACATGTTTAATTCATCACTGAAAACGGCTGACTGTTTCCCTTTGCCTGAAACTGTCCGAATTTATTGCTATTTTAGTCGTATGGTGGTTTGTATTGAACGCTGTTTTGTGAAACGTGCCTTGGCATTGTTTTTCCGGAACGCCCATCATGGATGACGGCTGGAATGCGAATGCAGTTGTTTGTACTCCTAGATGTACAGATTTTGCCTTAAAGCCACGAAACATAACCACAAAAACTAGTGTGTCAGGGATATTCGTTCAATTAATCATTTTCACAGTTCTCAATGAGTCCATAGATAATTAAATATGGATGGATTATCCAGATTCTTGAGGATTCTGTTTTGTAATTGTGTCTAATTACGCTTGATGCAGGGATAGCAGCGGTTTGTGCTTCGCGGTGACTAAATGCGCAATGTTGTATATGTTGTGATACGCCACAACTATCGCCATTTAGCACTTGTAGGGTCAATCAACGGCAAATACAAATGTATCAAGGATATCCCATCAAACGCCTTTTCTCTATTAGCTTTCCTTAAAATTTACATTGAGAATAACTGCGTTGTTATTAAATATGGACTGAGTGTCCAGAATCTTTAGGGCTGTACATCATGGTTGTGTCTGATTCCTCTTAACCATGGGCCAGGGGTTGTGCGCGCATAGTGGTGGGCGAAATCGCCCTTTTGGACAGAACATTTGCAATGCGCAACGTTAATATTTTGATGAAGGTCAACAAAACTAGCATGGCATTTGATTTTGATATTGATTAAACTTTCATGTCCACAACATTAATACGTTGAGTATTATAAATATAAATGAGAGTATTAGGCATAGTGAAAAACCTCAGAAAAGTTTCAGTTAACAGTGGCCAAAAGGTGTTGACACTGAGTGAGTATTATATGCGAGCCAATTTTACCGGCTTGGTGAGGCAATCTAGGCGTTACACCAGATATTTGTATTCCAACCGCTAACAAAGGGGGATGTTCTATGCCAGTAATCACTATTTCCGGAAAAACCTTTAACACGAGCTCCAAAAGAGGTAATAAAGCATACAAGCATATGTGCTCATCTATACAGAGGCCCGTTCTTATTTCTTCCTTTATATGTATTTTTAGTTGTTTTGGTGACTTGTAACTCAGACCTTTGTTTTGCAGGAGAAAGTATAGGCCTAATCATAGATGACCAAGGCCAGTCTCCAGGATATAGGATAACGTGAACATAAACACCGACAGGCCGGTTATAATCGGTTTTACTGACCGTGTGTAGATCAAAATTACGGAAAGATATAAAATGTGTGGCTTACTTGAATTGATATTTTCCAGATGATCTGTAAACCTCTCATCTACCCCAACGTCACGCGAAGTTTACCCTCCCTCATGGCCACTCGCAGTGCAACACTTGCTTAAAAAAGTCTCGAATAGATATGGCAGTATTTTCTTCGCTATTGATGATAAAATGGTCATGTTGCTTTCAATATCTTTATAAATATCTAAGCGTCCATTGATCTGTCCGTTAGAAGAGAAGACCTGGCTGTATTCATTGTATGATTAGGATACAGGCTTTTATGTGTGTATGCTTGAATTTAACGTCGCACTCAACAATTTCTTCAGTCATATGCCGAAGACACCCGACATGACACCTCACCCAGCCACATTATACTGACACCGGGCCGGCCAGTTTCAATGCTATATCCCGTAAGTGTCGAGCAACTAGCGAGGCAGCAACAAGTACCATTTTAAGTCTGGTGTCCGATCACCGATCCCCCGACCTTTAGACGGACGCTCTAACCCCTCATACTCGTGCAACAATCTTACTGGAGTAGCGATGACAACCAGTTTAAAGAGTTTATCATATTTGACATAACTAGTTGATTAACAATCTCCGATGCGATGCACTCTGTGGCAGTTGAAAACATATTTTGAATAAAATCAGTTTAATATAAATACTGGCCTACAGCGGTTACTACGAATCCAGAATTTGTTGGACACGTTTGAGACGCCCCATGTGCTGTGTTTTCAAAGCCTACCGTGTACGAATAATCAGAAACCTAATTGCCCGATTGTATGTTAATGAGTATGTTTCTACACCAGAAAGTTAGACAAGGGTCAAGGGCTTTAAGAGCTTGGAACGATCAGCAAGATGCACATACAACTTTGACATCTGCTCATTTAAACATACCTAATCATGGCCTGGTAGCAGAACCAACTTAATTTCGCCGTATGGTGGGGCACGACAGGTTTTATGGTGTGAAAGGAAAATTACATCATAGCGGACACACGACTAAGCAACTCCGTATTCCACTTCCACGAGTACTATCAAGTGCGTCGTATTCTGAAAGAGATTAAGGCACCACTCCCACAACATGATGCAAGGAGTCTGATCGACAACCCCTACGACCGAATTGAATACGAACGAATTTGCGCCGAGTTTCGGGTCTACCCAGACACAGATTGGCTGCAAAAAAGAAGTGGAAACGACGGCTTATTATTATGTCACGAGGGCAGGATACATGAAATCGCATTACGACTACGATCTTAGCCACAAGCGAACACCCGAAATGTTCCACCTTGATTTCATCTCACAAGGCAGCCAGTTCAGTCAAGCATGGGTCACCTTCATCCTCGACAAATCTGAAGGGTTTACCTACGCAGGCGTGGAATGCGTGAACGACACCATTCGGACTTATGTTTGGGCCAGCACAGGCACAGACCCGCAGCAGTATCTTAAGCACGGAAGGCATGGAAGACATGGCATTTGAGGAGCAGAAGCATTTGGTAGCAAATGTCGAAGACGCCATACCAAGACCTGTTGACCTTCCCTCGGCCAAAAAACTGTACCAGAACTGCCTGAAGTACTCCCTCTCCAGGGTGGTTTATGCGTTTGGCGTGGTGCTGTAAATGGCGCCAAGTAATATGAACTGTGTATTCTTTCTTTTCACTGAGCTTTAGCATTCTGGGGTGTAAATCCAGTTTGTTAGTTTCGTTCTTAAAAACTTTTCTCTGTAACATCGAATCAGTAAGCGCCAGACTACCATAAATGTTAACTGCTCAATCCGTGCATTGTTCGCACACAGTTTTAATGATTACATACATCATATTTGGGTACACCTTGTTGCGCATTGGAAGTACATGCCAAAACCTGACGAGGCAACAACAACGACATGTGCGCGTATTTTATATCCAGGCCAGAAATCACGGCACACAAATCACGACACAGAATTCACGACACATTCGCGTGGAACAGGCTGGGCACAAAAACAACAAATATGCACGTCTTTAACACGTATATAAAATATCATGCTGACGCCCAAATCACGACATGTAAATGTCCACTATCCTAACACCAAAACCCACGGTATATTAGTAAACATTTTCACGACAGCAAGGAAGAAAATCTCAGATCGGATCCCACCCTAAAAACGTAAGTTAACATCATGATCACGACAAAATCAAAACAAATCAGTAAACGTCGTGTTAGCAAAAATTCACGACACGTCAGAACACATTATGCTCAGGGCAAGATCACGACGCGTCCGCAAACATCAATCTTAAGACAAGACTAGGACACGTCAGTATAAACACCAACACACGACATTATCCTTCATGCTCATGACAAAACTACCGTAACGACACAGCAGTAAAAAACCATGTCAATATAAAAACCACGATACTTCAGCATACTTCATGCCCATGACAAGACCACGGCACATCGACACATCATGCTCACGGGAAAATCACAACACGTCAGTCAACATCAGGCTCACAGTAAAATAACGACTCGTTGTTAAAAAACAACCTCACGAGAACAGCACGACACACAAGTAAACATCACGTTCACGGCATGACCACGATACGTCATAAAATATCATACTTATGACAAAACATCATATTCACAGCATAAAAACGACAGACCAGTGAACGTCGTGCTCGCGGCAAAACCAGAGCCATGACCTCTCAGTAGATATGATGCTAACGACAAAATCAGCACGCAAACAAACATCAAGCTCTAGACAAAACTACAGTAGGTCAGTCAACATCAGGCGAACACATCGAGTAAAAAACACCACTAAACATTACGCTTACAACAAAACCAAAACACGTCAGTAAACATCACGCCCAAGACAAAGCCACAACATCTCAGCAAACACCATTATCATGAAAAAATACCCAACGCCAGTAAATGCCATCATCGGGACAAAATCAGGCAAACATCATTATCACGAAAAAACACCACATGTTAGTAAACATCATCATCATCGATCCAAAACCACGACACCTAAGTAAACATCATTAAAGCGAAAAAAAAACAGACGTTAGCAAATATCATCATCGAGCCAAAACAACGACACCTCAATAAACATCATTATCACGAAAGAATACCCCACGTTAGTAAACATTATCATTGAGACAAAACAACAAATCACCGAAAAAGACCATTAATTTCAGATAAAAAAAAACCATCGCACATAGATGAACCACAATATCTTAACAATATGTTCAAATTAAGCATCATCTGCATGCCAAAAAGTATCCCAAATCAACTGACGTGTTAAAGTGATTAGTGTAATCACTGTGCTCTCTGCACACACAAAGAGCTGAACACGTACGTACACATGTACACTATGCTGATTGAAATGTCAACATTGGGAGAAACACATATGAATAAAATTATTTGAATATTCACACCTTTAAACGACGCTACCTCAGCCAACACTGAATCTTTTAAAGTAACTAAGCCTTACTCTAAAGTTTTCTGATCCGAATCGAAAATTAACTCTACACAACCCAAAGTCTTTCAGTGTGCTCGCTTATCTAGATGTTGTCTTTACTTTAAATGCTTAACCCATCTCTGAATTTGATATTCGCTTGACAGTTGTATGATATGGTTAAACTGTGGTGTATTCTTAGGGCTGGAATGATATGTCGGAATGTTAGGCAGCCAGCAGATGCATTACACTTTAATACATTGATTGAGACTTTTGCCAGAATCAAATCACAGAGGCTTTCAGTCGTGTTGTTAACATGCATGTCATGATTTACTTTGTATTCTTTCAAAAGTTTTCTCGACAGCTTTTACTTTTTCACAAAACTAGCGCCTTATATTTTATCAAATACTGCCTAAACACTACGTTTTCACTGCACTAATATGGTAATGCCACATCAGTGGCAGTGTTATCACGGGGCCTTCAAAGAGACACTATACGAGGTAGAAAGAAGCAGTCAAATAACATACGTGTGGCAATTACTTTAAAACAGGTATATCAAACATCTGTAACGATTGATCTTGAGGGACCAAATTTTGCAAACAGTGAAGCAATTTCGTTTGCTTCAAGTTCCAGAGAAACGCACTTTTCGGTTCGATTTTAATAAATCTACAACTGCAAGGTCACGAGCTAAAGACTGTGTTTATTCCATAAATCAGAAGTGGAAAAATGATTAATTACGCGGAAAATCATCGAGATTATGCCGCCTTGTTCCTGATTACATGACGCTGCAGCTTGTAGAGGACGTCAGTCATTTGTTTTCGGATCAAAGTGTTGACAGAAGATACATCGAACACATATGATTTCCATATGAAATCATACTTTCCTAAATATTTAGGAGCAGTAGACTGATAAGTGCTCAGAGTGACAAAGTTTCTAATAAACAGTACGGAGTGATGCATTGCACAGGTAATACAGTTCTAAGGTCGCCATCTCAAAACTTAGTAAATCAAGTTTCCAGTATTTTTTTCGTAAATGATGTTGCCTGCCTTAGTTAAGGAGACGTAGTTTACAACAATCCCCTGTTGCATCAGGCGATGTAGTTTACTGGAGTCATTTGAAATATTTAAAAGCCATAAGGTGCTGTCATAAACATTCGAGTTACAGTCATTTTTCACAGCGGTGCATTTGATTTGTTAAACAATGTATGATGGGTCTTTTAGTGACATTTACTGTCACCCGAGACGTCGGCTTTCAATGCATGAACATTAACAACTGTAGGAGACAGTTGTAACCATGTAATGGTTAACCAAAATGTAACCAATTGCGATGAGGCTGCTTCAAAACGTTTAGGAGCATTTGAGTGATAGGTTTTCACGAATTGACCGAGCCCTTATCACTAGCAACAGAGGGTTAAGGGATGAATTAAAGAAATGAAGGCATTCCAAACCCTTCAAGGTCAAAATAAACTGATCTCTCTCTCTAGGATCGTTCACCATTTCTTGAAAAACTACTGAATATATGGGTGTAGGGAGATAGAGACAGAGTGTGGTAACGTTTATTACGAAATAAGTAACGGCCAAAGAAAAGGTGGTTTCCTTTGTAGTACTATCAGAGATGTTTGTTATGTTGTTTTTCTGTCATTTGAAGCAGATAAAAACTACCATGTAAATCATAAAGGAAAGACTGTGAAAGAAAATTAAAAAAGCATCCACCATCCCTGCTTTCCACATCACATGAAACGTTGACGTAACAACAAAACAAGCGACTGATACTTCGTCTGGAGACGGTGGCGAATGAACGTAGTAAATAACGAGAAAACAGCCCCAGATAACTATAGCAGCCAGCCATGGAAAGGCCACGAATAGTGCCTTTTGCCACCTGCTGTAACCAATAGTGCCATATCGCAGAGGTTTGGCTACGGCATATAAACGATCCAATGTGAGACCAAAGACTGACAGGGTCTGAACAAATGAGGCGATCGTGAAGGCAAGGAAGTAGACTCCACTGGCACAAATTTGTATCGTAAGACTGGCACGCCGTCCAATCAGGGAAGGCAGGTCGATGCACGATACAACCGGGAGTAACAGGTTAGCAATCGTCGTTTTCTGAATAAATGCCTTGGCCTTCAACGATGACGACTTTACACGAGATAATGCCCACAAGACAGATCCATTCATAAATATCGCTCCAAAGGCATTGGTGAGGGAAAAAGCAAAAACAGTGTTTCTGGCCATCGTTAAGAAACTGCTTGCGTTAAAATCTTCACGGAGCTCACAACTGTCGTTAAACGCTGCCAGATTTAAGGATTCCAGAGATGAGTTTTGCGGACAATTCACGTTAAGCATGGGTCCAAAAGGCCCGAACCACGATCTGTTCAAATCCGAAAACCGCCCATCCATATCAATCCATGATCCTTTCATCAGTTTACCACTCCGATTAAATCCTATGTCCTCTGCAGTCTATCAAGTTGAGTTTGCTTCCAGACAAGTTTTATTCCATTCAAGCCTGTTTTTCGCTTAGAATGGCTCCTTAATTAATGATGTCCACCACCGCTTCCGTTGCACCCCAAAGTCTACCAATGCTATGTGGAAGGCTGCAAACAAGTAAAATGGGTAAATATATATATATGTAGCATTTCTCATAAATGCTTGTATATATATATATACACACACACATGCTGGAACTATAGAACAAATATATATATATATATATATATATATATATATACGAGTATACATATACTGGAAGGTCACAGCATTAAATTGTTTCCGCCACCTCTGTTAAAAAGTCTTGTGTCTCTAAATGTTGTATATGTACTCATATGCTGTGGGTGCGGCAAGCAATACATTGGTCAGACGAGCAAAATCATTGTGTTCTGATTCCTGTGATTCGCTCTTTCTGTAAAAACTCTTGTCACGATCTGTGCATTTTACACTGTTCAGGAGGGAAACCAAACTTTGTTTGATGTTAAAGAAACTTTGTTTATTCATAAATGCCAACCCTGTCTGAATGGAAGTCATCAGCCATAATGCCGCTCAACCGTTGTGACCATATTGGGATAGTGATTTACAATGTTTTCATGCGCTTTTTACATTGTTATATATTATGTTTAATGTACATAGGCCTAATGAACTGTATTAAATCGATTCTACACAAATCTTCTAAAGATTAATATTATTATGCCCTTGTTCTGCCTCTATACTATGTATACCTATTCACTAGACTGTTGCATGTCTGTACTTGATTTGATACCTTGTTTGACGTCTATGGTTGTAACGAGTGCATGCCGAAAACCATTCATCACGTCAATAACAATTAATAATTAATAATTTTGCTCGGGCTACGGAATACTAAAATGGTAGTTTTGCTGATGTTAATGTCGTCACCGCACTAAAACATGTGAATAATTTTTGCAGACCTTAACGAAGACAGAATATATCCGTCTTCGCTGTAAAGCATTGCCCTTGACGCGGTATAATTTTAGTCACAAGAAAAGAACATGGTATACACTTGCAGTGGAATTCACGACCTCACTTTCCACAAAGATTAGCTGAAGAATATATACTCGCTAAACACCACACTACAACCTCTACATGCATAGATCAAGGCTGTATTTATTTCTTCAACATCAGTGTGTCAAAACCTCTCGTAAAACAAAAGACAAATTTATCTTTGTAACCATGAGGAGGGAGGTCGTGTCCAAATCACATTTCGCACCAAGCTTAGAAGTGCTGAGATGCAAGTTTTGTGCACATGGGTTTCTGGGTAACAAATTTCTTCGCCCCTAAATGGGATATAAAAAGCTCTAAAGTGGTGTCAAATTGATCGAAAAATTTTCAGTTCGCTATAGCATCTATAGCAAGACCAGAATTGACCCTTTCTTCCAACGACATATACACTCATATATGTTTTAAAATTTAAGCAAAAATAAATGTAGGAAGACATTGTTTTTGAAAAGATTTCATACCTCAGCTATGGCTAAATATCAGTCTTAATACCTCACCCCCTTACGACTATGGTCCAAACTGGATGCGGTTGGTAGGATTTTTTCTGTATATTATGCTAATGATAAAGGTTAATCAATAACTCGGCGAGATATATAAATACCATATGCAGAACTTTTAGTATATTACTTTCGGAATAAGGATAATTTAAAATATTTTCTCAGATAAAAGCCATGCCTGTCCACACCATCAAATGCAAAGAAAATGAAGATACCAGGCACACATCAAATGGGGGTACCCCTACAAAGACGCTGATGCGTGGACAAAGACCTAACCACATCACGACCTCTTTATCCTGACATCGCGTTCTAGAGGTTAATCAATATAAATAGTAGCCAAACATTGTCCCACTCACAAAGAACAGCCTTCTAAACACAGAAAAGAATGGTTTCCAGTCTATTTACCTGCAACATAAGGGGCTTAATCTTAATATTTAAATTTTAAGTGGAAAACAGAATATAGAACGAGTCTGCATTCGAATGTACATTCCTTACATGTTTAATTCATCACTGAAAACGGCTGACTGTTTCCCTTTGCCTGAAACTGTCCGAATTTATTGCTATTTTAGTCGTATGTTGGTTTGTATTGAACGCTGTTTTGTGAAACGATTTTGCCTTAAAGCCACGAAACATAACCACAAAAACTAGTGTGTCAGGGATATTCGTTCAATTAATCATTTTTACAGCTCTCACTGAGTCCGTAGATAATTAAATATGGATGGATTATCCAGATTCTTGAGGATTCTGTTTTGTAATTGTGTCTAATTACGCTTGATGCAGGGCTAGCAGCGGTTTGTGCTTCGCGGTGACTAAATGCGCAATGTTGTATATGTTGTGATACGCCACAATTATCGCCATTTAGCACTTGTAGGGTCAATCAAAGGCAAAAACAAATGTATCAAGGATATCCCATCAAACGCCTTTTCTCTATTAGCTTTCCTTAAAATTTACATTGAGAATAACTGCGTTGTTAATAAATATGGACTGAGTGTCCAGAATCTTTAGGGCTGTACATCATGGTTGTCTCTGATTCCTCTTAACCATGGGCCAGGGGTTGTGCGCGCATAGTGGTGGGCGAAATCGCCCTTTTGGATAGAACATTTGCAATGCGCAACGTTAATATTTTGATGAACGTCAACAAAACTAGCATGGCATTTGATTTTGATATTGATTAAACTTTCATGTCCACAACATTAATACGTTGAGTATTATAAATATAAATGAGAGTTTTAGGCATAGTGAAAAACATCAGACACGTTTCACTTAACAGTGGCCAAAAGGTGTTGACACTGAGAGAGTGATAGCATTAAATGCGAGCCAATTTTACCGGCTTGGTGAGGCAATCTAGGCGTTACACCAGATATTTGTATTCCAACCGCTAACCAAGGGGGGTGTTCTATGCCAGTAATCACTATTTCCGGAAAAACCTTTAACATCAATTCCAAAAGAGATAATAAAGCACCCAAGCATGTGTGCTCATCTATACAGAGGCCCCTTCTTATTTTTTCCTTTATACGTATTTTTAGTTCTTTTGGTGACTTGTGACTCAGACCTTTGTTTTGGAGGAGAAAGTATAGGCCTAATCATAGATGACCAAGGCCAGTCTCCAGGATATAGGATAACGTGAACATAAACACCGACAGGCCGGTTATAATCGGTTTTACTGACCGTGTGTAGATCAAAATTACGGAAAGATATAAAATGTGTGGTTTAGTTGAATTGATATTTTCCAGATGATCTGTAAATCTCTCTGGTACATCTACCCCAACGCCGCGCGAAGTTTACCCTCCCTCATGGCCACTCGCGGTGCAACACTTGCTTAAAAAGGTCTCGAATTGATATGGTAGTATTTTCTTCTCTATTGATGATAAAATGGTCATGTTGCTTTCAATATCTTTATAAATATCTAAGCGTCCATTGATCTGTCCGTTAGAAGAGAAGACCTGGCTGTATTCATTGTATGATTAGGATACAGGCTTTTATGTGTGTATGCTTGAATTTAACGTCGCACTCAACAATTTCTTCAGTCATATGCCGAAGACACCCGACATGACACCTCACCCAGCCACATTATACTGACACCGGGCCGGCCAGTTTCAATGCTATATCCCGTAAGTGTCGAGCAACTAGCGAGGCAGCAACAAGTACCATTTTAAGTCTGGTGTCCGATCACCGATCCCCCGACCTTTAGACGGACGCTCTAACCCCTCATACTCGTGCAACAATCTTACTGGAGTAGCGATGACAACCAGTTTTAAGAGTTTATCATATTTGACATAACTAGTTGATTAACAATCTCCGATGCGATGCACTCTGTGGCAGTTGAAAACATATTTTGAATAAAATCAGTTTAATATAAATACTGGCCTACAGCGGTTACTACGAATCCAGAATTTGTTGGACACGTTTGAGACGCCCCATGTGTTGTGTTTTCAAAGCCTACCGTGTACGAATAATCAGAAACCTAATTGCCCGATTGTATGTTAATGAGTATGTTTCTACACCAGAAAGTTAGACAAGGGTCAAGGGCTGTAAGAGCTTGGAACGATCAGCAAGATGCACATACAACTTTGACATCTGCTCATTTAAACATACCTAATCATGGCCTGGTAGCAGAACCAACTTAATTTCGCCGTATGGTGGGGCACGACAGGTTTTATGGTGTGAAAGGAAAATTACATCATAGCGGACACACAACTAAGCAACTCCGTATTCCACTTCCACGTGTACTATCAAGTGCGTCGTATTCTGAAAGAGATTAAGGCACCACTCCCACAACATGATGCAAGGAGTCTGATCGACAACCCCTACGACCGAATTGAATACGAACGAATTTGCGCCGAGTTTCGGGTCTACCCAGACACAGATTGGCTGCAAAAAAGAAGTGGAAACGACGGCTTATTATTATGTCACGAGGGCAGGATACATGAAATCGCATTACGACTACGATCTTAGCCACAAGCGAACACCCGAAATGTTCCACCTTGATTTCATCTCACAAGGCAGCCAGTTCAGTCAAGCATGGGTCACCTTCATCCTCGACAAATCTGAAGGGTTTACCTACGCAGGCGTGGAATGCGTGAACGACACCATTCGGACTTATGTTTGGGCAAGCACAGGCACAGACCCGCAGCAGTATCTTAAGCACGGAAGGCATGGAAGACATGGCATTTGAGGAGCAGAAGCATTTGGTAGCAAATGTCGAAGACGCCATACCAAGACCTGTTGACCTTCCCTCGGCCAAAAAACTGTACCAGAACTGCCTGAAGTACTCCCTCTCCAGGGTGGTTTATGCGTTTGGCGTGGTGCTGTAAATGGCGCCAAGTAATATGAACAGCCTTCGGCTGTTCACATGCCTTCGACTGCGGAGACAAGCATCGTCAAGCCCCAGCCAGCCGCAGTGCCTGTATCGGGACCCGCGCCGGCAGCGCCGATTCCAGTTTCACCGAGGTCACCGTCACGATGAAGAAAAGGTGGCGTTGGTAATACTTAGCGTCGCTATCTTGCACTAATCTGGTGACTCTAGATGTGCCCAAACGGCCGCGTAAATGATTCCACCTGTAGCGACAACCAGGGCCCAAGTATTTTCGGCAACCCAGTTCACGGTCTTGCCTAAAGTGCCGACGAGCCAAGGAACGATGATTTCTATAATACTTGGGAGAGCCGCAGCTGCTATACCGGCGAGCTTAGCTAGAAGCCTGCGCAGGGCCCGCAGGTGCTTTTTACCCACACCTTCAGACTATCCTTGCCGACTGGCTCAGGAGGTGGTGTTGGAGGCGCTGGCGCTGCAGAGCCCCAGGTTAACGCAAACACTAATGCCAATATCGCCATTCCGATATCAGTGATCGTCGACGTGATTGTGATGCCTTGCTCCCGGAACAACTCGGCAAGAGTTGTGTCCTCGTGAAGGATGCAATTGATGGTATCCCGGGAGCGATATGATCTGAGAGCGGAGCTCTTGTATTGAGGCCGAAGCGGCCTCAACGCGGGCCGCCCTGGGTCACGTAGCCGTTGAGCAATACGCCACCTGTTTCCGCTTTTGTCGAATGATGTCTTCATTCTGGGCTGAGAGCTTAGCGAGGCTGTTGATATGTTCGCCTGGGATAGTCTGCAATACCTTATCAAAACCCAGCACCTCACAGATAGGTAGGTTACGAGCAGGCAGTGGGGGGCAAGGATCTCATCGACGGCGCTATCCGTGAAGCTTGTCTGCATAATCTGGAGTGCATCTTTGGCTTTCTTCCCGATGTCAGCAGCTACCTCTCCCAACATCCTATCGGCGATCTGGATGGCTGCAACAGCCTCAGCCGGCAGCGTGTTCTTGGGATCCCAAATGGTTCAATAACAAGGACTTCAAACGTGTACGGACGCAAGCTCAATCCTTACCGCCGCGTGACAGCATCTAGGGGTTTAAGGGTGTACGCCAGTCGGCCGTCATAACAAATAACCCGAGTACGATCAAGGAGAACAAACAGCTTCCTGTTCGGTTCGCAAATCTCGGTCGCCATGACGTCATTCTCTCCGACATCGAGTGATGACGTGCTGACAGTAGTCCAGAACCTCGGCGGTGCAGTGGTAAAGAAGACCAGGATCATTATCAGCGGCAATGATGCTGTCGATCTATGACAGCGACGTTACATGGACCTTTGGAAGACGGCCCAGGAGAGATAGAATGCCCTGTACCAGGGCATCGACACATCGGTCGACCAAAGTGTTACCAAAATCCGCATTGGTGTAGTGGATGGCGTATCCCCTGCCGCTGCCGCTGATATCGCAACCTCCTATGGCAACCGATACTACATTCCCCTTGATTTCGAGCTGCTGGAAAGCCATATGCCATTCTACTAGTCGCCACTGGGTCGAATATTAGCTAACTTTCAACGACTAAAACCGCGTAATCCGGGCGCCATCAACTTCAAACTCGTCTTTGGCATCATTCAGAATGTCAACCCAATATTCAGCTGGGGGTTGGACCGGGAGAGGGACAATCATCTATGTCGATGGCGGTTTTCAGCGTATTCCGGAAAAGGCTCGTCGAGAATATACCCAGGCTCGTACTCTGCAAGAATCTCGTCAATCAAATCATCCATTGTAGTCATGTTGTTGGATGGGTATGTCCTTAACACAAGATTGTCTAAATGGGAGTTCGAACTACAAGAAGTTGATTCAGTACCAAATCGAACTGTCTTTTGAATTTCTTCTTCAGGGCTATATGTTGATGGCGAATTTTATCTCGCCCACGGGCCCGACAGACTTCTATTTCACTCCAAACAGCCTTACCACAAGACGTACAGAGCGCCGGGATTTTGCTGTCTATGCGGATTTTGGCCAGGTGAACTTTGCAGTACTATGCCAGACAGCTTTTCCCGCAGATCTCTAGCTCACCCACTTTCAACCATGCACATTTATTATGACCCTTCATGTTGCAGTTCAACCACCACAGGTATACACACAGCAACACATGTCTCTAAATGCAGCCCCAGGGCCGGCGAGGGTGGTGAGCCGTCCCCGGGGCGATCATTTATGAATGTGAACGGGTGTCTGTCTACATAAACAATCGCCACTTATCTATGTAGCTGGACACCATATGCCTTGATGTGCAGTAGAAATTAGTCGGAACTCTTGGGGACTCCCAAGGGACAGGGCAGCTCTCAATAAAAATCCAATGACCCCCGCCCCCCACCTTTGCTGATAACCACCCTTAGCGCACATATGCATTTGAAGCTGACACTTTGATTTTCTTTACTGTTTATGTAGTAGGGTCCTCCGTGGATTTGATGATAGCACGCTAGTGCAGCGCAATGACCCAAAAGCCTCCCACTAATGCGGTCGTTGTGAATTCAAGCTGTCTTCCTCTCCGGCCGTACGTGGCAACGTCTGCCAGCAACCTGCTGCTGGTCGGGGATTTCCCCCGGGTTCTGTCCGGTTTCGTTCCACCATAATGCTGGCCGCCGTGGTACAAGTAAAATATTCTTTTACGGCGTAAAACACCAATCAAATAAATAAATAAATATCTACGTAGTAAAGTTGTCAACTTCTTGGATTTTGGGCCAAACTGGAGTTAATGTGTCACGCTTTGTGGGTATATAATTTCGTTTACCCTGAGGTTAGGGGCAGTATAAGCACGCCGCCGTTTTACCATGACAGCTTTATATTAGAATGTGTAACGATAATACGAAGGTTTCTCTGTGCTGGCCTACATTCTGGGCTTGACACATCAGCCATGTTGTTGGAAACTCTTGCCAAATTTGTTTACAGGTAAATACCGTGTCTTAGGTTAAATTTTTTTAACTGAAACTGGTGCATGGGAGTTTGATTTGGCATGTTACTTTACTGCAATGATCTGAACTGGGATTTGAACACTTCCCATGCTATGAAACAGTTTTAGGTTCAGATGGTCTTCAAAACAACTTTACCTTGCTATATGGTAATAAAGTTTACCGCACCTACAACCATGCCCTCTGGCATCGTCCACCCAGCTGAGGTCAAAGTTAACAAATCGCCTCGGTGTTCTGCAGTTGGTTGCAGATACCTTGCCTTTCACATATATCACCTAAAATATGAGCTCGCTCTGCCTGTGAAAGTGCGTGCCACATGCAGGAATGTCCTTCGGTTATTTAATAAAAGCCGTTGGCTTACTCCTGGCGGTCAGCTTTTTCTCCTCATAGGAAACACACCGACCCCCTGTGAGTGAAATACTCATTAGCCATTGCGAAAAACACTAGGAATTCAATAACCAATCAATCAATCAGTCCATGGAGTTATCTTATGACAAGGACATAAAGAGTTTACTTAGCTTGACATAGATATATGCGTTCCATCTGCTCTTGTGAGTTATCTGGATTCATTCCGTTTATCGGCAGGTTAAAGACAAAATTGCCAGCCAAAGAATTCAAATCACCGCATACCTTCAGTAAATCTGGAATGGTTCAAGACCTGAATCGGTTTGAAAGAATTGTGTATTCGCACCAATAAATGTGTACATGATCACGTGTACAATACATCACTCAACTTATTGACCTTATAATCTTGTATTTTTGTGTGAGCAGCCGCATACTAAGTGGTGCGGGAATAGTTAGGAATAGTTGCGAAATGACTTAACCATAACTTTCGACAGAAGTATTTTGTTGTATTGAATTCTAAGCATAGAACATTTAACATTTATTCTGAAACAGACATTTGTGTCCCCTTTCAAGGTAGACGAGAGGTTGTAATAGTATAAGAACACATGTTCCCTTCTAATCAAAGGCCGTGAGAACTTTTGACTTAAAGGGATTATTATTACAGACTGACTTGTTTGGATAATGCGAACATTATGATACAGCCCTGCTCATATATATATGATTTGGCACATATGCGCCAACCTGCGACGCATGTGAAAGATGAGATATTTTCCAAGGTTGTACAACTCACGGATAGTGCATGCCGTTGGATGATATCACAGGAATTGTGTACTCGAGAGAAGTGATGGTCGAGAGCTCACAGTTCCTGTGATATGATCCCACGGTACGCACTATGTGTTTTATTATAATGAAAGAATGTGGAAGGGAAAGAAAAAGATATGCCCTGCTCTGTTATAACCCTAAATTCTTGGAATTCTACGCCGTCTCTACCTGACCAAGTCATCGTCCGGCTGTTTATAAACAAGTGGATGTTAGAGAGTGAACAAAGGGAGCTTGCCTCATGGCCGTTGTAATATCATGTGACCATGTATTGACCAATGGAAACCAAGAATCATCTGTGAATCAGCTGATATGGTAATGATATCTTTATCGTTATTTAAAACACCAATCATATAAATAAATGTCTCCATGGAGTACCGGCAAACCTGCGGAAGGCCGTTCCCACCGAGCTCTGTCCTGTCTCCTCCCACCACAATGCTGGCCGCCGCCCCATAAGTAAAATATTCTTGAGTACAGCGTAAAACACCAGTGAAATAACTAAATATATAAATCAAGTTCCACCTATGCATTTTCAATCATATCGGATGACATCCTGGGAAGGTATATCAGAGACCACCACAACCCACAGTATATATGTGCATGTAACTATTTTATTTCCATTGACAATCCAAGTTTACTTGAATTTAAATTGCAAAGACAGAATAAACATCAAGGCTTAATGACAGTAAAAGCTGAGTTAAAACTGTGTCACCAACAAACCAAATTGGCCATCAGCTATGTGGCATCATAAAAACAATCACGGAAACTTGTGTCATTTTGTGTATCCTGGGCATCATCCATTTTGACTATTTTGACATGCACAGATTCTCTAACATCATGGAAACATTCTCGCCATGTTACTGACGAGGTGACGCTCAACTGCAATCATATTTTTAACCATTCTATCATCAGGGATGCTATTCCTCTCCGCTTTGGCGAAAACAATAAGCCGTACTATCGTTTTGTGACAAAACCACTCTGCTGAGGTGCTTGTGCAAATGTGCATATTATAGCTATAAATTCCAACAAAGTGCTGAGCATGAAACAAACTACATGAACACTTTATTTGTCTGCCATCAATGTTGCTATTTACGTTAACAATATTTACCAAGTCTGTGTAAAACGGAAATTCTACAACGCTAATCAGGGGAATGAATGGCTTATGATCGTCACTGCTTGGCTGCTCATTTGGTGAAGCCAATTTGCCATGTTAGCCATCTGAAGTGACGTCACAGTAACCCGTAACACCAGCACTAATATAAAAACAGCTGTTCCAAAATTGCATGCAAGTGTGCGTGACCAGGTAAAAATTTTCAAAAACACAATTAAAAACAAAAACGACAGATAACCAATTTAAGAGTTTCGCCGAAGGCCTAGTTCGGAAGTTTGCCAGGGCGAACTTCGTGGATACAGCATCGTAGATCCTTCAGTGGCTCGAATCGTAGCTGCGAATTCGCCTGTTTGTGTCCCAGCACTGGCTGACTAGACAGCAGGGAATACTCCCAACGCAACAGCATATTTGGAGCAAACTCTTTTGTGACGATATTCGGAAGATATTTTCTTTATAAATGCTGCTTCTCTACCACGAACGCACGCTCGCTAGCAGACGCACACACACACACACATACATACATACATACATTTTTGACAACTCGCCTGGATAAATATCTGCAGCCTTCTGCCCAGAAAGTAAGCATTGTAACACAGTTAGCCGCTGTCAGTTGTGTGCAGATCTACGACTATCCACATGGATCAAAATACGTCAAATAACCTGCAATTTCAATTTATTCCACTAGTATATCTGCCAACTCACAAGAAGAACACCCACTTAAAGTGAAGAGCTAGTGGGTTGTGACGTCAAAGCCAAAGTTTATCATGACGTTTTCAAGATCGGTGATTGACCAAGTCCTTCAAGTCTTCTACAACATGGCTACTCAGAGTGAAACGTTCGATTATGCCCTCTACTCCGAGTTGAACTCCGTCCTCTCGGCTGTCAATACGCCACTGATTTTTTAAATACTTTCTGTGATACATTGGCTTACTTCTTGTTTCGAAGTATATATAGTGACAGACTTCAAGTTCATTTTAAAGGCTTTATAACTGTCGACAGAAATATACAAATCCCATTCTCGACATGACTGTCGCTAGCCAAAAACTACAGGAATATAGTACAATAGAATAGAAATATATACTACATTAATCCGCATTTATAAAGTTAACAGCATGGAAATAGCAAAATATTTTCACTTCATGTGCATTAAAACCCTTGAGTCCCTGCCTTGTGGTATTATACATATAGGTTTGGTCCAGTTTTTCGAAGGTGTTCTGGATTGCCAAAAAGATTCTGGTAACAATGGCTGAAATGAAGGCCTGAATTTCTCTCACTGACCATCACCTGTTGATTGTTACTGGCCATCTTGTGTTGATACTGTTGCTACTTCCTGTGTCTGTTCTTCAATTGTGCTTTTTTCCTTTTGTTTCCAGAGCAGAACTATTTGTCGTCGTATAGCTGGAATCCTTGTTGCCATAATCAGTGGGTCGACAATAGAGTTGATCATGTAGATAAAAATTAGGCAGCGTCTTATTCTCCACATGTCCGCGAAGGCTAGTTTTACGATGCCCATGCTATAGAGTATAGCAAAGAGAGGGCCTGGGATAAACAAGCACAGAACAGAGAGGTGAACGGAAAAAAATGTTATGGCTAGAGAAATAGACTCTTTTGTACTGGCTGCCCCACTTTTGCGGATCATTTTCAGAGTACGTGGACGTAATTTGACTAGCGCAAAGAGTAACCCATAACAACTAAATGTAATTACACTGACACCGATAACTCCAAAGAATCGGGTTTTGTTGTTCCAGTTTCTATGACCCTCCGCTAGTCGGTAGCACACTCCGGGTTGGTCGCCATTTTCTTCAGGGCTAAAGAAAACCGGGATGGTTAGAGCCGCTGACACGATCCAAGTCATGGCCATGACGGACAATGATACTGTCTTAGAGTACGCGTTAATGCGGTAATGGAATGGGGCCAAAATAGCGTATAACCTGTCTATAGCCAGAACAAGAGAAGCGAAGGTTTGCACATATTGCGTTATTGGCTCAAAAATGGCTTTCATTCCGTCCAAGCAAGCACGTTGATAATTGTTAGGCATGCCTAAGGCAATTGCGGAATATACTACTGCTGTGAAACTGTAACTGACGGGAAATAACACATCTACCGACAGAGCGTTAATTAACAGTATCTTAGGTTTCAGAAATCGAGTAGGAACTTTCAGAATAGCGCCCAAGACCAACGAGTTGCAAGCCAAACTGGAAAATGCCGCTAGGGGACCAAGCATCACGAGAAACACGTTGGGCAAGTCAAACAAAAGCTGAACAACTGTAAATGGTGTTTTGCTAGATAAAGCTGTGTTGTTCTCGAGCAACCTTTTGTTTTCCATGTCAAAGTTGCTGAAATTCCTGTCATATCCATCGTCCGATGAGCGGTTGGCATTCAGGAATTGATCCATTGTCTTGCTGGAAAAATTTGCTGTCAAGCACTTGAGTGAAGAAATCTGAAACAAGCAAAAGGTTAACGAAAATAGTTTGCCGTTTTGTAAACATTCCGCTGTAGTAAGATATACTCTTTAGTTTAAATAAAAATGTGATATAAACTGACACAAGCCACAAACGTGGAGTTACATTCTGTGCAATACTTCAACATAGCCAGCAAGGGGCTGAAAAGATATATATAGCTTTTAATGTCTATTTAAAATTAACTCCAAGCACGTAAGCATGGATTTTCGCTTCAAATAAGTTTCGTCCGATCTTCGCAATGAATTTTATTATCATTAATCTGATGTTACCATTAGCTTTCATTATTTTACATTATAAGAAAAAGGCCATCATTGAATGAGGTGAACATCACAAGAGATGTTTATCAAACTACGTCTTTAATTTACATCTTTTTTTCACTGAAATAAATAGATATGTTTGAATTGTGAGGTAGGCCTGATATATCATACCCAAAGCCGTAGAGTACTCTGGCATCACATAATTTCGATGCAGGTGAAATTCCGCTGAATTAAAAAAAATCTTTAATTCAGGTTAAATAAAAGCTACTTCAGCATTAAAGGCTGTGCTTGGACAGGGTAAATCTTGTGACGCCATGTTGTTCACAACGCCCACCATATACATTTCAAACATTAGAATGAACCGAACTGCCTTAAATAAAATATATATATAAAAAAATAAATGAACTTGTTTTATGCATAATTTTTAATTGTCCATCAGACAAGTCTTACTTAAACTTTTACTTCTGACTATCTTCAACATATCATGATAGCCAATTATTGCTAACAATGCAATCTAATAAGCTGCTATGGGAATGACTGACTCATTCGCCGAAGAGTCTCTCAAAAGCCAGTAGTCTTCACAGTAACCAAATGGTTCCGCAAATTCCAGTTATCTTCACAATAACCAACTGCTTCCTCAAAAGCAAGTCACCTGCACGGCAACAAACTGCTTCAGCAAAAGCCAGTTGCCATAAAAGTAACCAAGTGCTTCCGCAAAAGCCAGTTGCCTTCACAGTAACTAATTCCTTCCGCAAAGACCAGTTACCTCCATGGTAGACAACTGATCCCACACACCCCAGTTGACTTCACGGTAACCGACTGCTTCTGCAAAGACCAGTTGCATTCACTGGACGCGACTGCTTCGGTAAAATCTAGTTGCCTGCAAGGTAAGCAACTGCGTCCACAAACACTAGTTGCCTTAACAGTAACCAACTGTTTCCGCATAGATCAGTTACCTTCATAGTAACCAAAAGACTTCACGAAAGGCAGTTGCATTCACAGGAACCACCTACTTCCGCAAAGGCCTGTTGCCTTCACGGTAAACAACTGTTTCCCCAAAAGGAAATAACTGAACATTGTTTAAAGATATCTCGAGGCACTATCTACTGACATCGTAGATATTCATGAGGAAACTATCCTGGAACTTAAATGGAGCAGGAAAGAAATGAATGGATTAAGCTTGAAGTTAATGAAAGGTACGGCTATAGCAAAGGATATGGATCTGCAATGTGATAGAGTATCCTAAATTCATTCATGAATGTCCTTTTCACAATGGACATCGGAAAAGTAGGTAAGCGACGAAAAAAAGAACAGCAATACCCTTTACTCCTCGGAAAACAATGAAGGCTGTTCCTCAGACGGACAGAGTGGTACGTGAATCGTTCAAAAACAGCCCAAAATTATCACGTGAAATATCAGAGAGACTAATCTTTCAAGCTATACCGAGCGATGCTGATGGCAGAAAGTTATTATTGTGCGTTTTGTCCATCTTAGAGGTCGTGAACTGATCCTGGATACCACCAAGAAACCACCACCAAGAAACCACCACCAGGAACTCGGCTCCGCGTACTCGCCAATCTAACACCACCGCTAGCGCTGAAATACTATAAACTCTTCCCTAAATTTCAACTAACCCCTGCAGATAGAGAAAATATGAAAATCTTGTACATGCGGAAAGAACCCTTCTTGGCAATCGAGCGAAAAAACACAAAGAACTGGCCGCAAGTATATCGCAAGAATCAGCAACGTGTACGAACACATAAAACACGCTCAGAACCTTTATTAGTTTCAGTCAAATCATAACAGAATAACGACGTGTACAATTATCAATACAGATCTGACCAACCAATTATCGACTGTGTTAAACTTATACCACCCCTCCTACATGGAAGTAGTATAAGTATTTATGCTTCTGTTCAACATTGTGGTTTTCTTTGCGTTTAGCATGTCGTTCATATCCATAATCACTCATCGAACGAGTGTTTATTCATTATTCTCTTGAAATGCTCTTTTACCCATAGTCTAGTGAATATGAAGGGCATCAAAACCTAAACTTCTACGTCCAATTGTTTCTGTAATTTTGCGCATTTTATCCTATTGATATATGAAAGCATTCATCTGCATTTACTTGCAGGAAAGGCTTGCACTACATAGCTAAACGCTGTTCATATCTTACATACGGATATATATGTATATATTTAATGTATTACATCAGAGATTTCAGTTTTACAAATTTGAAGTCACTAATTGATTTAACATTACTGTGAGCTACCTATCTGATTTTTTTTCTTTCTCTTGTTTTTCTATTTGTTTCTCTTTTTCACACCAATACTTGCCTCAACTTATTATCTTGAGGTTTTTCATGTGATATACTTGACGTGTAAATCGTAAATATCGCACTTTTAGTAAAACTCCATTTCAGCTGTTTACGGTCTTCTTTAATTTGCACTGCTATATTCGTGTTCGAACTGCCATTTTTAAACTACCATTTCCAGATCAATTAGAAGTAAAGAACATGATTTTCATATATGTACACTCCAATTTCTTTACCGGGCTCTAATCATACTGCTCTTTCATTTTCCAACCAATCTTGTGTTCCTTCTCCGGCTTCGGAGTAGTATACTGCTACTACTGATTCTCTACAGGAAGGGTTTCAACACATGCGTTTACATCCAGCTGGCATAAATTCTGTTGCAAGACCTACATACTTCACTCATGCCACAGCTAGCTGATCATTATTCATTAGAAACTTTCAAATCAGCAATTAGCACACAAGCTAATCAGATGACGTCTGATCCACAGTGAAGAGCTAATTATTTTAACGACTGTTTCTTTAATATAGCCACAAAGGTCGATTGCCAAGAAAGGACTGTGCTTTTACCAATTAAATTGACCTTAGACTTTGATATTCAACTGCCACAATACACTCTGACACAAAGTTAGAAAGCAGCGCAAGGTTCAGTAACGAAGTTAAATGCTCGGATAGGGACCACTCCTAAGTCAACCCGCAGCATTTTCCAGACGCGCTACATTTACTGACTGCGCTGTGTCATGTGGACACTTTGTTTCACTTTTTTCATCTATACTTTTTCTAATTCATAAGAACTGATTGCCCTGATTTCCTGAAAATCAACGTATCTGTCAAAGGTGTTTAAGAAATTATGTGACAATACTTTCAATTTTCTTAAAATGCACAAATTAGCATACTTTAAACTGCGGCATATCGGTTACGAAACACAACAAAAACTAAAACGCATGCTCTTTAAATTATATATGCCAGATATTTTATCGTTGCGTATATACATCTGTTTTAAATAGAGGTCGATGATTCAGGTGCCTTTCACCAATGCCATCGCTGTTCAAGTCCAGTTCATGCCGGCCTCCCCTCCTGTCGTACATGGGAAGGTCTGCCGGCCACCAGCAGATGGTCGTGGCTTTCTCCGGGTTTAGATAAATCTGGCCGCCGCGGCCGTATAAGTGAAATAATCTCGATGACGACGTAAGACACAAATCAAATAAGTGAATAAGTACAGGTTATTAGCCGATTCTCTACAGGCCAGCATGTTTCTGCCGATCCTGTTGTCATTAACAAGTGTAGTTGTTGTTTTTCTACAGTGGAAACCGCAAATGCTTACGCTTTTAGAAATATATATACATAAATATATTCTGTATGAAGAAGTCACAAGCGAATTTCAATGACAATTTTGTTCTACATGAAGAAATTAATAGTAAGATTGTAAGAAAAATGGTATATACTTGTACATACCTGCTGTAGCCAACGTATCTGCTATCGATGACTTCAGCCTGAAAGGCTTCAATCTGAATAGCAAGGAGACTTCTTATATACGGCCTCAGTGGTACACAGGTCTATCAATTGCGCAGTCATAATGGACATCTTTAATTCGCCTGCCATTGATGTTGCTTTTCTTGTTTTTTCTTTCTTTTTTTATATATATTTCTGCATTTTCCAATAGCTCAGAGCTATATGGGCGGCGTTCTGAAAGAAAAGACAGCTAAGAAATGGCAGTCAGTAATGGACGGTCATGGAGTGAGCCATCGCTTTGTCAGAGACGCCTTTAGATACTACTTAGACTCAGTCAGCCTTATCGAATGTTCTGTAACAAGGGAGGTTTACCTTCGGATCTCTGGAACACACACTGAAATGATTTTCCACTGACCACCAAATATTCATGGTTGAGAGAAAGCCATAATTCCAACTGAACCACACAACAGGTACGCTTGACACACAATTGGAAAACTCGGATTTTCAATCCTGTTAACGTGTGGCACTTCTTCAAAAACATCTGTCGATACACAATTCATTCACATTCACAAAAGACGACCATCCTTTACAGAAAATGAATCAAAGAACACGACGAAACACCATTTCACAAATGGCTTTCACTCCCACTTTCATTACACTATGTGACACTCACATAAAACCGTAGTGTTCACTTGTCAGTAACGTGATAAAAGAGATCAAATCAACCATAAAGGATGTGGTGGCCCAAAATGATCTTTTACAGAAAGATTCATTCCTTAACTCGTAAATCTGCACTAGAAGATGTCCAAACTTCCATTAAAAGTTATCAATGGACATTTTAGTTGGCTCTAATATTTGTGGTAATACTTACTATCTTTTTTAAAATTGTAGAAATACACAATGTAGGGTAATATTATTAGACTTGATGCATCATTTATTCAAACTGCCCATTCGACTCACATCCTTCTACAAGAGAATGAAATAATTCCACATTACATCCCGAAATGTTGACATATTGACTGTGTTGGCTCGGTGAAACGTAGAGTTGAAAGCCCTTTATGATTCTTGAAAAGCGCCCAAAAATTTGTCACAATGAAACATTCTATAAGGCCAGCTGCAACAATCCATCCCCTTAGTCTACACTACTTTCGATGGAAATATTTTTAAGACACACCTTGGCCTTGCTGAAAACATCAATTCATTAAATTTAATTCTTAATTGTTGGTTAACGCCATTAGGCATAATCATGAATTCTCGCCCTATCCGATGGCGGTCAGTGTTATGGGTGATAGAAACCGCAACCTCGGTCAATTTTAATAGGCAAGTTAGACCTACAGTCATCTTCAGCTGAATGTTGGTCACCAGGCTTTCCGCGATATACCGTGTGTGCCTCTAACCTACTGTATAACGTATACTTCATGCAGTGATCTTCTAAATCTATGCCTCTAATCAATTCCGTATAAAAGGATTAAGCTCTGTGCAAGTTTCAAACTCGACCCTATTTCTATTGCCTGCCAATCAGACGAGGGCTTCCAAGGCGGTTTACAAACTAGTACTGGACCATGCAAGTTCCAGAATTTTCTGTCAGTTCAAAAAGACGTATGACGATGTGATGCTGTTTACCCTGAACTCTACCATAAAGCTTTTTCTTTCCAAACTTCTATTGGCAATCCTAGAATGTAACTATAAAAACCCAAAATCAAGAGTACAGTTAAAAGATTTTGTTTATTGACTAAGAACTTGTCCTTCCTAAGTTATTCCATACTTATTTAGGCTTTGTATATGCTTTGTCCGCACAGAGATTAGATAAGCGGGGTATGATGAGTGTTTTTAGCCATCTAAAGTAAAAAATAGGCTATTTTCCAAAATTTAACTCACCTCGGCCGATTATTCCATGTGTATAGGCTTTGTATATACCTGGTCAGTACAGAGATTAGATAAATTGTATATCATGGGTGCTGGTAGCAATCTGAAGTGGAACATAGGATATTTTCCAACATTTTCCTCACCTAGACAGGTTAAATACTGAGCCCGGATCTACATCTACCATTTCAGTTCCGGGTCCTCCGGGACCGAGGGGATTAGCGCCCTAGTGCAAAATACAAGTGTAATATTTTTGAGTGCGACGTAAATAAATTGATAAATTATTCAAGTCAAGAAAGCACGTTACCTCCATCCTTAAATAAACTATTTACAAAACAAATTCCCTTTCCATGCTTTATTATTTACGTTGTCATAATGAAATGAGAGTAGATTTGTCCCATCATACATTCTGCAAGAAAAATTGCACGTGATTTCTTACTTATTTCTTGGAGAATGCTACATACAGAAAATCATACGCAGACGGCCATGTAAATTTTTGATTCACTGTCCGTAATCCTTAGCAGATAGAGAGAATGACCTAAGTGCTATTCTGTGACAAGGTTGAGATCAAAGCGGGGAATACATCGACCACATCTACACGACCATTCTTCAAAAGATATTCTTCTCTTATGTCCAGCATACCACACCACACTCGGGAGTCCATCCAATCAGACTTCGCTCTCGTAAATACCATTGTAAACTGACTAAGTATCGATCAACGAAAAGTTTTATAATAACTTTCCTGAACGCGTTCACAATTTAAGAACTGTTCCTCTGTTACAAACCGCCTACGCCTACCTCGCCCTTGATCGCTGGACATTAATTAGCCAGAGTATGTTTCCAACCAGAAATGAGTTGTGTAGAATGAATTCCATGTTCAAAATGCTGTCTGGAAGGTTCTCAAGTGTGTTGTCTTGTGAATTTTGTGTCCGGAGTCAATAATAACTCTTATTAAAATACGGCAAACATTGCTCAAGCGGCTATCAAGTTCATCGTGTCATGTGGACATATCGAAAACATTTAACGGATTTTCTGAAATTTTATGACAGTCGGATTTTGTAACATTTTACTCAAATCACACACGAAGATGTTGGAGAGACAAAGCTGTTGTGATGTGTTCTTTCTTCTTCACCATTCTGAACAGGAATGACTGAAGGCCATAGTACACACAAATGGTTACTAAATGAAAGAGAATGGATGTGCTTTTACGCAGTCTGCAACAGGCTTGTCTACATCTTTCTCCCAGGGTTTTTGTAATCAAATACGACGCTTTCAGGGGATCCTTTGATTCACACGCCCTGCATTACCATAAAAGACACATTTTGTATATAATGACTTAATGTGTAGCTGTAATGTGATACTATATTTACCTCAAGCCACCGAAACAAATCACATACGTTTTGCTTCTCAGCACAAAACGCTGATCACAGCGGTCAGTGAAGCTTCACATCAAAACAATTTTATCTTTACTTTCTATACTAACTTAATTCCTCCATTTATTTGACGGCTGTTTAATTTCATAATGAAGATTTTTTTCGCAATTTTGGGGTGGAGGATACCAGATTGTTCAAAGTAAACTACGGCTAATTGACAGTCAGTTCAAAGTCGATGCGAAACCCGCGAGTCTTAGCTTACAGTGTGCGCTCCCATTGTTCAGCCACCACTCGGTTTTTGTGTGAATAAGTTCTGTGTTTACTAAATGTATATCCTTAAATTTGCTTTGAGTTTTTTGATGGTTATGCGGTGTCGCACTCTCCAGGTAAGTTTGTTGAAATACTTACTTGGTACAAGGCTTTTACTTAGCGCCTAAAACCTGAAAAACACTCCTCGAAGCTGATAAAAGCAAAACATGGTTTTTATCATTCATCATTTTTCTTGGTAGTTATTAAAGCATCATTCGGCCAAATAAAACAGAATATTTCAAACCGCTGATTACTGTAGTTCTTAGAAGTGATTTTATCTGTACTGGTGTCCATTTCAGCCACTCATGAACCCTCCTGTCATCGACATGAGTAAATGCAGATATTCTTAATCACTAGGACCGTCTGGGTGGTGTGATGGTAAAGATCATCCACCTCGAGGTAGGGAGACACGGGGAGGTCGGATCGTAACAAAAGGCTTGAAAAATGATACGTGTTGCTGTCTCGTTTGGCGCCATGCACAGAGGTAAGAGCAAAGAAACAGGACCCGTCGGCCCGGTGCCAGTACAATGTGACCGGGTGGGGTGTCATGACTGGTACCTTCGACACAATGCTGCACTGGCGGCATGGACTCGCCCTGACACAAGGAGACACAGCATATCTACATTCTAAGGACTCTTCATCGTCATATGACTAAAAATTGTTGAAAACCCAAGCATACATACATATATAATCACTACATTATGTATCAGAGAAATGGTTCATTTTTCTTATATTGATAATAACTGGAAGGCCCTCTGGCAGAGCAAACCTCCGAATCAGCTGAAAGCACAAACTCACGTGCAGATTCCTTGCTCCTGCTATATATGGTAATGAATCTTTCCAAAAATTCCGGGATACTGATCCGGCTTCGGATGATCATAATGGATTTGTCCTTGAACCATGACCAACCTGCTCACAGAGTTTTACCTAAATCACTGTAGGGGCCTATAACACATGTCGCGGAAAGACAATAACACAGACAGAAATATATACGGTAGGAAAATCATAACCATCTCATTGGAGGGAAAAAAACTGATTTACAATTATGTCTGGTGTTATCTGGCAATTTCTAGTGATTTCCATATAAAGGTAAACAATTTCCTAGAAGTAAGTCTATCAGCAATCCTTACAAACTTTGTATACCATCCTTGGTATTTTAGCACTTTTCAGCCGCTGGGCCGTGGTGGAATTCCATCAACTTTCATAACCTCAGATGTTATGAAATCCAAGAAGACAGTCGAACCCATCCTCAAGCAGCTGCGCAGTGCAGCAAGAAATTTGGGAGACTGGCAACATTTCCGATATCAGATGAGAAAATGTTGATAACTAATGTTCTGGCATCCACCGGAACAAGCGATCACTATTACATTGGTATGCTTTTCCAAAAACATTCGTATTCACAACAGTGTACATATTGCCATGGGAAGTGCAATTTGAAAACGAGTTCAATAGGTAATCTGTGGCGTCAGATCTGTAAAATAATATTATAACTGCTCATAGAAACTTATCTCAGTTCATTTCGACTTTCTACCTCAGATGGCATCACGCCTTATCAATAATCACAACATAAGGTTATATAACAGGGATTGACGATCTAGACGAAGATGGGAGGTGGACATGGGTGGACGGCTCTGGTGTGTCCATGATGCGACCTCCATGGAAGCCAGACCAGTCGGACTGCCTACACCCCACACGGTAAGAGAATTGGGATCCAACGGAAAGTATGGTCACATGGCTAAAAACAACGCTGACCTTTAGCTTACCATTTTTCATCACTTTACAACAAAGACTTTGAAGCCGGTACATGTGTTTCGGAAATCTACATCTAATATAGGGAGAGCGTTTATGGTGCTAGTATTTAAGCATTTACATAAACATTTAAAATAAAATCCTTACTGGGGCAAATTGACAAGAGGTGGAATTAACGGCTTACATGTGACCACAGTCGTCGCTGCTCTGGATTTACTCTTCACCCTCTTTACTTTCATTTTATACCATTCCTCTGCGTTAGCAAACAAATATTAAATTTACCAGGCTTTTTGCCACGTGTGCTGGTTTCTTCAATCTTAAGTTTGATGCTTTTCGAACATTTATCGGATTTGCACTACTCTTACCAAAACCTAACCTTACATACACACAATATCGTTATCATGTAAAGGTTTATCTTCGTTAGAAAAACATTGTTACAGGTGCATTTCGTGAGCAGCATCACCACTGGTTATTCTTGCGTCAATCAGCATAGAAGCTTGGTTACACTGACGGTTAGCAAAGATATACTCAAAGATGTACTCAAAGATTACGCCATGGTGCCAAAGTATTTAGTCATCCCTCGTTCTTTTAGCGAAAGTACAGCTTCACCGTTTCTCCTCTGCTTTCTTTGCTTCAAATCGTTGTAAATTTTTATCTAGAGCAAATCATTAGTAGATTATACAACACCGATCTATTACAATCGATCCATCAACTGACACCAGCCCGTGAATGGTTGTAGTTAATCAAGTTTGAAGTTCACAAGACATACTAAAACTGTACTATGTTGAAATGCTCTGCCAGTGAAAGGTTTGCTTTCATCTCTTTCCTCACTGCAAATTTCAAACGATGATTGAAAAAAATGGTCATTGTAAAGCCAGTAGACGTTGTTTGTATTTTCCTGCGCCCTTACGTTGCTGATCAGTGAAAGTAAATGTCATTTATGTCAACATACAAATATTAACTCTTCAGCAAAAGCTACTCTCTGCACACTGTCATTGGTATATGAGAATCTGGATTATGTCGGATTTTACAAGAAAGTCCTGCTTCGTTACTTTATGGTTTCGTCCTTGCATATCAGTAGACGTGACCTTACGCCCTTCTAAGACGAATAAGGAATGGCATTATTTCGAAGGGGTGCCAGAGTCCGGATGATTGACAGGATGTTCGTTGAACAATATAATCAGAAAAAATCTTAAGTATTATCAGAAAACCCGACTTGTCTGCACGGGCTATGGATCCCAAGATCGCCCTGTCCTCTGTTGTGGAATAATGAGCAGTCAGAAGGTGATGAATGACTGGCATTATAGTGTCGTTACCGTGCATTTGCGCCTATCCATGCACAAAGATGAAACAGTGAATATAACTACATCACATATACTCATACAAGAACGTGGTGCTATCTATGATGTCACCTGAGGACCACCTACCTACCATGTGATTGTAGTTGTGTTTGGAAAGCTGCAGTTAAAAGTATCACCCTAAACTCATTCTTCGCAAGAGTAAGTGTAATTTCAAGAAACAGATATGTTTCTTAATATATTCTCCCTCTGTATGATAATTTTCTAAATACCATTACTGTGTTGGCTAAACTTTAGTTGCTTTTGGTGTTGGTCTTTAGCCTGTGTGGGGCAGGATGAAACAAATTTCGGGAGTTTCAACTTGCAACACTTTATGTTTTTATTCTAGGGAAAGATGCTTAGGACATACAAACGGAAGACTGAAAGGGGGTTGAATCCACTAGATGTGCTGTAAAGAGCTGAGGGGGCTTTTCCAGTTGGCGGTAAACTACGAAAAACCGCTAGGGACTACAATATAGATGAATGGAAGATGAACTGAAACAAGGCAAAATCTCTCCCAATGACAACGAAACAACTGAAGGTGACTTTGTAGTTGTCAATTTGAGAAAGAGTAGAGAAGGGCCGTTGCAGTTCATTGAAATAGTACATGTCATAGACAGTTATGAACTGGAGAGTGTGTTCCTCAGAAGATTTCAAAGTCTACTTAATACAGCTGATGACAAGCAAACATTTTTAATAGACCAGAAGGCCGAAGGGTCATTTCATAGAGAGGATGTCGTTAAAAGCTACCCACGCCTACCAGTCTGTCTCGTTCTTTACGTAAGTCAAACCAGTTGATATTTCTCTGCAGTTTAAGAAAATGGGAACTTGAGAGTTAAACTCTAGACATAGGATGGAACCTGATAAATGAGCCAACAAACCATTTTTCGAATCTCTCGTAACAGTTCCATGATCACCTATGTAAGATGCTGTTTCTTCTGTTATAAAAGATTAACTGTTTTAGTTTGTATTGCATTGGTTCATCTTAACCCACTGACTGAATCATCTTATCCCACTGACTGGAGCATCTTACTCCACTTAAGGGGTAAGATGACACAGGTAACCCATGTTTTATAATCGCCAAACACATAATGTCCGTTCACCTAATCAAGCTTGACAATGTATTCATCCATAACTCAATGAATAATGTTTAATAGAGTCATACTGACAATAGTTTTCAAACATGTATTAATATATAAGTGTTGAAATATAAAAATTGTTTCATCTTACCCACCTACCCCTACAGTACACAGTTACAGTGCACAGATGCCTGCCGTACGAGGAATCTCACCATAATTCTGGCCGCCGTGGTGTGCGTACAATATTCTTCAGTACGGAACAAAATACCAATTAAGCGGAAAAATAAATAAATAAATGCTATACGTGAATTCCTATCCCTGTAAATATAGCACACAATTCTCGTATATTTACGATTAGATACTCTATATAGTATACCTACACTGATGTTTATCCCTGTAGTTAATGTATACAGCTACCGTATAATGGACTGGATATTGCTGTTATTGCTTCACCTATGCTTTCCTGACTATGTGGCAGAAATACTGTTCATATGGAGTTAAACCCTAGTCATTCATTCACCAGTGACGGGATGTTGCCATGACACCCTTCGATAAAAAAATGACAGATTATGAGAATGGATTTTTTTAAAACATTTTTTGTCTCTCCCATTTTAGACACGCCCTGTTTTGGAAAGCTGCAAGAATTTGAAACACTATAATTTTTACGTTTCTGGTGGGCAAACCTTCCATTCCGTGTCAGAGTCCACGACATTTACGACTAGCATAATTCCTGATCTGGGAGTGTATAGGATACAAAAACGTGTTGTTCTTTTTCTTTGAAGCAAGAATAATGAAAAAATCCTAGAAATGTTTTTAGTGTGTATATGTTTGGTACATGTCACCCACTAAGCAGCTAATAGTTGACTTTCGTCGCGAACTGTATGTCTCGGAAGAATAAGAAGATAATACATGAACCAGTCAATACAAATATCTGCGGATTGTGAATGAAGGATTAAAAACAGCTCGCAGCTGTCTAATGACTTTATCGATTAATGCTCAGTGATGTTCATCGCTTGTCCATTATCGGTTTTGTCCAAGTTTCCGCTCTGTGTAGCAGCAGCACAAATTTACATTGTAGTATACTCACTGCCCACAGGCCTCATTTTCTGTTTTGAAATCAGTACTAATGAGACAGTAGTACTTCAAAAGACAAATTCATGTAATATCTCGTACTTTATGCTCTATGCACGGTTTGAGGTAATCATTGTGAAGGTTTTCTGCTTTATTCTAACAAACAAGAACTTCCGAACTCGCAAGTTTGTCTTCGCACCCCTATTCCCGAGAGTTGTAAGCGTTGACCTCGTAAGTTTCTCTCCGAATGGGATGACAGTAAATGTGCCATGTGGTGGGCAACGTTTTGGTGTCGTTATACAAGAACAAAGATGTTACATGTAATCAGTGATATCCCAGATACAAATATATACATATATGTATATATCTAAAAGTCACGAATAACTTTGAATAACTTCAACCCATGCAGTGTTTGCATTTCATTTAAATACTTATTGAATTCGGGGAAGGGTTGCTAATTTAAAGATTCTAAAAGTTATAAAAAATATAATCTTTTTTAATTATGATAATTTACATAGAAGTCACAAATATTCCTGATATATACACTGGAAATATGATCAGCATAGAAGTAGAATATGTACATGTATATGCGATAGGGATTAAATATACGGCTAGTCGTATTAACCACAATTAAGATACATCTCTTGACTAAAGACAACTTATGAAAATTGACTTTTATACGGTATGGATACGGGTTATATTTGTAGGCTTAGCACAATCCTTGTTCTTTTCACTGGTAACTGTCGACTGCTTCTCCTAGCATGATTCGCCTTAATATCTTACTTTCCCAGATCTTTTGGAAGTTTGTGTTTCACGTTTCTGAACGTCTGATTCGAGTCCTCGATTAAAAATTCCTTTGAGATCACAGCAAAATCACATGCACACTCGTCTCCATCGTTTAGTTCAAGTATAATTTCGCGGCAATATCACTGAAATATTTGCTATTGTGTCACAAAACTATAATCATATATTTATTCCTTCCTTGTCATTTGTAACTTTTCAAAAAAATCTAATTTTCCAAACCTTGCATACTACTGCAGGATTATCACCGGCAACAGCTTTAATGTTAACCGGAAGGTAAGAGGCAAGGTACTTTTCAATCGTTTGACCACAGTCTCAATGTACAGTTCAACTCAATCATGCGTGTCTTATTATACATATGTATGTGATATATGTAATCAAAACTCGTTGACTCGGAAAGTTGGATATTAGAGATTTTTCTGGAACTCCATCTACTTTATGACTGTGTCTAATTTCCCTTAACCAGGGGTTAGGGACCAAGTGTGTATTGCGTTGGGTGTGATGGCTATGTCCAATATATGAACAGAATTGATGCAATCAAAGTGCAACTGAGAAACATATTTGATTAACGACACCATAAAAATGCTACACGATTTGGATACTGATTTTATTCATCTGCCTCTAAAACATTCATTCCGTCTTTTCGTGTTATTCCAAGAGCTTTACTCATCCCGTATTTCTTCCTTTATCCCGTATATCGTTTCCATCACTGTTTCTCTTCTAAACATGGATTATCCTCAGATCGCCAGGTTCGGATAGAGATATGGAGAATCGTCTGTTTTAAGATAAGAAACTACAAAGGTGACATAATTACACAAGCCACTCTTAGCGGGCATATGCCTTTCAAGGTGACACATTGATTTTCTTTACTGTTTATGTAGTAGGGGCCTCCGTGGCTCAGATGATAGCGCGCTAGCGCAGCGTAATGACCCAGAAGGCTCCCACTAATGCGATCGCTGTGAGTTCAAGTAAGGCTCATGCTGGCTTCCTCTCCGGCCATACGTGGCAACGTCTGCCAGGAATCTGCTGCTGACCGTGGGTTTCCCCCAGACTCTGCCCGGTTTCTTTCCACCATAATGCTTTGCCGCCGTTGTACAAGTGAAATATTCTTAAGTGCGGCGTAAAACACCAATCAAATAAATAAATAAATATTTACGTAGTAAATTTGTCAACTTCTTGGATCTTGGGCCAAACTGGAATTAATGTGTCACGTTTTGTGGGCATATAATTCCGTTGAGCCTGAGGTTAGGGGCAGTATTAGCATGTCGCCGTTTTACCATTGCAGCTTTGTATCAGAATGTATAACACTAATACGAAGGCTTCCGTGTGCTGGCCTACGTTCTGGGTTTGGCACATCAACGATGTTGTTGGAAACTCTTGCCAAATTAGTTTACAAGTAAATACGGTATCTTAGGTAAAAATTATATTTTTCTACATATACACACTGCTACTATGTAGTATATATATACTATATTATTCTGCATTTATAAAATTAAAAGCATGAAGATACCAAAATATATTTACTTCATGTGCATTAAAACCCTTGATTCTCTGCCTTGTGGTATTATACATATAGATTTTGGCCAGTTTTTCGAAGCATTGCTGTATTGCAAAATTATAACAGAAATCCATTTGGATTCTGGTAACAATGGCTGAAATGAAGGCCTGAATTTCTCTCATTGACCATCAGCTATTGATTGTTACTGACCGTCTTGTGTTGATACTGTTGCTACTTCCTGTGTGCGTTCTTCAATTGTTTCCTTTTGTTTCCAGAGCAGAACTATTTGTCGTCGTATAGCTGGAATCCTTGTTGCCATAATCAGTGGGTCGACAATAGAGTTAATCATGTAGATAAAAATTAGGCAGCGTCTTATTCTCCACATGTCCGCGAAGGCTAGTTTTACAATGCCCATGCTATAGAGTATAGCAAAAAGGGGACCTGGGATAAACAAGCACAGAACAGAGATTTGAACGGAAAAAAATGTTATGGCTAGAGAAATAGACTCTTTTGTACTGGCTGCCCCACTTTTGCGGATCGTTTTCAGAGAGCGTGGACGTAATTTGAGTGCAAAGAGTAACCCATAACAACTAAATGTAATTACACAGACACCAATGACTACAAAGACTCGGGTTTTGTTGTTCCAGTTTTTATGACCCTCCGCTAGTCGGTAGCACACTCCGGGTTGGTCGCCATTTTCTTCAGGGCTAAAGAAAACCGGGATGGTTAGAGCCGCTGACACGATCCAAGTCATGGCCATGACGGACAATGATACTTTCTTAGAGTACGCGTTAATGCGGTAATGGAATGGGGCCAAAATAGCGTATAACCTGTCTATAGCCAGAACAAGAGAAGCGAAGGTCTGCACATATTGCGTTATTGGCTCAAAAATGGCTTTCATTCCGTCCAAGCAAGCACGTTGATAATTGTTAGGCATGTGTAAGGCAGTTGCAGTGAACTGTAACTGACGGGAAATAACTCATCTACCGTCAAAGCGTTGAATAACAGTGTCTTAGGTTTCAGAAATCGAGTAGGAACTTTCAGAATAGCGGCCAAGACCAACGAGTTGCAAGCCAAACTTGAAAATGCCGCTAACAAAAGCTGAAAAACTGTAAATTGTACTTTGAGCTATAAACCCGTGCGGTTCTCGAGCAACCTTTTGTTTCCATGTCATGAAATTCCTTTCATATGCGTCGTCCAATGAGCGGTTGGCATTCACAAATTGATGCATTCTCTTGCTGGAAAAATTTTACTGTCAAGCACTTGAGTGAAGAAATCTGAAACAAGAAAAAGCTTAATGAAAATAGTTTGCCGCTTTGTGAGCATTCCATCTGTGAGTTTTTGTGACACAAGCCACACATATGGAGTGACACTCTGTGCAGTTCTTCAACATAGCCAGCAAGGGGCTGAAAACATATATGTAGCTTTTAATGTCTATTAAAAATTGACTCCAAGCACATAACCATGGATTTTCGCTTCAAATAAGTTTCGTCCGATCTTCGCAATGAATTTTATTATCATTAATCTGATGTTACTATTAGCTTTCATTATTTCACATTACAAGAAAAAGTCCATCAATGAATGAAGTAAACATCACAACAGGTGTTTATCAAACTACGTCTTTAGCTTACATTTTTTCACTGAAATAAATAGATATGTTTGAATTGTGATGTGGGCCTGATATATCACACCTACGGTGGCAGAGTACTGTGGCATCACATAATTTCGATGCAGGTGAAATTCCGATGAACGTCATTTAAAAAATCTTTAACTCACGGGTAATGTGCTTGGACAGGGTAAATCTTGTGACGACAGATTGTTCACAACGCCCACCATATACATTTCAAACATTAGAATGAACCGATCTCCCGTCAATAAAATATATATAAAAAAAATATAAACGGACTTATTTTTACGCATAGTTTTTAATTGTCCATCAGACGAGTCTTACATAAGCTTTTATTATATTGGGTTTTTTTTATTTATTATAGGTTTTCTTCAACAGAACGTGATAGCCGATTATTGCTATCAATGCAATCTAAAAAGCTGCCATATGACTGACTCATTCGCCGAAGAGTCACGCAAAAACCAGTAGCCTTCATAGTAATCAACTGCTTCCGCAAATTCCAGTTACCTTCACAGTAAGCAACTGCTTCCGCAAATACCAGTTACCTGCACGACAGATAACTGATTCCACAAACGCCAGTTGCCTTCACGGTAACAGACCGCTTCCCCTAAAACCAATTGCCTTGAGAGGATCCGACTGTTTCAACAAATACTAGTTGCCTTCACGGTAACCAACTGATTCCACAAAAACCAGTTGTTTCACAGTAACCGACTACTTCCGCAAATACCAGTTACCTTCATAGTAACCAAATGATTCCACAAAGACCAGTTGCCTTCACGGTAACCGACTGCTTCCCCTAAAGCCAGTTTACTTTACAGAACTCGACTGCTTCCGCAAATACCAGTTGCCTTCACGGTAGCCAACTGATTCCACAAAAACCAGTTGTCTTCACAGTAACCAACTACTTCCGCAAAGGCCAGTTGATTTCACCGTAACCAACTGTTACCGCAACACCCAGTAGCCCCGCTGCAGCCACTTGTCTTCGCACGCCGTCTCCCGAAATTCTCAGGTTTATGTGCAATAACCAACTACCTCCGAGAAAGCCAATGGTCCCGAGGCACCTAATTAATTTATTCCGAATCAGCAAGTTTTCCAGCTGTAACTGGCTGTCCTCGAAAAATCTAATCCCTACCGCACCAGACATTTGTACCAACAGCACCCGGTTGCCCGCAAAAATGAGCAACTGCCCCACCGTAGCCAGCTGAGCCCGTAATGTGAATTCGGTAATGGTGGGAAGCTAGTCAGCTGATCGAAGTAGCTCTCCAGACAGTCATCTCAATAACCTTCTCTGTCTATGCCCTCTGATCACGAAAGATTCTCTAATCATCTCAAAACGTCAGTCTGTTATACTGGCCAGAAAAGTGTGGTGCTATGACCCCAATAAAACGTGTTTTGGAGGAAATGAGTGAGGGATGTGATAGGGATATGTCACATGTCAGTCGTACAGTCTATTCCCCTCTCGAGAGCCAAGACCTGGAGACTCTTCACAAAGTCAAGAATCTGAGCGACTGTTGAGCTGAGTGGTTTGCCAAATTACACACTAGCCTATTGATAGAACTAGAAGAGATTAAAACCAACTATTCATGCGGAAACTATCCCGGAACTTAAAAACAAATGGAGCAGGAAAGAAATGAACGGATTAAGCTTGAAATTAATAAAAGGTACGGCTATAGCAAAGGCTATGTTGCTGCAACGTGATAGAGTAACGTCAATTCATTGATGAATGCCCTTTTCACAATGGACATCGGAAAAGTGAGTAAGCGACGAACAAAAGAACCTTTACTCGTAAACCAATCGAGGCTGTTACTGAGACGGACAGAGTGGTACGTCAATCATTCAAAAACACCCAAAAAATACCACGCGAAATGTCAGCGAGACTAAGGTTTCAAGCTGTACCGAGGGGTGTTCATGATAAAAAAATTATTATTGTGCGTTTTGTCTAACTTAGTGGTCGTGAACTGATCCTGGATGCCACCAAGAAACCATCACCAGGAACTGGGCTCAGCGTACTAGCCGATCTAACACCACCGCTAGGCCTGAAACAGTATAAACTCTTCCCTAAATTTCAACTAACCCCTGCAGAGAGAGAAAATATGAAAATTCTATACATGCGAGAATAACCCTTCTTGGCCATCAGAAGAAAAGGTACAAAGAACTGACCGCAAGAATATCGCAAGAATCAGCAACGTATAAGAACACATAAAATACGCCCAGAACCTTCATAACGTTCAGTCAAAACATAATAAAAGTATCCACAAGGTACAATTATTAATACACATCTGACCAACCTATTATGGACTCTATTATGGATTATAAAACCTATAGGCCCGTCTACATAGGAGTATGTATAAGTATTAATGCTTTAGTCCAAAACTGTGGTTTTCTTTGCGTTTACCATGTCGTTTATATCCATAATCATTCATCGAGCCAGTGTTTTATTCACTATTCTCTTGAAATGCTCTTTTACTTATAGCCTAGTGAATATGAAGGGCATCAAAACCTAAACTTCTACGTCCCTTTGTTTTTGTAATTTTGCGCATTTTATCCTACTGATATATAAAAGCATTCATCTGCATTTACTTGCAGGTAAAGGCTTGCACTACATAGCTAAAAACTGTTCATATCTTATATACGAATATATATGTATACATTTAATGTGTTACTTTCCACATTTAAACATAGCCAATTCAGAGATTTCAGTTTCACAAATCTGAAGTCACTAATTGATTTCACATTACTGTGAACCACTTATCTGATTTTTTTATTCCTCTTTTTTTCTATTTGTTTCTCTTTCTCACAGTAACGCTAAACTTATTATCTTGAGTTTTTTCATGTGATATACTTGTGATATACTTGACGCGTAAAAAAATCAACCTACATATGTATTTTGTTTTTGAAATGCTTTATAAGGTTATAAATCTTTATCCAACTTGATGGCGGGAGGTGCAGTACACACACTGAACTGATCTCGAATGAAAATTTGTACCCTATCTTAAATGTAAATCATAAATATTGTGCTTTGGGTAAAACTGCATCTCAACTGTTTATACTCTTATTTAATTTGCACTGCTATATACGAGTACGAACTACCATTTCTAAACTACCATTTCCAGATCAGTTAGAAGTAAAGAATATGATTTTCAGATATGTCAGCCGCAAATTCTTTACCGGGCTTTAATCATACTGCTCTTCCATTTTCCAACCAATATTGTGTTCCTTCTCCGGCTTCTCAAAATCATACTGATACTACTGATTCTCTACAGGAAGGGTTTGAACACATGCGTTTCAATCCAGTTGACATAAATTGACATTGGAAGAGCTACTTACTTTACTCATGGCACAGCCAGCTGATTATTATTCATTAGAAACTTTCAAATCAGCAATTATCAGACAAGCTAATCAGATGACGTCTGATCCACAGTGAATAGCTAATTATTTTAACGACTGTTTCTTTAATATAGCCACAAAGGTCGATTGTCAAGAAAGGGCTGATCTTTAACCAATTTACCTGACCTCAGCCTTCGATATGCCCACAATTCTTGAGTGGGATATTCAACAATAATCGAGTGAAAAAACACCAAATTCATGTCGTAAATTCCACTTCTGATTTTGAAACTGAAACAAAATTTCGTGTGTCCCGATTTTTGAAAGAAAAGTCTGAGCCCGTTTCACCAATTAGGGATATCTGCGATTTCCAAAAAACTCATCGCTTATACACTAATTAAAATGTTTTCCTTAATTATTATGAAGAAACTCATTCAAAAATAATACCTTTGTAATACCAGGTGTAGCTCTGGAGAAATCAAAGGGTGTGTCTTTAAAGCAAAATCATTAACGTAGCATCACTTTCCATGATTTTGTCAATTATTATGGGAAAAACATCAAAGTATTCAACTGCCAGAGTACACTCTGACACAAAATTAGAAAGCAGCGCAAGGTTCAGTAACGAAGTTAAATGCTCGAATAAACACCATTCCGAAATCAACCCGCAGCATTTTCCAGACCCACTACATTTACGGAAAACGTTGTGTCATGTAGACATTTTGTCTCACATTTTCTAGCTATACTTTTTCTAATTCATAAGAACTGATTGCCCTGATTTCCTGAAAATCAACGTATCTGTCAAAGGTGTTTAAGAAATTATGTGATAATGCTTTCAATTTTCTTAAAATGCACAAATTAGCATACTTTAAACTGCGGCATATCGAGTACGAAACATAACAAAAAATAAAACGCATGCTCTTTAAATTATATATGCCAGATATTTTGTCGTTGCGTATATACATCTGTTTTAAATATAGGTCGATGACCCAGGTGCCTCTCACCAATGCCACCGCTGTTCAAGTCCAGCTCATGCCGGCCTCCCCTCCTGTCGTACATGGGAAGGTCTGCCGGCAACCAGCAGATGAGAAGAAATTAATAGTAAGATTGTAAGAAAAATGGTATATACTTGTACATACCTGCTGTAGCCAATGTGTCTGCTATCGATGACTTCAGCCTGAAAGGCTTCAATCTGAATAGAGACGAGACTTTTTATATACGGCCTCAGTGGTACACAGGTCTATCAGTTGCGCAGTCATAATGGACATCTTTAATTCGCCTGCCATTGATGTTGCTTTTCTTGTTTTTTCTTTCTTTTTTATATATATTTCTGCATTTTCCAATAGCTCAGAGCGATATGGGCGGCGTTCTGAAGGAAAAGACAGCTAAGAAATGGCAGTCAGTAATGGACGGTCATGGAGTGAGCCATCGCTTTGTCAGAGACGCATTTAGATACTACCTACACTCAGCCAGCCTTAACGAATGTTCTGTAACAAGGGAGTTTTACCTTTGGATCTCTGGAACACACACTGAATGATTTACCATTGACCACCACTCGGATATTCATGGTTGAGAGAAAGCCATAATTCCAACTGAACCACGCAACAGGTACGCTTGACACACAATTGGAAAACTGGGATTTTCAATCCCGTTAACCTGTGGCACTTCTTCAAAAACATCTGTCGATACACAATTCATTCACATTCACAAAAGACGACCATCCTTTACAGGAAATGAATCAAAGAACACGACGAAACACCATTTCACAAATGGTTTTCACTCCCACTTTCATTACACTATGTGACTCTCACATAAAACCATAGTGTTCATTTGCCAATAACATGATAGAAGAGATGTCTTCCAAATCAACCATGAAGGATGTGGTGGCCCAAAATGATCTTTTACAGAAAGATTCATTCCTTAACTCGTAAATCTGCACTAGAAGACGTCCAAACTTTCAAAAAAAAGTTTTTTGAGTGCGGCGAAAATAAATAAATAAAATATTTCAAGTCAAGAAAGCAAGTTACCTTTATTATTTAATAAATTATTTACAATCTTAGTTCCCTTTCCATGCTTTATCATTTGCGTTTTCATAATTGCATGAAATTACACCAGCAGCAAAATACATTGTGCAAGAAAAATTGCACGTGATTTCTTACTTACTTCTTGAAGAAAGCTACATACGGAAAATCATACGAAGACGGCCATATAAACTATCGATTCACTGTTCGTAATCCCTAGCAGATGGAGCAAATGACCTAAGTGCTATACTATGAAAAGGTTGAGATCAAAGCCAGGCAGAATTTCTAAGGTCAGCAGTTCACACTGGTCACACCTACACGACCATTCTTTAAAAGACTTCCCTGATATCCACCATAACATACCACACTCAGGAGTCCATCCAACCAGACTTCTCTCTCGTAAATACCATTGTAAACTAACTAAGTATCGATTAACAAAAGTTTTAAAATAACTGTCTTGAACGCGTTCATAATTTAAAAACTGGTTTCTAACCGCCTACGTCCACCTCTTGAACGCTGAACATTAATGTTTGCTAAAATTTGGGACAATGATGACAAGAACTTTCAATCTAGTCACAAATCCGTGGAATGTTTTTCATTGCCGCATTTATAAGTATAAGTGTCCTTTCCGGTAATACCATTACCACCTGTGAAGGAACTTTTTTTCCCGAATTTCTTAGAGCCTTGTATTCGCAGGAAAGAACAGAGATTAATGAAATATTTCTGCGCACTGGAAGAGAGATTCTACGGGAATAGTGTACGAATATTTTACAGACATCCTCTGTTTTCTAAGCTGATGGAAAGAGCCCAAAAAGTACAATTTATCTATCAGATTTTGTCAACTTTTGTCAACGTCGTGCGATCTACCCATTCTTTCACAAATGTTATGGGAACGTTTCCACAGTTTGATAGTTTTATCAACTGCAATAATCACCTTTGACGCGTTCCATTTTTCATGCGTATGCTTATCAGACAATGCTGGATTCTGTTCACTACTTTAGATCTTCCCTTAAATTACATATATTTATATATATATAATACATGAAATCACGGTGTGAAGTGTGATTTGGACCCTTTCCTTACTGTTCAAAATTCCCTATCACTTTCATTACACAGTTTGTATAAAACTAACTGTGCACTGGGAGCACAAATATTAAAGAGTCTTCTGAGTCTGCAGTTTCTGGCTTTAAATAAAAACCTCTCATGTGATCTATAAAAGATTTGTGTTCAACTGGTATGGATGTTCACAATGGTGTGTTACTGTGCTCTTACTAATGTATACTATTTTTATTAGGGCAGCAGTGAGGACAGTGTAAGAGACTGCTAATGGTAAAGTCTAAGGCATTTCGTCAACTTACCTAACTTATCGTTTAATTCTAACTCTTCATGTAAATGTTTAGATAGAAACTACTTAGATAGCACCAGGACTTAGGCCAAACAAAATGCGTTGGTGTTTACTGTATTAAAGATAACTGTAAATCGGTCTGACAGTTTTCTGTTCTTTCAGGATCCAGATAGCTGGGGTTAGTGTCTTGAATGTTCAAGGTTCTCGGAAAGGCTGATCCAGACAGCTGGGTCTAATGTCTGGAACGTTCAGGGTTTTCAGGGCGACGGATCCACATTACTGGGGTTAGAGTCTGGAATGCTTAGGGCTCTCAGGCCGGCGGATCCAGGTAGCTGGGGCTAGTCCTTAAATGTTCAGGGTTCTCAGGACGGTGAACCAAGATAGCTGGGGTTAGAGTCTGTTCAGGGCTCTCAGGGCAATATGTTCAGGGTTCTTAGGACAGCGGATCGAGACAGCTGGGACCAGAGTCTGTTCAGGGCTCTCAGGACAATATGTTCAGGGTTCTTAGGACAGCGGATCCAGACAGCTGGGACCAGAGTCTGTTCAGGGCTCTCAGGACAATAGATCCAGACAGCTGGAGCTAGAGTGTGGAATGTTCAGGGTTCTCAGGACGGCCGATCCAGACACTTAGGGCTAGAATCTGGAATGTTCAGGGTTCTCATGGCGGCGGATTGAGATAGCTGGGGCTAGAATCTGGAATGTTCAAGGTTTTCAGGACGGCGAATCCAGATAGCTGCTGTTAGGGTGTGGAATGTTCAGGGTTCTTAGGACAGCGGATCCAGACTGCTGGGGCTAGAGTCCTTAAATAATCAGGGTTCTCAGGACGGTGAATCCAGACAACTGAGGCTAGAGTCTGGAATATTCAGGGTTAGTTTTCAGTTTTAGTTAATTTGACACTTCGACTAGAGTAAAGCAGTATTTTTTCGTTTTCGGATCCACTATCCATTGCCTGTGGCGTGATTTCCTACCGTGTTACATGACAGTTATTCTATAAGCTATAGAGTCTGCAATTCCATTAAAGCGGCCACGGCTTGCAGATTTTTACGTTGACATTCGTGTGACAATAGTGAAATAACACAGTTGCACTTTATCCACTTGCCGAAATCTAATTATATATTTCGACGTTCAGAAATTTATCACAATTTTTGTACCTGTGCAAATGCGTTGGGCTTTGAAGACGTAATTTCCTTAAAAATACAACTTCACGTATATATCACAAGGACATAAGATCAATAACGGATTTTCACAAAACAATTCTTTTTCCTTCGGTCTTTCTAAGAACAAGAAGTATTACCATGCGGAAAACGTGTCGCTCAGAAACTTTTTAAAGCCTGTGACTTTTCTACATCGTTGATTCAACACGATCTTTCTTGTAATGCTATGACCACTGGTGAATTACAGAAATCTCCTTGTTGCATAATATTATGGAATCTTCATTTTTGATCATTAATAAAGCTGTATACATAATGTTTCTTTTGCTTTTTGCAGTCTGTTTTCAAGCCATTTCTTTTTGGCTCCCGTGTATCTCTCACGCTTCCTCTGTCCTCAGTAAAGTATCAAAGTATAAAGTATAAAATTCTCCGATCTATGTCTAGTTTCCTCCGACCTCTGTCAAGTATCCTTCCACCTCTGTCTAGTTTTCCCTCCATTTCTATCAAGTATCTCCCGACCTATGTACGGTTTCCCATCGTCCTCTATCCCTCCCACCTCTGTCTAGTTTCTTCTACTCGCCGTAGTATAAGCGAACTATTCATGAATGCGGAGCCAAAGCTCAATCAGATGAATAATTAAATGACTGTAAATGCCACAAAAAAAAAAACACATAATGAAATAGTTTGCTAATTTTCTTTTATTGAGTAAATCCCGTGGAAAGGGAACTTTCAAGTAAAATTGGGTGTCCAGTTCGGCGATTTCATAACCGCGACATGGTAGACGTTTGCGTCATCTATCCCTTCAGTTGTTTGCAACCTGTTCAAATCAAAAGCACATGCCAGATATAAAAGACAAATATTTTAGGCATCGCCAGAGGAGTGTTCAGTGTAAATGGCCAAAAAGAACTTTGTAAAAAATTCTTCTTGTAACTTTCAATGCTATTTTATAGGATTCTCACCTCCAGGAGAACAGAAGAAACCTACCGAACCACTATGGCACTAATATCAAACAGTTTGAGGGTGTATGTGTGTATGTTTATATAAACACGTACCAGCAATGGCGGTCTGAAAACCGGCGTTGTAGTCGACAGCAACCTCGCTCTGGATGTAATCACCACGGCGATCGTCATATCGCCCGTTACTGCTGGGACCACCCACTAGTGCTCCCTGGAGGATGTTGGGGTTATTCCTACTCTCATCGTTAAAGGTGTTCATGTTACAAGCCTGAGACCGGTTCTTGGGACAGGCGCTTTAAGGATACCATACATGTCAAAGTTTACTTACATGTACTTTATTTTTAGAAAACATACGCTCTCTTCCAAGTGTAATATAAAATTTTCCAAAAATTATAAACATAAAAAGGGAGTTGCATCGAGGTTGACGAAGGTCTTTTGATAATTGTAGCTTTGGCTTAAGAACACTTAATGGTATAAACTTGTCCACGAGTGCGTCGTGTGCGCATCGCGGGATCTTACAAATTCTTTCCTAGATTCATGGTTATCGGGTAGTCTCGTGACTGTCACCTGGTCCGACTTCTCATAGTTGGAACTGATCTATCGTCGCCGATCACACATTGTTTTGAAGATGTCAATTATATATAGTTGAATTGATTATGCTGCCTCATACTTCTCGTTCACTTATCAAACGCTTAGAATATAGAGGTCCCGTTAAATACCGTATAACGTTACTTTACTTCACTGTGAGTTTTCATCCCCTCGGCTTTAGAACCTGAAGGAAAAACCCAACTGGTTTCCACACGTGGTTTGGACGAACTTCACTTTTATATATGTCTTATTCTAAGCATATATTTTCTTTTCGAGTGTCAAGGGTAGAAGGTTTTCTGAATACCTGCTCCTGTGATGGGGTTTCCTGGGGTAGTTGTTGCCATAACCTACAACATAGCTCCTTCCAGAGTCGCCCAATAACAGGTCCATCTGATGGCAAGCCCAGTCACGATTGTTACGGGTGCCCATGTTTATACGGATCCTGTTCTTGTAAGCGAGTAGAGCCAGGGCAGCAGTGTTGGCTACAAAGAAACATTCACCACATTCGTCAAAATTATCCATTATATCCATTAACATCAATTTGAAACTCGTAAAACTCTCCACCTTTCACAAAGGGGTCCAAAGAGGTGTGCATCTTTGTTCTTACTTGGATTACATCACACTTCTAGATATATGAACGTCCACTTAGGTAGCACACAAACACTGCAGCGATTTCGACCATTTTGTGTAGCCCGTCATAGTCCCATTGTCCCATTGGTCAGTGGGTATGCTGTTTATATGGCTGTGGAAGTTGGGTTCTTTCTTGTATTGAGCCCAATAGTGTGTCTAGTGGTGTGTCCAATAGCGCATTCGGTGTTGTGTCCATTTCCGTGACTCTGTGTTGTGTCTAATATCGTGTTTTGTGATGTGTCCAATATCGTGTTCTGTGTTGTGTCCAATTCCCTGTCCAATGTTGTATCCAATACCGTGTGCAGTTTTCAATACCGTTTGCAGTGGTGTGTCAAATTCCGTGTCCAGCGTCGTGTCCCATATCCTGTCTAGTGATGTGACCAATACCGTGTCCATTGTAGTGTCAAGCATTGTTTTCAGTCTAGTATCTAACGTTTAGTCGAGAAAGAGCGCCCGGGACATTCAGTTTTATAAAATGATGCGGTATGATGCGGAAATACTTACCCACGTAGCGGTTGGGACCCCATTGATCTCTCCACGCAATGTCTTCGGGTGTGTATGTCATAGAGCCAGGGCTCCAGCTCCTCAGGAACGCCTCCACCTGTGTCTTGTACGTGTTCTTCCCTGTTATTTGGTGAAGGAGCACCTGAAAGTACCCATATTTGAGAATTAACAGAACTACACGCCCGCTTACACCGACCACGTTAAATTAGTTCAAATGTTAATTTTCTTACATTGAACCATATCATCGCTGGTCGTATGAGATTGCTGCGAGGGACATATGGGGTTAAACTACTTCATTCGCCCGTTCTGGATTCGTAGCCTATATTTATATAAACAGTCATGCTGTATTCATTTATGTATTTGATTGGTATTTTACGCCGTACTCAAAACGGCGGTCTGCATTATGGTGGGAGGAAACTGGGCAGAGCCCAGGGAAACCCTCGACTATCTAAATGTTGCTGGCGGACCTTGCAACGTACCGCCGGTGAGGAAGCCAGCGTAAGCTGGGCTTGAATTCACAGCGATTGCTTTGGTGAGAGGCTCCAGAATCATTACACTGCAGTAACGGTTTCATCCCTTGGGCCACGATGGCCCCCAGTGATGCTTAAGTCTAAGTTTTACCTGTGCACCGGGTTTCTTTTCATCCCAGGAGAACGCCCATGCTGGCCAGTTTCCCAGCTGGCCGATGTTGTTTTCAGCGTATCTCAGATAGCTGTTATCATTCGTGGCACGGTATAACCAGGCAGCGGCCCATACTAACTCATCCTTGAACCCCGAGGACCTGAGATCAAATAAAATGCACACCGAATCAACGCAAACGAAACGTGAAGAAGAGTAAGAGCACACGACATTCATGTTTGATTTCAGATTTTCATTTTTACCTGATGCCTCTGAACTACATATTACTAAAGTAATGTTTATTAATATTTATTTATTTATTTTCTTTGGGTATAAGCTTCGGTTATTTTACTTCCACTAAGGTCAGTTCTATGTAGAACGGTGAATAATACAGCCAATACGTGTTAATAACCTGTTCTAATTTTCTGCCAACGTGGAGGAGACTTACGTGTAAAATCTGAACTGGGAGCCGTGATCGGAGTACTTCCTCTGGTAGTTCTTGGCGAAGTTAAACAGCTGGATGGCATGTGTTTTCAGGGTGTTAGCGTAAGACCGTTCTACAATGCAACATCTTATGAAATATATGATCAACATCTGGGAATAAATGGTCTTGATGTACAGGAAATTTTAGGGATGGTTGTTTTTCATAGTATGTTGATTACACATCCTTGCTTTACTCTGCTTCCTTGCTTTTTATGGTAAAATTTAGTGCCACGATTATCTTATTTTCTATGGTTTATTTTCTGCAAAAATCACAACAGTAGCCATGCCGGGCTGACACTAAATTTCTGTGTGCTGCCTCCAATCGCTTTTTTCTCTTTATTGGTAAATAAACATATTGGCAGTAACTTTGTTGCAGTAGAGCTCTGTGGAGTAGTTTCTGGCGCATATTTTATGGTTTTACACAGGAGGCGAAATGAGGCATAAAGCGGACCAGAGAAAAAGCCAGTTTTGATCAATGTATTTATTATATTAGTCACAGCTAATCAGTTTCTGGCGATGAGGGCGTTCGGGTCAGTTTTCCTTGGTCTCTCTGTGGCTTTCAATCAGAATTTTTTTAGGTACCTGTTGAAGGGCGATGGGTTACTCAGAGCATTCCGGTTTCGTGAACTCACCACCGTCGTACAAACACAAATTTTAAAGGTATTTTATTACCTTCATTATCCTGTCGAAGTGGTCACTCTGGCGACCAGAATATACTGAGAGTTTTTACACAGGTCTCCACATGGTGCATCGCAGCATCATGATGCTAAAGTCATCAGACAGGCACTGTGTGACAAAAAGCAGCTAATAGGTTCTAGTGCAGGCTGAAGATTTATGATATAGCTGAACAGCTACTTTAGGGTTTGAACAGTGAATTGTAACAGGCCTACTGTGATTTAATATCGCAATAAACCTTCTGACTACGCTTTTCTGTTTTTCCAGTCAAGTTATTCTATTTGGATGACACGAGTATGATTTTTGGGATGGTAACGCACTGGAGTCCTTGAATACGAGGTATCCGGCAGCCATGGCGGCGGCTGTTTCAGCGGCGATGTCACTTCCGGGCTTGTTGGTCGTAATCTTATAAGCAGGGCGCCACATGTCCATGTCCTCTGGTCGACCAAAATACGTGTGGTCCACGTCACCATCACCAACCTGGAACAGAAAGCACAGCTTCCTCCACTTGTAGGGCGCCTCACTCATCACTCATTAGTGATATTTTCTACTTATATCTTTTCACATTTATGAAAGAGACAACAGATATCATATAATGATTTAAGTTGGCTTAGAGTTTGATATTAAAAAACTTTTTGTCGTCAGTTTGTCCACCTTCTCAGAAGTTAGCATTTTCCATGTAGCTGTGTATAGCTTTAAACTACGGTATATATGGTCGCTGACATCTTGTCTACACCCACCTGGACATAATATGTGTTCGCATTCGGGTGGCATTTCAGGAAGTAGTCCAGCGGCCATTTGATCTGTTTCAAGGCATTCTGGTATTGACCACTGGCCGTGTAACCCGAGTTAAAGTCCAGTATTCCCCAAGCCAGGACGGTCACGGCAAAAGCCATGGGGAAGTTGAACTTCACGTAGTCACCAGCTGAGGTCAAGCAAAACATCATGAGATAATAGCTCGTGTGCATAAAACTGTCACCAACGGTCTAATGAACAGTTCGTACAAAGAAGCATCAAACCAACAGTAGTCAGTGCTAAGGGCCATCAAACCAACAGTAGCCTACAATGAACAAACAGCGACCAGAATAAAGAACAAACAGTGGTCAGTACAATGAACCAACAGAGATCAGAGTAAAGAACCAACAGTGGGAAGGTATGAGGGCAATCTGCGGATTTTCGTGGAATTTACTCGCGCTCTGCCCAGTTTCCTCCCACCTTAGTGATGGTGTGTGTCGTATACCTGTAAGTGAAATAATAAGTGAACATGTAACCAACAATGAACTACAATGAAACATGCAGTAAATTGCGCTTACCGTCGTACCATCCACCGCTTAAATCTCGTCCGTTATCTCCCTTGTCGCCAGTGGCCGAGTCTCTTCTCCATGAGATACGGTTGTCGCTAGGGAGATCACCAGAGCGCTGAGCCTCGTAAAACAAGATCGACTTGGAGAGGACAGTGCCGTAGTTATGTGCAGAGCACGTTGCCACAAGGGCCAGGGCGAAGAGAAATGTCTGAAAAAACCTGTTGAAAACAACAGAGGCGCTGTCTTAGCCAACCATGATACATTGCCTACTACTCACACAATACAGTTATGTTGTATGTATGTTGGTATGCTTATGTTTTACGTCATACTCAACATTTTTTGTCGTCATATGATGACGAGGAGTCTTTAGAATGTAGATATGCTGTATCTGCTTGTGGAAGGGTGAGTCCATGCCTCCGAAGTGCTGCCGCCACTGGAACACCATAAGCCGAAGACACCGGAAATGACACCCCACCGAGTCAGATTATACTGACACCGGGCAGACCAGTCCCGTGTCCTTGCTCTTACCTCTCAGTGCCGGGCGCCAAGCGAGGTAGCAACCAAGTACGATTTTTAAGCCCTTTGACCGAAATTGATCCCGCATCTTCCGACCTCGGAAGATGTTATGACGGACTAGTTGTGTTGTTCTTAATTCAATTTTTCATTTTTTCTTGCATAACTATACATTTAGTCTTTATTTATTTAGTTTTAATTCCATGCAGAAATTTTGCCAGGTTCTGGCATAGCTATAAATTGGTGTCGCCCCATTACCGGTTACCCACTGTATCGTATAAGTAACACATTTCCGGTAAATATATATTGCTTACCTCGACTACAGTATGTACCCAATGATAAGATGACAATGTTTGTATTTACAATTGTATAAGGTATGTCTTTTGGCACTTAAAAGATTGAAGAGATGTTCTGTGATTGTCTAAGTACATGTACATAAATATACCCACGAAAGGTGCAAGGTTTCATAGGAAAGGAACCTTTTAACGCACGATATATAGAAAGACTGGGATCTCCTCCAAATGTCAATAAATGTTGATTAAAAAGGTAATTTACATAATAGTGTCTTCAATATATATCATACTTACATCATCTATGTATTATGCATACCCTTCGACAGCCAGGTATCACACGATTTTATTCCGTTCAGGTAACCTTTTGCTAACATCACTGATATGATGTATGAAAGTGCCTTCATTTCAACACAAATGTTATATAAACATCGGTGCGTCTGTACTAGTCAATAGGACTGCCCCACACAGCTGTCAAAACACAACACTGCCCTCGCCAGCAAGATGAGAAGATTAAGCAAGGTTATTCACAGCAATCAACACGACACTGACCCAGGGGCATGAGTAATTAGAAGTTTTTCATATGATGTATGTCTGGATGATTTGGCAAATAGCTGCAGGACACTATTTGCCGCATCGACACACATTACATGATGGCATTAATTCAGTGATGTATTCATATGTTGTTGTTGAACAGTCTTCATGCACCGTATGCATCATTCTCTTTTTAAAATTCAGTTAATTAAGGACTTACATTAAAGATGAATTAAGCTTTTTATGTCTATGAAATAGGATCTAGAAACAATCAAAGTCCTGCCTAAATTCGTTGGTCTGGTCCTTCAAGACTGCAATCTTCTCATTTATTGCAGGACACCAGGTAGACTGAAATTAAGCTTATTCTTTATGTTGTTCCACGAGTATATACATGTACTTACATTGTGTGAGGTTTTCTTATCGTGGAGTCCTTCCAAGAACATGGCAACTGACTTTTATGTGTGAATACGGCTATTTTATAGCAAGCTTGTGAGTGAGACTTTGCGGTTAACAAAATATCAAATGTATCAGATTTGCAAAGAATTTAGCTGCCAGCGCATCAGTATCTGTGAATTAATAACTTATAAAGCGAATAAATTAACTTTCACGGCTGTTTCGTAAATGTGCGATTGTTTTATTTTATCAGGTGCGAGCATTTGTGTTTGGTTTTCCAAGTTAAATTTGAATTTCTGATTGAAACACAATACCATATATGTGAGTACAAAATACATTTTGCGTGTCATCTTTGTTTTCGTAACGCACAATCCACGGCGTATCAATGACACAGGCTCGGAAGCTTACAAACACAATCTCTGGAACATCTGCGACGATATTAATTCTCAGTGCACATTTTAAGATCAGTTACATTAATTGAAATGTGGGCCCTCCGTGGCCAAGGGGAGTAGCCAAAAGTAGCGTAATGACCCAGGTGTCTCCATCCAGAAGTAAAACGCCAATGAAATAAATTAATTAATTAATTAATTAACTGAAATGTAGTTCTGTATGTACAGAAACGGTATGTACATCTCAGTCAGCGCAATTCCCTGTCTCATCTGATTAAAGGGACGATCTCACTGTATGACCGATAGCGCAGTTACCAATGTCAATAGGTATGTCAGTTGCGGTACTAAGCAAATCGTGGTGGTTTTCTGCTCGATCTGTCCGTTTATTTCAGGTACAAACCTGACCACAGCCGTATAAATGAAATATCTATCAGCATATGGCATTTGACTCTTGTCACATAACATTGTTTAATGAGTCATTAAACTAGTTACAATGCTTGCCTTTGAATCGCTAGGCCACACGAGGACTGGGTTCGAACTCAATCTGGGAAAGAGAATTTGGTGGTTTCATGTGTCGTCTTGCATGAAGTTCGGTGGAGACAAGTTTGCCTTTCAGCATGCAAAATTACATCAGTCACGTGGAGAGAATTAGCCAGCAACTCTTCAAAGGTCCGTGGTTTACACCAGGCATTCCTGTGTCTTCCACCCTTTGGAAAGTAATGCATGAGGCTTCTCGTGTGAAGTACCGACCTGCACAACATGCATGGTCTGTCTGGTGGTTACAGCGTCCGCGCCCAGGTTGGAAGGTCCAGGTTCAAGCGCGCGTCGGGTCATACCAAAAGACTTACTTATTCCTCCGTCGCTTGGCGCCTAGCATTTGGAGGTTAGAGTAAGGAAACAGAACTGGCCGGTCCGGTGTCAGTATAATGTGATTGCCTGTGGTGTCATATCTGGTGTCACATCGGCATGATGTTCCAGTGGCGGCAGCACTTTGGCGGCATGAACTCGCCCTGCCACACGAAGACACACTATTTGCACACACCAGAAAGACTCCTCGTCGTCATATGACTGAAAACTTGTTAAGTACGACGTTAATCCCCAACTACATTCGTTCACTCACTGCTTACACTTACAACATGGCACATCTCAGGCACCGTCCTTCGCATAACTGGTAATATGCAGTTAACGCCATTAAAAACGCACGAAGTGTACTGCAAAAGGTATACTCATGTGAATGCATGGTGCGATTTTTCTAATCAGATAGATTAAAAAATTACTTTATTTTAGAAATGCATCTCTAAGATATTACATAAGCTACAAATTAATAAACACAATAATAAAAAAAAATTAATAAAAACATAAATAAAATCATTATTGGCGTAAGAGAAATTGATGTACATGTATTTGCTGCGTGCACGTGTAAATGAATGGCACTAACTGTATTATTTATTTATCTTATCGGTGTTTAGAGTCGTGCACGAGACTAGTACACCTATATGAAGTAGGTCGTACCCAAATGCATAAATCGAGTGAACGAATGAATGAATGAATGATCACGACTTAACGCCACTCGACATGCATGAGCGAACAAGCGTGACTGCGTGGATTTGAAAGAGCACAATTTCACTGTTGTAAAAGTGAAGTGAAAGAAACAATGAAGAGAGGTTTACCAGACAGACAACTGAAAACTACGGGTAAATATAACTTCATGTATTTTTTGCTTTCATATATTTTATTTATTTATTTATTTATTTATTTGATTGGTGTTTTACGCCGAACTCAAGAATATTTCACTTATACGACGGCGGCGAGCATTATGGTGAGAGGAAACCAGGGCAGAGACCGGGGGAAACTCATGACAATCCGCAGGTTGCTGGCAGATCTTCCCACGTACAGCGGGAGAGAAATCCAGCATGAGCAGCGACCGCATTGGTGGGAGGCTTCTAGGTCATTGCCCTGCGCTGGTGCGCTAACCGACTGAGCCACGCAGACGCCTGTAAAACTTTGATGTTCTTTCAGTGTTCTCACTATTATCTTTATAACTAGAAAAGATATCAAAACTTTGTGGCTCCATCTGATATCATATCATGAATACCACCGGACATCTCCATCTTTAACTCATGTATGTCCCCTTAATACTTTGGTAGTAGATCCTATCTTACTCTCATAACACGAACTGCAAACTGTATTGTTTTTCGTTATTTTATTCCACATGAATTTACTGACTACATTATTTATTCAGCAGCAACAGGCCGACGGATGTTGTGGGTATACATGTATGTTCATGTCCACGAGAATTTCCAGAGGAATCATAAAATAGGTGCTGTCTGTTTATCCGTTTGTCTGCGTGTTCCTCCCACTATATATTTACCTATACGTTTACAAAAGCTTGTATACCGAGCTGTTTATATCCCCATGATGGCCTTCCATGTTAAGATGAAAAAGACGGTTTATACATTCCCCTGGTACACGACTGCATTCCACTTTTTGTCCACGATGTTTCGCGAAACTCATCTGTAAAAGCGTTTGTTTTCCCGACGTCAGCGTGTCATTACTTATGCATTGCTCTGTTCATAGATACGTGTAGTATTTCATTTTACGCATAGGCATGCATAATGCACGGTTTTAGTCGTCTCTCTCCCTTTCCCTAGAACTTGAAATCGGTAGATCTACTAGAAGCTAACTGCTGTACATATTTATAAATAAAGTATTGCTACCATAAGGTATTGGTTGAAAGACCACTAAAGCTGTATCCGAAAACAACAGGGTTTTACATGCCCATGTATCCTGCCAGTGACTTCACACAACTTTCTCCACACCTTCTACTGTTCAGGTCTGAATGAAATTCTTGTGAACTTTACTCATGGGGAAAAAGGGAATATGACCAAGTCAGAAATTTTTGGACATCTGAACCATATCTCCCCTTATCAAAATCAATGCAGTTTTAGAGCTTTCAGCAAAGTGTAAGAAGGCTTTATTCTTTTAACTGGAATAGACAAGTCTTGAATTTGCCCAAAAGACTCTAGATTCCAATGCCTGTCAGTGTAAATCTCAGGGGAAGTTGGATGTGACGTCAATGGCGACATAGATATTTTAGATGTGGTCCATAAAGCCCACTTACAATCCGAACATTTCTTTCAAAAACAAATGTAAGAAAAAAAGATATGTGAAGGTTTTTCTCAGCGTATGGATTTTAATTTTTTAATCTTCCCACTGCAAACGTTTACTTCATTTTAATGTTGTGTTTGCTTTTAGTTGTTTAATTTACCTTTATTTCAACGCTTTGCAATACCACGTGCATATAGGGCCTGATAAACTGTAACTTGACCAAGGTTATGTGTATAGCGCCGACATCAACATCTGAATTTATTTATTTATTTATTTATTTATTCATCTCTCTGTTTATTTATTTATTCATTTATGTATTTGACTCGAGTTTTTCATTGCGATGTGTTCGCACGCTAATCACCTCGGCCAAAGAGGCCCCTGGTTGTAGCCCTGCATTAATTCATCATTGGAAAATGCAATAGGCCTTGCGGGGACCAGTTATTAATAATTGAAACCGCTGTACAAACTAAACAAAAAATTCAATTTTTGGAAGAAGCCGTATATAAATTAAAAACTGTAACTATGTAAACTTTATATCAAAGAAACCTGTAACCTTAAACATTAAAATGGATAAACAAAAATCCCATCGACCAACATTTATATCGTTACTATCCGACTTTAGCGGTTAAGGTTTTTATATCAACCTAGGGCTACAGGCAGCCAAAAACAGTCAGAATTTTTTAATTTGATGATTTCTCAGGAAATGCTTAACATCTTGTTAAGATTTGTTACTCTAGGCACAATGTACGTGGTCTTATATCGATGATTATCTCCAAAGCACAGCACAAAATGTACAGAACATATTTTTGGGCCGATTACTACCGTTTTGCGTTCAGCGCGGAAATACGTGACGTCACAGACTAACTTCCTGCTGTGTGTATGACAAATGTTGTGGGTAAAATAAGTTCCATCTAAACAGGAAAAAGTCTACTGTGCTCATTTCCTGTTTCTTTTAACATGTCGCTTCCCTTAAATCACGAAACCACTTTCTCTTAAATTCCCAGCGTCCCTTTGTTGTTGCAATGATTTAAGACGGCTGTTATTGAGCGTCATTGCCTGGGACTTATTAGAAATGTTGAAAGAAAGCGAAATTGCTCGGGAAAGCTCGAGTCGATCGCTCTCCATCAACGATCTACCCGAGGAGATTTTGGAACAAATAATTCAGAATTTGTCTCCATACCACGACCTGAAGGCGGCCAGAGAAGTATGCAAACAATGGCACCGCTTGGTAGGAGGTAAGGACTTTATCTGTAAATTTATGTTGTTGCTTTACATGACAGTCGATATTTTTTGGGCTCGCCCATCCAAAATCCTGGCAAATCACATTTCTGGCGAAAACATATCAAAATCTTCATTCTGTGCAAGATAATACACGCATACATCCTAAACTGACTATATGGTAACTCTTCTTTGATCAAGTATAGTAAGCTGCAAGTAGATAAAAAGTATCCTTCACTGATGCGGTCGGAATAATGTTCTGCCTTTGTTTCTTTGTTTTCTCAGTCTTGTCAGTGGTGCTGTAGTTCACGCTCTGCTAGTCCAGACTTTGTTTTCTCAGACTTGTCAGTGGTGCTGTAGTTCACTCTCTGCTAGTCCAGACTTTGTTTTCTCAATCTTGTCAGTGATGCTGTAGTTCACTCTCTGCTAGTCCAGACTTTTTCCAAATTATGACAACCCTGTGCTGTCTAGAAAATGACTGGTTTTGTTGGTTATAGTAAAGATGACAGTGCTGGCCATGTTGCTTTCCAAGCGGCACATGACATCAGTTCATTCATGCGTCCCTGAATGAGTCTTGTTGAGCACTGACTGCAGCATAGAGGACCCCATTTTCAAATGTTGTCCACGTGACAAAACCATGTGACAAACATACATGCGCACTGAATCCTGACCAAATTCATCTATCTTAACCATATTTAAAAATCAGTTTTATGACACAACAAACCGAATGATGTAGTGGAACAGACATCTGCCTATGGATCAAACATTGATGTATGGTGGGAGGTCAATGCCTCGAGAAGTTTCAAGGTAGCATGTACAGTAGCTATACATACACCTATGTGTGACATCGGCCCAATAAACATGTGACAATATCCTGTAAGACTTCCAATACTGAACATTACATAGGTTATGTACACTATTTTTTTTAATTGTGATACAATAAAAAATTCCATTTCTTAACCAATGAAAACACAGCACAGGCATGACATCATACAGAAGTGACACACTCAGTGACTTGAACTTGAACGTTTTGTTTAACTACTATGATACATGTATGCCCTGTCCTCATATGCTGACATAATCAGTCTGGAGTTAAAGTGTCATTAACTTCATATCTTTATTCAAACAGGGGTGATGCGCCAAATGCAACAGTCCTTCAACAAAGCTGTGTACGAGGCATCCGTTGTTTGGCAGCCAGTGAGACAAGATGGCGGACCAACTATTGCTGAGAGGTATTCACACTGCGCCTGTTACACAGACAAATCACTGTACGTGTTCGGAGGATGCACTTCCACGAGCACAACATTTAATGACCTTTGGCGCGTGGACCTAGCAAGTAGACAATGGATCAGGCCTCTAGCCATGGGTAAGCAGCGATCGTCTCCCCATCTCCCAGTATTCATCTATAATCTCTTGTGCTTTTTTAGCTTGATTGATGCTCAACACTATGACCACTATTGTATAGATCAACTCACTGTTATAGAGGCGTTGCCTTGTGTGTATGAACATCAGCCATTGCTGGACATCTGACAGTGTATAAAGTAGTTAACCTGAGCTAGAAGTGAGTTATCTGACACTTCTGTTTGGCACCGATGATATAACGTTAACCATTTGGTTGGGACGCACAAAAATGTATGTTCATTCCTGTACATATGGGTGTACTTAGTTCCTGTAGTATGATCAGGGATGGTGGAACCTAAGGTGAGCCTGCAGGCCGTACAATTGGTCACAGAGGTTAGATGTTACTGGAGCACGCGGTTAGATGTGACTGGATTGATGAAGCAAACCTTGAGCAGGATACACCACTTGTCCATTTTATCCGTGCATACATTAGGCATACGAGTCTGTACATGAGTGACCTCCCCTTATATCACCAGCACTGTAACGTGTATCTTCATGTTTTACAGGCACGTATCCCTCCCCCAAGGCCTGTGCTTCCATGGTTGTGTACAAGGATGAGCTGGTTTTATTTGGGGGCTGGAATCACCCCTCCCCCTACCCCCTGCATCAGGTGAGATAGAAATATACACTGTCTTCGGTCTTTCTGTGTTTTCATATCTTCCATTTTCATGATTTCTATGATAGTGTGCCACTTGTCAGTATTTATGAAAATATGTATACGGTGTTTAAAACCAAGTCTGCAAACATCATATTTTATACAAAGGAAAAAGTTGTGAAATGCTAAGGTCTTTCTTAAGTTTTGTTTTCAACATTTTGTATCATTGCTTTCTTTGGATATATTTAATATGTAAATAAACTTAAATAAACTTCAACATGCTTGCATATATGTAACGGTAAGCTGTAAATTTTTTCCTACAGTCAGTCCATGTAGTGGTTAATTTGTGCCCAAAATAAAATATTGCTACTAGTATATTTGAGCTAGAAATCCACCTGTGGGAAAAGCCAAGTTTAAGTTTTTCTGTAATCAAAACTTCTAAGTAACCTGTAAGTTTATGTCCACAGCAACACTCAGAAAGTCAGCTGCTGTGTATAGTGTTACACAGTATTTTAAGTTTTTCCCATCTTTTCTGTTTGACACCTAGGCACCCCGTTTCTTTAATGAGCTCCACACCTATTCATTAGTGACAAACCGCTGGTCACACCTGTTCCCCCAGACCAGTCCTCGTCCATCTGCAGGTCACTCAGCTTGTGTCGTCCAGGACAAGATGGTTGTGTTTGGTGGATGTCACAGTCCTGGCCTTGGGTAAGTGCACAGAGATGTCTACATGCTCTAATCGGCAGATATCACAGTCAGACAGGACGCTACTGAGATACAGTTGTTCATGTATTGAAATCCTGTAGACGTGAACTGGCTAAGATGAGCTGGTTGTGAATAGATGACAAGACACTTTGATTACTATTCAAAAAGCAGTATTCTGTTGCATTCCATTTTGTTTATATTGTACATGTAGCATTGCTGTTAAATTGTGGCTTGCTGTGTGGTAAATGTACACGTTATACAACTGTCCGGCGGATTAATGTTGAGCCGAAATGTTACTTCTTCCTCAAAGAAAAGGAGTAACATTGTGCATGTGGATCTGTCAGTGTGTAGCATGCATATGGGGACAATCTAATTGTGAATTGACGTTTGTATCTACATAAATATGTGCACTGTGCATTGATGCCATGTGCAAGTTTATACATTATTGTGTCTTTGGTTTTATTTCATTCTGTTAGCTGACAGAGGAACTTGATTATAAATTTATAATATAAAAGATTACATTTCTTCTTCCTTGAGTTACATTATCTCCTTTCCTTGAATACATGTTCAGCTGATGGTCATGAGAGCCTGGTTTCTTCCCACCCTAATGATGGTCGCCGTCATATAAGTGAAATATTCTCGAGTATGGCATAAGGCACCAGTCAAATGAATAAGTACATACTGGCCGATGTACTGACACCTGGTTGTATCATTTATGTTGACAGATGTAACGATACATGGGTCTATGATTTTGTGCAGAAGAATTGGGAGAAACAGAACACAACTTTACCCCAACCCGTACCTCGTTATGGACAGTCTCAGGTAAATATTCTCTGAACAGTCTCACAGGATATTTAGCAGAGGTATTCATGCTAATGATCTAATCTTTTATACAGTCTTGTGAATTACTGTGAGCTCACAACAACAAATAAAGATGACCGACATTGAAGCCAGTGACCAGACCCTGGGAGATAACTTAAGATGAATGAGAACTAACCCCACCCTACCGTACTTTATGTGAGTGATATTGGTGACTTAAAAACTGCTTAGATTCTCACATGATTCAGTTTAGACCAGTCACATTGGCTGGTGTTAGGTGACATGTCACATATATAAAGTTAGCCCTATATAGTTTCTTGTACATCACAAACCATGTGTAGTAATGCCTAGTTATCCTTGTTTACAGCTTGCCATAGATGAGAGTCACATCCTGATTATAGGGGGATGTGGAGGCCCTAACCAGGTGAGTATTGCTGTCTGCAGCTAACACTGTTGACAAGGTAGAGGGTTAGGGTCCGATTCACACAAAAGTGTTGGCAAGGTGGTCAGAAGCCAAAATATTATGTATCAAAGAGAACTCTAGACATCAGCAATTTTTTGGTCTGTGTTGCTCTGTTGTCTTGACTGTAGTAATACTCATGAATGTAGAACACTCAGACAAGTCTAGGGGAAACCACTATGCCTCTCTGGGTACCCAACCTGGCAGTGAACCTCATATAGCTGCAAATAGAGGAACAAAGGCTGGACTTGACCTTGGGAACCCATTGGTCATGGACTGGTGGATATATATGTGTAAGATTATAAATATAAATAAGATGTAATAACACCCCCTATATGAGATTTAATAACACCCCTGTATAAGATGTAATAACACACCTGTATAGGATGTAATAACACACACTGTATAAAGATGTAAAAACACCCACTGTGTAAGTTGTAATACCCCAACCCCCATATAAATGTAATAATATCCCTTGTATAAGATGTAATAACACCCGCATGTGACAAATTATATTTCTCACTCTTACATGTACTTGCTGTTGCAGATTTTCAACGACCTCTGGCTGTTGAGTTTGACTGGCAGCATGTGGACCTGGTCAGAAGTGACGGTCAACTGTCCTGCCAACTCCCCGTCACAGCTGTGGTCGCATCCAGCATGTAAGGTAGGTTACATTTGGCTAGTTACAAAGTTTCCCACATGTGACATACCTGTAGATATGCACATAAATATGTGTTGATGGAAGACAGGTGGTCTTCAGAGAATGCGTAATAGATTGTCACACACAAGCAAATTCTAGCGCTTATCGCCACCGAGGCTCAATGAGTGAGAGCAGGGGTATCCACGTACTTCAGGGCAAGGCGAGATTTGGGCTCTGGCCTCATGCTTAATGGTGATTAAAAGCCAAGTCTCTTTGTCCACTAGACCATAGCTCACTTCCAGTTGAGTTCAGTGATATAGGACCATTGTGTATACACATGTGTCATGTGCATATGGCCAACTAGGTGTAGTGGTATGTTCAATATTTCCACAGATTTGTTTTACATGTTTCGAAAGATTTTCATACATGAAGTGTTTCTAGTGAAGCCCGTTAAATAAAGCTGTCTTGGTCTTTTCTGTTTGCAGGTAGGAGACTGCGCTGTAGTGCTGAGCCGAACAAATAAAGTGATCAAATCGCCATCACAGGACGAGCATCAAGGGTCAGCAGAACGCCTTTTCCCTGCCCCTCAGGTCCCAGCTGCTGTGAGATCCCCAAGGGTAAGAGTGGAGAGAGTGTGGGTTCCCCCTCGAGCAGAAAATCTGCCCCTTCCAGACCCACAAGGCAGCCTGAGTGCCAGTGACTCACATGACCTTGAAACAAATACTAGTGACTTTGACCTTTATCTGGACATGCCAGAATCTGGACCTTCAGGTGGTCAGAGAAGTTGTGAAGGGAATAGCGAGTGTTCTTCACATCAGCAGGGAGCCACAAGCAGTGCTGTTCTGGGTGTGGGCAACAAACGCAAGCTGTCTGCCAGTGTGGCATCCACATACACTAACAGTCAGGACAGCTCCAGCGACGAAGGCTCAGGGGGCCTGAGTACCCCACTCAGTCGAAACCTTAGACACTGCCACGCGAAGAGCACCTCCAGATTTGCATCGACAAGCGGTAGTCCTGTGTCAGACGATCAGATTCCTGGCAAGTCTAGTCAGCAGGACAGTGGTCAGTCGCCTGGTCAAGCATACAGAGGCTCCACACAGCCTCCTACAACTGAGACTTCTCGCCAGCAGGCCCGTCGTTTCTGCGGACTGTCCCTCGATTCTTCCCCCAGTTCCTCCGGCCTGCCTGGAATTCGCCCAGGCCTCCCGTCAGTGCGACCGAATGCTATGAAGAACCGATCTAAGCAGCTGGATGCTTTGCGGCGCCATGCAGACCGCATCAAACAGCATCTGGCGGCAGCGTCTGATCAAGGCCACAGCAGAGACAGAAGCCACGACGCCCACAATCAACATGCGCCTCACAATCTAGGCCGTGCAGCATTTGGGCGGCGAGAAGTAAGCCCCTCCAGTCCTGTGGCAAAAGAGCCCAAAAGTCCCATGTTTGTCCATGTACTTGACTTGTCACACGTGGTGTGTCATGGAGAGGCCACATGGCAGCCCACCAATGATAGGATTCTCTGCGATGCTCCAGAAGAGACAGTGTTTTACTCACTGGCGGCGGGACGCGGTGAGTTGCTCATGTTTGGGGGCATCCAGAAGGACTTGAGCTCCATGCAGATTGGAGCCGACATTGATTCCCATGTGGTTAGTAATGACCTCTATGTGATATCCATGCCCAAACCTTCAGTCAAGTGAAGAGGTACTTTGTGCATTCTAAGGGATGATCTTTTATCTGGTGCCCAAACCCTCAGACATGTGAAGACACTCTTTTATGTGATATGTCTCCTTGTAATTTAAGGGCACCTGCTTTGCCTCTGATTATCATGACAGAAGGATTGATGTACAATGTAACACATATTACACTGCTTCATAGGTTCAAAATGATAATTCTGTAGAAGACATTTATTTATCTGTCAAGTCCAGAACCTTAGTCCTTATGAGACAAGTTGCAGGTGAGGTGTAGGTAACTGGTTTATTGGTTGAGGAAACCTAGGTCTCTCAGAAGTCTCAGAGTCCCTGGAAGAATCCAGCGTCACTGCAGGAAACCAGTATACTTTACCAGGTACATGTATCAACGTCTTATAAGTGAAGTATTCTTGAGTACAGCATAAAATCCCAATCAAGTAGATGTACCCAACAAACTGACTTAAATAACGACCAAACCTTTGAAAGCTAAATTGAACTTGTGTCATCTGGTTAGGGGCCAGTCCGCTGCAGCAACAGAGCTAGCTAGAACTGAGAGAACCCGTTTGAATCCTTGTTTCTAGAAATAATGATAAAACATAAAAATTATAATGGAAGAACACAGTTCAGCAGTCCTTAACTAGTCAACAGGTTTAAATGGCCTTTATGTAGATGCATTCTAATTTGTTGATCTCATTATTGTGGGAGATTAGTGAATTTTGTCAGAAGCCATGAATTTTTATACGTGACTCAGATAATATATCTTTTACTTCAAGTTTAGATTTGTCATGTATGTGCTTTGAGATATGCAAACAAAATCGGAAAGTGTTATTTGACATTCTGAGATTGTATCAAGTTAAACTGTAGTGTTTTGTACTGTGAAACATTGAAAGGCTAATTTGGGCTAAACTACATGTTTCACTTCATCTTTAGAAACACAATCAAGTGGATTGAATTATATTTATACCCAAAAAGGGTACCAGAATTCCGCCAAAGGCCAAAATAACTTAAATTAAGCAGAGGTAAGTTTGCCAGTAACTTGTCAAATGTTGGTGGTTTATTCCAGGCACCCCAGTTTGCTCACTCCATACGTCCAAAAATGGCCACCACATAAGTGAAAAATATTGAGTTTGGCATAACTTTTGGCATTGAAAGCAAAAGCATGTAGCTTTATGTCACCATACAATCCAGTCCATTTGTAGAGTTTTTGATTTTTGCATAGGCAAAATTACCAATACAGTGTAGCATAGTAACTTTGTATTTTCCCTGATCTACAAGACTATCATATTAGTCCTCAAGTGCAGTGATTTTTGCTTGAGAAAGAGTTTTTTACATTTATATGTGTTTTGTACATTAGGACTACATTAGGGAATAATGTGACACAACTTTGGTCATTTGAGACCACATTTTCTTCTTGATCCTGTGAAGGGTGTATGACTGGCATGAGACAAAGTGGGGTAAAAACTGAGTGAAAACAATCTTTTCTGATTTCACATACTCCATTCAGGAGATGTCAAAAAAGTGTGTGACTTGTTGGTAAAAGTTTGGAATAACAACTTGAATAAAAGCTTGGAATAGCCTCTTGAATAAAGACTTGGAATAACCTCCCCAGCAAATTTTCCATCACTGATATGTTTTATATGTAGACACAATTGTCACACAGAAATAAAACTTTATTAAAACAAGTGAAATATGTCTGCGATATACCATATTTGGTTAATTATAAATGATACTACCCTGAATGATGTTAAAGGTTGCTTTACAAAGAAAGCAAAAATTTTGATGTTTTACATGTTGTTTTAATTTATAAGTTATTGTTACAAACCCTTTTCCATGATATCGTCTTTCTGTCCAACACACTTACTGTATCGTGGTAGAACGTGTTTAGCAAGTTTGAGCTCAAAATAAACCGTGAAATGTTTCTTGTTTTTCAGTTTTGAACACAAATAAATTGTAATACTACGTAGTACGTGGTTTTGACTCGTAAAGATGTTAAGCGCATTTTCTGTCACTGATCAGTCTACAGTTGTATACCGCACGTGTAGCGTATAATAAAAACAGCTGCAGGGTGTTCACCGAAACCATTAGCCAGTGTTGAATGTCTTTGAGGCGTCCTTGAATACTGTGGTACGCCATTTCTGTAAACCTTCCTATACATCTGATTTCTTAGTGAATGCCTTCATTGTTGTATATATGCAGGACCTTCGTGTCCGCGGGGAATAGCGTGCCCGCGCGGCCAAATGACCTACCAATGCGGTCGCTGTGAGTTCAAATTCAGCTCGTGTTGTCTTCCTCTCCGACCCTACGAGGGAAGGTCCGTCAACAACCTGCACATGGGCTCTGTCCGGTTTCCTCCCACCATAATGCGGGCCGCCGTTGTAAAAGTGAAATATTCAAGAGCACGTCGTAAGGTAATAAATTTGTTTAAAAAATTATAAACGTGACTTTGCCTGGACCGTATTAACGTGTGCGCTTGATAACGTTATACAGTCTCTGAAAACCGTGTCTAGTCCGAGGACTGTCCTACTAACAGACTGACGTACTTGGTTATTCCATGGAGGTAAAACAGAGTGCAAGGGCGGACATTGAAACATGTAAGAGAGGTCAGGTTTCAGTAATGGCATTGCTAACAGAAAGACGGCTCTTAATGCGTTAACAAGGTGAAAGTAACAAAATACGTCGACATTAATGTAACTGGTCTTCTGATTTATCAACATAAAACAGTCTGAGAGGTGGTTTCAATTTTTATTTGCAGACATGTGACCCTCTCTACATCTATGAATGCACTAGAACTAAGGTGTCAGGGGGGCAGTCCTCGAAGTGCTTCCCGAAAACGCATACATATGTAAATGGTTTAAACAGTGTATGCATTTGGTCTATAATCTAAAACGGGGGAAATTGTGTGAGGGTGGCGTTTTGGTGGTGGTTATACTGTATGTTGCGGGTTTGTATGCGCAATCCATTGCCCCCGCTATATCATACAGGCGCGCTTCCGGATTATGTGCAGATTGTAGTTTTTAGTGATGGCAATGACGTCAAACGTTCCTGCGCAGCAGTAGTGTTGGATTTGGGGGTGAGTAAATTTTAGACGATTAGCCATACACGCTTACTTGTAGAGCTGCTACAAGTATACCCTCTATACCTCAGGTCATGTGGTTTTGACATCTTTACAGGTGTGAGTATTATATATACATGATTTACTTCATTGAAAGTGATTCGCACTGTAAAAGTGAGGCGTAAGATGGGCAGAATGTATCCCTTCGTAGTATCAGTGGATTATTTTGCTCGTAGGGTGATATAGTCGTAATAAATGTTGCACCATCTTCATCACTAGTACTACATTAGTAAGCCTTGCCATAGTTGTATTCTACCCATACAACGTTTTATCCGTAGTATAGAACGTCTGATTTATTTGGCTAGCCTTCCTGGGGCTGTGCACTTGTTACTATGTGGCGTATCTTAAGCCATTCACACGTGATTCGTGGTTTCTCTACACCGCCCTAACGTCATTTTACCCCCCGCCTCTCCCCAGAAATTGACGCAAAAGATGAGATTATCATGAAATCTAGCCAAGTAATCACATGGCCTCTCAACTGTACTGCAAAGTAGGCCATGTGATTATTTGGCGACATGAAATCTAACAGAACAATTGTAACCATATAAAGAAAAATGAAAACTGTTCCACTGCCTGCACCTGGTTTCCAAAATATTATGACGGGAAATATAATCCAGTGTTATTGCCTGTTGGCCTTGTGTTCTCTAGTATACTTGGATTTGGATTGCAGCAAAGAGTGACATTATCGATTCTAGGCTGAAAGGATTCACAAGTTTAATGCATACTTACTCTGAAGAAAATACTGATATCGTATGGAGTAGATCTGAATATGTGCCCTAAAAACTTGTATACCTACCCTGATTCTGCAACTTTTTCAACCACCACTGAATTCAATATTTCAGAATTTTCTTGGAGAACTGTACGGTCTAGAGGAATAATTCTCGTAGTCTTATGAACCTGTGATTACACAAACAAATCATTTTGGCTTCATTTTTGCAATGATGCTATGCATTCACTAGCCTTTAAAAACTGTGTTGATGGTTAAAAACGTTGAAGATTTACAGTAGAATGGCACAAATGCATGGCCATTATGGGTCAGGTCTCTTTTCCTTCCCCGCTGTGGTATGTACCTCTGAAGTCGGGCAGAGCAGTTAGGGACTTGTGTGTATGTGTACCATACCATTATCTCCAGGCTGACAGACCCCACGACTATAGATAAAGGCAAAATTTCGGAAGAGTGATCTCACTGCTCACTGGAAGAAAGTTGTTTTTGTAAGTGTTCCCTTTATTACTCTTGGAGTTTATTTTAATTAAATTCTTATATTTTATTTAAATTCCAAAGTATCAGTACATATGTAATTAAGTATGTTTGAAGTTGCAGAAGTATTTGAGGATAAGAAAACACATATATAGCCTCACTCTTTTAGGCATCTTTGTTTGTGGACTGTACTTTGCATCTTTGTTTGTGGACTGTACCTGGCATCTGTTTGCGAACTGTACTTGGCATCTTTGTTTGTGGACTGCGCTTGGCATCCTTGTGGACTGTACTTGGTATCTTTTTTCGTGGACTGTACTTTGCATCTTTGTTTGTGGACTGTACTTGGCATCTTTGTTTGTGGACTGTGCTTGGTATCTTTGTGGACTGTACTTGGTATCTTTGTTCGTGGACTGTACTTTGCATCTTTGTTCGTGGACTGTACTTTGCATCTTTGTTTGTGGACTGTACTGGGCATCTTTGTCCATGGACTGTACTTGACATCTTGTTTGTGGACTGTACTTGGCATCTTTGGTTGTGGACTGTACCTGGCATCTGTTTGTGGACTGTACTTGGCATCTCTGTTTGCAGACTGTACTTTGCATCTCTGTTTGTGGACTGTACTTGTCACCTTTGTTTGTGGACTGTACTTGGCATCTTTGTTTGTGGACAGTACTTGGTATCTTTGTTTGTGGACTGTTCTTGGCATCTTTGTTTGTGCTCTGTATTTGGCATCTTTGTTTGTGGACTGTACCTGGTATCTTTGTTTGTGGACTGTGCTTGGTATCTTTGTGGACTGTACTTGGTATCTTTGTTCGTGGACTGTACTTTGCATCTTTGTTCGTGGACTGTACTTTGCATCTTTGTTTGTGGACTGTACTGGGCATCTTTGTCCATGGACTGTACTTGACATCTTGTTTGTGGACTGTACTTGGCATCTTTGGTTGTGGACTGTACCTGGCATCTGTTTGTGGACTGTACTTGGCATCTCTGTTTGCAGACTGTACTTTGCATCTCTGTTTGTGGACTGTACTTGTCACCTTTGTTTGTGGACTGTACTTGGCATCTTTGTTTGTGGACAGTACTTGGTATCTTTGTTTGTGGACTGTACTTGTCACCTTTGTTTGTGGACTGTACTTGGCATCTTTGTTTGTGGACAGTACTTGGTATCTTTGTTTGTAGACTGTACTTGGCTTCTTTGTTTGTGCTCTGTATTTGGCATCTTTGTTTGTGGACTGTACCTGGTATCTTTCTTCATGGCCTGTACTTGGCATCTTTGTTTCTGGACTGTACTTGTCAAATTGTAGTTGCAAATATATGTTAGAAAAAGGTCATATACATATAATTGCAACAGTGTTTGTGTCAAAAATTTTATCTATAGAGTAAAACCAGTGTTTCCATTTTGAAGCTAATATATGTCATAAGTAAGTGTGAGTAAACGCCAGGTGGTGGAGAGTACCGGGATTGGCCATTTTCTTTGTGAGTTATAAGTGATGCTCTCTGATACATGAACTTCATAGAATCAGTATGATTCATCCTTTCAAATACACCAGTTTTAATTGTCACCACAGCATCATGAAGGGGCACAACAAATAATGCACGTTAGAAGACGTCTTGGTACCTCTGCTACAGCTGAAGCTATTCTCTAGAGTTGATTTTGGAATTTTTATTGCCCTGTGAGGATCCACTGTCATGTTTATGTTTCATGTATACATGTACCTGTATGCATAAAAATGTTCAAACTGGAATTTTTATGGGTCTGTTGGTGAGAATTGCCAGAGGGCCATTATAGAAGCGTGCGAAAATGTGGAGAAATTTCCCGAAGTCGTTTCACCGAAGTACTCAGTGTCAGTGCAGTTAACGAAATAGACCGTGTGTTATGGTCTAATATAAGCTTCCTGTCGTGATGATTTCTTCATTGTTTTGTTGGGATTTATATGAAATGATCATGCAGTGAATAAAGGATTTAACTATGTCTGGAATGGTGCTTTGATTTATTATCCTTTTAGTTTTATGTACCGAAAGGTCATTGAATGCAATTGCGCTATTTTGAGGCTGGTAAGCGTCGCATACCAGTCGGTACCTTGACAGCCTGTGGTAGCGTATGTGGCGAAAAGATTTACATCATCCAAGATAGCTTACATGGATGTATTTAACAGTTCCTAATTGTATTTTGGCCTACCTTGCGGCAACCGAGCGTTTGGGTAGTCATTAAAATGGGGGAAATAAAGAATAATATGGAAGATATAAAATTATCAGACGGCGGGTATGCCATTTTACCTGACCCCTTGGGTTACTCTCCAGGAATAACGGGCTGGGTTAGAGTGAAAACTGGAATAGAGTGGGTGTTAGTCCATCTAGGTAGACTAAGAGTGTTATTTTATTATGCTGGCACTGATCGCAACCCTGAGTCCAGTCAAAAAAAAAATCACAGCAAGACCCGGTTTCATGAAGCAAACTTAGTGCTAAGTAGCCCTTGGCTAAGTGCACTTCCTATCTCTACAACATACGTTGTCGTGGAAGTTAAGCGAATACTTCGCTATGTGTGCTTCATGAAACTGGGGCCAGATCTCGAACTCGAAGTCGATGGAACTGCTTTTGATGAGGTCCGCGCACTTGACCTTGGCTGAATGGGTTACTGCCCAAGAATATCGGACAGGTACCTTGCCGGTCCAATTTACAGCCAGTACATATTTCCAGGCAAAGTACAAGTCACGCGGGAAGTGTTGCCCACGGTTGGAAAACACGCAGGGTTTGTAAGTCAAGAGGATTAAATAATCAAATTTGTCACACGAAATAAAGTTTTATCATCAAAATGATAAACACGAAATATAGTGCAGAGAATATTCTACTCAAGAATATTTCAGCGAGCATTATGGTGAAAGGAAACTGGACTTTCTCTCAGGCTCTGTTCGCAGTCCATTCGCAGGTTGCTGGATTTTCGGTTGAGTACATATGTATCTGTTTCTTGAAAATGCCCCCTTCCCATCCTCACAAGTCAAGTGTCTGATTCAAATTAACAATTTTAAAATACGAAATAACTGTAAACTTTTTAAAAAGTTTATTTCATTTGATTTGAGAGTAATTTCTGTACACGTGCATTTCATATGACTGTACTACATTTGTTGATCAGTTGTGTCCTATGGGGTTTTGTGTATAACAATAAATTCCCATAATATTGGTGTTAGCAGTTGAGTAATTCTGTGAAGTCTCAAATCAGCTGACAATCCCCTAACCACAATCAAGTGCATGGTGCCACTTTTCAGTTTACAAAATACAGTTAGCTGATGCCCCTCACCAGATACAAGAAGGGGTGATATATTCGAAGGATCCAAAGTGTCCAGCTAGCATCTTGCCAATACACATGATACAAGCTTGACAAAAATTAATAATAAACATTTATTATGATGTGTTGCCTTGACGTATTGTTATGTACAGCAGTGGTACAAATAATGAAGATATTTTGGACTTAGTTGGTGCTCACACTAATAGAACAAATAGAAATTGTAAGGACTTAGTTTTAAAATTATGATTGGATAAACCAGGGCAAATTCATCAGGGGTGGGCGAAGATTAGAGCGGGGGGACAGTTCTGTGTCGTAAGATTCCAGTGTTTTCTTAAGGTAGCCAATGTGTTAGGCTGTCCTGGTAGGTGGTGTGTGGTTACAAATCCACATAGGATTTGAGCCTGCAGGCAAAATAGCAATCTCTCCTTTCTGCCTGCCAGGTAGAGTATATATTCTCCATTTCTAATGTCTGGGATTGAGGTGTCCGATTTATTCACATAGATTGCGTATTAGAAATATAGGTTTTTCAGTTGACTCTGAGGACAGATGCTAGAGAAGAATCTGCACGGCGTTCAGGTTAAGTAGATTAGGTATGATTATGCAAATTCCCGATTCAAGGATATGTAGGCCTATTCATCCATCATAGAGAAGTTGGTAGTTTAGTAGACTTTCATGACGGGTCATGGAACATAGTCTGGGTAGCCCCATGTGTTTAGTAGGTATGTTGTGACTGGTTTTCCAGGCATAAGAGTATTTGAAACACTGGATGGAATCCATGTGCACAAGAAGCTTCTGTGTTTCACCAGAAGGATTCTTGTTTTACCATATTTCTTTTCAAACCCTGCATTGCAACAGTGATTGTCTATAAATGTTATCCCTATAATGACCACTGAAAGTTAAGTCACAGACCCAGGACTGGCACATGATAACTGGAGAAAAATGGCAAGCCTAATGCAGAATGTAGCTTCATATGCTGGTTGTGTAATGGGTTGTGTCTCATGTTAAGCTTGCATTGTTGCAGCAGTCTTTTTATTCACATCATTTGTATCGTATTGACCGCCTTGGTGGTCTAGTGATTAGAGCGTCCTCCTCGAGGTCAGGTCATACCAAAGGCCTGCAAAATGACCTCATGTGGTGCCCAGCATTGAGAGGCTACAGCAAGGAAACAGGGCTGGTCGGCCCGATGTCAGTATAATGTAACTGGGTGAGGTGTCATGTCTGGTGTCTTCAGCATGATGTTCCAGTCAGCTTCAACTGTCGTAGGAACTGTTGGAAGAAATACTTAAATGAAATTCACATAATATTGTCCGACCTTTTTGGCAAACTTAACTTAGAACATGAGCTGTCTTTCACTTTAAGCTGTTTGTATGAACAGCATAATTCTGGCACCATCTTTGAAATAGAACCTCTGTGGCTTTGCATTTCAGACAGTCAGCACTATAGGCCAATCTGTGTAATACACATTTGCAAAGATGACTGATGACAACAGGAGACAACTGATGGATGACAAAATTGTGGAATATTTCAACACCTTGGACAGCTTGTATGCTTGTCAGCAGGAATTTCAGGACCAGATCAGCGCCGGATTTTTCAACCTGTCCAAGGCACGTTACACGATGGGCGTGAAAGCAGTTAGCAAATTACAGTTTGATGAACGTGAAATAATGCCCTTGGCCACGATCGAAGTTGAATCGGACAAAGAGGCCACCGATTTATTTGTACTTGTGAGGGATGGATCAGAAAATGGTAGCACCAAAGAGGAATCCGGGAAACCCAGGCAGCGAGGCAAAAAATCCGCCCACAAAGAAGAACCTGAAAAAGAAGATTTTGATGACATGGATTGGATCAATGATCAGATAAAGAAGATGGGTCTAGGATCGCTTGATGGACTACCTTCAGAGCCTAAACCCAAGCCCGTGAGTCAGGACCCACTCAAGTGGTTTGGTGTTCTGGTCCCTCAAAGCCTGAGGATCAGCCAGAACAGCTTCCAGAACGCCATCCAGCTGGCAGTGGAAATGGCCAACTTGAGGCTCAAACTTCTGGCCATCAAAGCCAGTTATCAAGAGCTTGAGAAAACCACTGGTAAAGTAGAATCATGAGGAATACTGAGTTTTGAGAAAACCACTGGTAAAGTAGAATCATGAGGAATACTGAGTTTTGAGAAAACTACTGGTAAAGTAGAATCATGAGGAATACTGAGTTTTGAGAAAGCCATTGGCAAAGTAGAATCATGAGGAATACTGAATTTTGAGAAAGCCATTGGCAAAGTAGAATCACGTAGAACATTGAGTTTTGAAACGGAAGTATTTACATTTGGCGTTATTGCATGCAGGAATCAGCAATGTATCTGGACATGCAATCTTTTATTATCTGGAGACTGAATATTGCTTTCAAGAATAACATATATGCATCACTTGTTGGGAATACAAGAAAATACTGAACATGAAAACGAGGGTTGGGTGTTTGGATGGAGGATAATTGGCGGGGGGGGGGGGGGGGACGGTGGATGTGCGGGTCTTTATCTCCCTTGATGTACATGGACGTGTGTGATGTCGGTGGACCATACTATTATCTCTGGCCATATTCAACCCTAAGTTTTATTGGCACTTGGCCCGAAACATTTGGATGTATCGAGTACTCCTCTGTCGTGAACTTAACCAGTTTGTGTGCATATAGGTGAAATATACCTGAGCAGTTTATTGCTTCTAAATATTCATGATGTTTTGTCTTGAAAATACGTAAGGTAAATTTATTTTGTGACAAGTTGCTGTATTTCATAAATTACATTGTGTTATAGAGAGATGATTCTGTTTATTAATTTATATTATATACTTAATCACACAATATATTTCATTTCTGATCAAGACATTTTGCCACTTTTCCAAAAGAAATGAGAAATCTACATACTTATGATGCAATGTTCATTTAAATGTTTAAGGATATAAAAATATTCCCTATTATCTTATTTATTATAATTAGCCTTATTGATGTTAAATTCTATTTAAATCACTTGATGCATTTGTGAAAAAATAATTTTAAAGTGGAATATGAAGAATTAAATACAGTTTGTTTTGAACAGCATCTGTTGGCTTTCTTGATTGTGAAATAGTTTAGATGTAGACTTAAACTTTTCATCAAAGTTGTTGAAATAACCCATAAAGAGTAATCCTAGAATGTATGCACGAAAAGTAATGACTATTACCATATATGGATGTAGAAGATCGGTCGGCAAACTGCGTGCACAATTAACGCTTACGTTCAATGGCTTTCTCGGCGAAAGCAATTGTCACAGAAAGACAACTTGTGTAACCGATGTTCTTGCCATCCGACTGACGTTTTGGAACAATATTGACGACATGTGGCAGTTCGGATAACGGACTGCCCTAAAGATAAATATTCATGAGTATGTGAATAGCGCAAGGAAGTCCAGAATAACACGATTTTCACGCCCAGTTTGTCTTATTTTATCTATATTCAAGTCTTCAGCATGCTAAGCTCCTGTATACAAGACGTATAAAAGTCACAATACAGAAATTCTCCGGTATAGTCGATTTAACCGGACACTTGTGACAAGTCACAAGATACAGTAGTTTGTTTTTCCTTTAACCATGAAAGCTTCGAACTCAATGCTCTCCTGTGTTACGAAAATCTCATCAGCAGCTGTTCTGCGCAAGGGGACTGCTCTTTTATTCAGTGAGCTATGAGCAATCGAGGTTGTGACAAAACAACAAAGTATACAGAAACTTTACTTCTTGAAATCGTATACAGGTGAAAAGTCTGAGTATAGCGTTAGCAGGTTAAACCCCAGGTTGAATACATGTATCTTATACACCTATAACGCTGGACGCCGTCGTATATAGAGAAGGGAACAGGACTGGGTCTTTCAATCACTGGGAGAGACGAGGTCCAGGTTCAAAGTCGGCCATGAACAGATTGTGGTTCTCACTGTTTGTTAGCCTTGGTGCTAAAGAGTGGCGGACGAAGTTTGTGCATTCTAACGTCCGTTTACGACCCAATGTCCTCCACTGATATGGTTGAAGACCCCACCCCTGATATTCTGAAGGGGAAGTCGCTGCCATTCCTCGTGCAAGGCAGTTTCCAGTGGGCCAGATCATATACAGGTGGATCCTTTGCTTGCACACGACGACTCATCATGTTTCAGACAGGCTCCAGAGGGTTGAGATCGGGGCTCTGCAGGCCAAGTGATCAGGAGGCTGACGGGTGGTATGAGAAGGGTTCAGCTTGCCATCCAGGCACGCGGCGGATACACCCGATATTGATGTAAAGCGCTTTACGAGCTACCAAATGACGTTTGCATTTAGTAATTTCAACCACTGCTTCAACACTGCTTACTCCAGAACCATACTTATAAAGCCATTGATTCACACTGATGATAGAAATGAATGTGTGTTATCTTTGAAACACATGGATTCCAATCATTTTGTCGTTTTTCATTAGCCAAAGGGTCATACGGTTCACAAGCAAACACATTTTCCACTCTTTTGAGACAGAATATTAGTCGCATATATATAAAATCGCCCCAGTGAAAACCACGGGGGTGCTTAATTCAGCTCTGTGTGAAGGGGGATTCTTAGGGGTTGAAGTCCATGTATCTTAGCCTTATTCATCGAGGACAATTCCTCCATACGCTTTATGCGACAATGGAATGTCTCTGGGAAAAGCTTCCTTATTGACCATCCTGTAACTCTCATGGAAGGTACAGAACAGACTGAGGCCCAGAGTGAACGGCGCGCACACAGTTGTCCACAAACTGCTGTGACGCCGCTTCTCGGAGTTTTTCTGAATCTCTTCCTCAAGGACTTCGACGGCCAACTGGAAATTATAACACAGGGCTAAGTAGAGATATTTGTGACTGATTTCAGGCGCGTTAGACGCAACTGTATTCCACATGGTCGTGTTCGAAAATAACTCCGTCTTCGACAAATCATAAATAACAAAGCCATTGGGTTTTAATTTCAGAGATTCCAAGAGTCTCGCCAATACCTCATCACTTAGCACCAGAGAGACCTGGCGGGAGACTACGGTGGACACAGTACCGATATGGCTGGCCGAGCACATCGCCCAAGCCTTCAGGCCGCGGTGATTCTTCAAGTACGTCAAAACGTCTTCAGTCGATGCACATCTGGGAATGACGTTAAACAAAACATCCATCGGCTCCTTGACATCAAACTGGGCCAAGTCGTCACAGCAGTCACCGATCGGAATGTCAGCCTTCCATGACGCCGTCCTGGGTTCCTCTTCAGCCATGTTTACCTGTAGGCGGATGGAATACCTATTGTAATGGACAGTAAATGATTTATGTAAAACAGATGCCTGCGCGCAATAACACGACGTCAGAATATGATGTAAGAAAATGAACTGCACGCCTGATATATATAGCTATACGCACACGAAATGGCTGGCCGTTTCCTTATTCCGTAATTCAATATGCATGTGTATTATAATCGAAGTGAGTTGGTACGAGCAATTTGATTGGCTGACGTGTGAAAACTCCGACAGTAAAAGCAACATTACATGTGTAGGCCATTCCAATACATGTAGCTGACATTTTTGAAAGTAAATGTATTTTCGGAGCAGTAAACTACTGTCGCTAAAGCTTCAAACCTATATAGCTGCACGGAGCAGGCCTTAATCGTCGTTTAGTCATACCCTGATACTCCACAACAACTTGTGAACATTTGTGGGAATCATTGTGTACTCAAGCATGTTTCTCTTGGTGTCCCATAAGCCTCCACACTGGACCCCTGTTGTTTAACCTATTTTACATATTACTAACCTACCATTATATCTAACAAATTAACGCCCAACAATTTTTGCGGATGACACCACGTTATTTGAAGCTGACAAAACAGTCTCCATGCAGTGTCACAGTCAAACTGAACACCGACCTTAAAAAAATTGGAAGCTGGTGCAACATTAACTAATTGCATGAAAGGAAAGGTTCAGATACTGAAATCTTTTTAATATTGTTTTGTTCTTCCACATTTTATGTAGGCCTACTCTTCAAAAGCTTTGATGCTTCACGTGTCCTGGACTTCTCATGTTCGCCATAGAAACACCATTCATCAGATTAATCTTGTATCTTGACCATCGAACACCAACCGATAAACTGTAAGCCTACTGTGTTCTTAAGTGCTTATCACCAAATGTAGATTCAAACAGGCCTGTAATGTTTTTCAAAGGTGTCAGTAAGTTTTCTCCATCTTATTTGTCATCACGGTTTCAAGAACACACGATTCATCTACACACACAGACAGATGACTACGCTCATGGTCATAATTTTTGCTCCATGTGCCGCGATCAATCACAGCTGTTAAAGCTGCCTATAAGGGCCAACGCCGCGTCGAATTTTATTCTGTAGGTGATAATGTAAACGGTTATAATTTTGTCTTCCCTTTTAAGTAAACTTGAATGTGAGAATTCTTACTACTTGGAATACGGTGTGTTGTTGTACATTTTTAATTTTTTACGATTAACTTGTACCGAGTAGTATATTTATGATACTTATTTGTAAATATTATTTCTTTGTTATTTAAACTTGACTTCCAAGCTAAACTTAGAGGAAAATCTACTTCTGTACGTCGGGGCTTTGACCTCTAATGTATTGTGTCGCCATTTTACGACGCCATTTTCTGGGTTTCCGTATCTTGGGAACCAGGCAGACCGCGTATAGATTTAAGAAGTAAAGAGACAACAAACGGACTCAAAATAAGAACTTAAATGTCACATATTTCCCGTACCCTGTTGGCAGAAAATTAATCGTGCCAACCTTGATATCCATGTTTCGACCTGCTTTTCTCAGGGATATATGTTTGTCACTTTGAGAGAACTTTTGACGTACAAGACATCTTTGAACGAAGATTCTATGGGGGAAACCATCTTCAGTACTAATGACCTTACGTCAGATATTATTTGCCAAATTTAAAAATTTCACTAATTTCAAAATTAATACTGCTTGCGTGATTTGGCCATTTTTTCCCATTCGCAATGAAAATATTTTTCTTAGATTTGAAACTAAGCCCGAGTCCACTTTTTGGGGAAAATGGCCACTCATACACACAAGTCTAGATTCGGCCATTCTCGACTTAATCCCGAAGAATGACGAAGTGGGTCACGATTGCCACGAAAAGAGGTGTTATTACCTATAATGGAGTTTTTATCGAGTTTTTAAATAAAGATTATCTTACCTTATCTTACTTTATCGTAACTATCTGACGTCAAACAATTTACCGTTAGCGTGACGATTGTGGGCCTGTCGAGTAATATATTCAGATTGATTTGTCCAAAATTGTACATACTTATACATAACTTAGGCAAACATAGCGACTTACATATTTTCAGCCAATGTTAACAATCGTATAGACTCGTCCTAATTAACGGATATATCATTTTTCCGTCATCCTATTTATTATTTTACACTTATTAGGCGTACTGTACATACCTGCCGATGACCAGAATCCAGAGTTCCGACTCGAGGTCCTATGTCCACCAGTGTATTGATTTATCGGATTGAGTTCGTTTTTACTACACGTATAGAGTTTCAGTTTCATGTAGACCTATACAGGCATAAATATATCGTTACTGATCTCTTAATAAATTGAATATATATGTAGATGTAGATGTTTGCAATCGGAAATGACTGGGATAAAACCACGGAGGAAAAACGTTAACCAGTGGCAAATGTAAGGGATGGTCGATTAAATACTCTAGACATGGAATGTGTTGGGGAATTTCTAAATGTCGTAAACTACCCGGATACAACACCGGCTGGTTTGACTGCTCTGTCGCCACTGACCGTGTCCGGTTGACTTAGCTGGCCTTTATTCTGCACCTAAGTCGTAGTTGACCTAGTTTCAAGTTCAGCCATATGTGGAATTGAGAGATTGTGGACAGTATATAATACAGTAGGCCTATGATACAATGTATAACGACAGACATCTAGTGTACAACAAATCAACTGTCTACGACAAGCATAGACCCAGCAGTGGATGTCACAGGTGATTTTTTAAATGTTGATAACATCTTTACGGTTCTATAAAACATACCAAATTTGTGTAACTGCTTTAATTGTTAGAAAATGCGGACCTGTTCATGAAATTATTGTAGGTCAACATTACGATGAAGGACAAAGATTTTTGCAGCAACACCCATGAAGTAGGCTTTTACGGCCATTTGAATAAACAATGAAACACTCGATCGTCACCAAACGCTTTTCGTGGCGTAGTAAGTTACATGTGCTGTTATATATGTAGATGTAGGCCTACATTTCGCGGATAGGAAAGGCATGGTTTGTACAACGAATTAATTAATTGTTGCAAAGAGGGGTAGACATCTTACCATAGAGTATTAATACATGTTAATCTATTTTTATAAGGCCTACAATTAACACATACATGTATGCTACAGTGTTCCAGTCTTGAATAATCGGATGATGTTAGTTTCAAAGAGGTCGTCTACCACAGACCTGTGTGAAACGAAATAGGAGGGTCACCTCACACATTAGATAGGGCACAGTTGTCTGAGATAGACTTGCCTCCTACGTTTGGTAATAATGCAATTTGCGTATGACCAGATACAATGGACATCACTGCCGGTGTACTGGTATCGAAAATTCTTTACCTTGAACCAGTCTGTGTTAAAGCCTAATAGGTCTAATTGTAGAATAAATAGGCCCCTATCCAGTTTTAAAGGCATTTGCCCAAGATCACCATAAACTATATAATAATGTACTCTCGGGAAAACATTTTACAAAGCTGCAAACGTAGAGACTCGGTAATGAAGTACTGATCATATTCCCCCACTTCACAATTGTGTATTTAACACAGACTTTGGGGCGACCATAGAATATCAAAAGGATTATACTGGATATCCGGGGCGAACCCCCAATGTTCTGACTTTAATTAAAGGACAGGTATAAGTGTAATCCGGCGGCGGGAGTCAGAGCTCGGGGAACTGGAGTGCCTCCGTGAGTTCATGTTATCACATATGTAACAGTCCCTGCTTGTTTCCGACCCTCGACACAGTTACGATTTTAAGTTGCCCATTGTAGAAATCTGTTGTGGCGCGAATGCAAATACGGAAGTGGTAGTTTGTCAGGTAAGAAATTTTCTTCACACTGACGTATACAACAATTTATTTTCTCCGTTTGCAGAACACTTCACAAAGGAAGTGCAAAAGCAATACGTTAGTGTGAAAAATTGAGCTCAGAAGGAAGTCAGAAAATTTTAAGCTACCGTAGAAAGAAAATTTGTCAGCAAAAGGTTCTCATAGGCACCCCTGTCTTGCAAAGTTGTCTCCCTTGCCAAGGCTATCACAAATAACGCCACAGCACTCTCTCAGTGTGTGCTATTTGATTTATGCCATAAATGTGCTCTACTGGCTGTGCTGTTCTGCTGGTGGTATGCCCTACATGTTCAAACTGCGCTAGGTCCTGCATGTTTTAATGTGGTTAAGCCCAACCTGTACAAAAGGGATAAGGTCTTATGTTGTGTTCTTGCATAAACTCGGTGGACTAACCACCCCCGAGGCCTGGTCCGTCGGCATTCTTTTCATAACATTGTGTATATGTAATAAATGTGATGACAACACATTGAGTAATTCTAGTATATCGCAGTTAATATCACAGCATGTTTTTTTTTTTTTGTTTTTTTTTTTTTTTTTTTTGTTTTTAACTGATTCTGGTGCTAGGGGTGTGTAAGTTGTTACATCTTCACGACTTACATGTACAGGAACACTTAGAATAAAACCCTAGCTGAGGTTTAGGCCGGATTTCGCTAACACAGCTGGCTGGTCGCCTACGGACGTTACCGTAGCACCCAGCATCGGTCCCATAAAAATCTGTGGTGACAGTTTCACCACAAATAACAGCTCAAACTCTACCTTACATTTGGTGCGAGTCGATTCCTCAAGTCAATCGGAATGTAAACTTGCCCAAGCCAACACCAGTAAACCGTTGTTCAACAATGATGTGGCCGTTTAAACTGTTTGAGCCAACGTCCGCCGGTCTTGAATTCCAAATTTTGGCAGGCGATGGGCCGCGAAAGTTTTATCCCACCCTAGACATACTCTGTATTTACTCGGTAAATAGTACGTGTAGGATGGGATGATATTTTCCACCAGCCACCCACCCCGCCCCCCACTTCGCTTGCCAGAAGTTGGAATATTCAGGTTAACTCATGGAATCAAAAAATTGTCACCGTGGATTTCTA